>CM024240.1:13973599-14314654 GCA_013421045.1 Propylea japonica
AAGAACCTTAGATTATTTACACCAAGATGGAGCAATCCCTTACTAGATGAACTGAATGTTTTTGTTCCCATAATAAACACTGTTTGTTTACAAACAAAGTGTGTTGTCGTAAATAGAAGTCAGTGGCGTGGATCTAAAATTTTGTTAAGAATGAAATAAATCCTTCAAAGTTATCGAATCTTTAATTATTATTTCATTGGATGCATAATTAATGTCATTATTTTATGATTTTGTTGACCTTCCCGAGTTTTCATCTTATTCTAATCATTGTTATACGCAGATTTTTATAGTGCGGGCATATTTTCGATTCGAAAAAAATTCAATATGAAAAGATTTGAAATAGCAAATATGATATTCAATATTGTTGTTCTGGTTTTAATAATTACAAATACCTATACAATTGAATGTTTATATCATTATCAATGATCTTATTAACAATCCTATTATATCGAATACATCTATTCAGGTCACTTTTCAGTAAGGCTGCATGGTACGTTATTACCATACAAGACGATGCTGTATCTAAATTTGGATTTTAACACAGCTTGATATCTTGTTCTGAGTTGAGTCCAGATTTTTATTGGGGACCACCATGTTATTACAAATGGAGCTCATTTGACTGCAAAGGTTTGAAATTTAAGGATATTACACCTGAATACTATGTTAAATTGAATAACAAAAATAACAATAAATTTATTGATCCAGTTCGACATGAAAATGTATTAGATAGGTCAGTTTTACATCAAGTGTGAAGTATAATCATATCAGATCTCATTAATGCTGTAAATAGGCCTTACTTACTTACTGAAACCTTGTCCATCCATTACCTGCACCTTTGAAGGCAAATGATAGTATGAATGTATAGTTTTGTTCCACTATATAAGATAGATGATTGGAATTTTGTTAGTTTTGCAATGGAATGGACGGGGCATCAGTATTAAAAAAGTGGAATAGCAATGAAACTTGAAAGCCTGCATAATCAGGATTGATTATCAAGCAAGGATGTATTAATAACTTCCATAAAAAATAACATGTAACATAAAATAAATGATTTTTACAATAATGATTTGAAGAAATACGATAGGACTAAAATATACTGATAATCGATTCTTCAGAAATGTTTTAATAAAATAACTAAGAATCTACTACTGCTATTGTCCTTGGTAATTGAATCCAAACAGGATCGAAAAGTACACGATCAAAAAAGAGTGTTTTATACACCCTGATCACCCTAAACTTAAAAAACTAACAATTGTAAAGATAAAAAAAAACTTATTGATTCTGATACAAAATCAGATGTGTGAGCATGCTTCTTACTCGATTCACCACTTGATCGCTCATTTTTTCTGTCTCGTGGTGAATTCTTATAGTGAAATATCTTTTCAATATCAGTTTTATCAAAGGCAATTCATGACTTTCTAGAAACCCTTCATCAAATACATGATTGCCAAATGCATTTAAAACATCACTGGTAAACAGACAATACAATTATGAATCAACTTATTGATTAAATTTTCAGATTTTGTAGTCAAAATATAGGTTGTTAGAAATCATATATCTTATTGTTTTTTCTGCTTGTGTGCATATCTTAATGACAAATTTGGATGCCTTGAATAAATTGCCATACGTTTTTCTTTTCTGTAGAAATGAATATGTTTCACAAGTCTCCAACATATCAAGACATTTTGAGCAAGTGATACATTTTTTCAATGACTTGACAACGAATCCTGCTATATAAATTAAAACATCCTGTATATATGAAGATAATTGCCATCCTGAAGAGCCAAAGTAATCATGATCATTTAACGCTGCACACAAATTTTATACTCTTCAGTCTCCTCCAAGTCCTCCTTATGATCATTTATTGTTATTTTTTTATATGACGAAACATGAAGAATTGATGTATTGTCCAAATTAACAACATTTCCAGAATCAGCACCTCTCACTTCCCTTGCTATCAACAACTTTTTATATGCTGACTGAAATGTCTGGCTGTGGGATTGTTGTTGTATCCATTCAGACTCCTGATAGCACCAAAAAATACCTCCAGATGGTCTTGAGAGAACTTATAGGTCAATAAAAAGTCTAATTTTTTTGACACCACATACAGTGGGTTGCCAAATTATTAGGGACACTACTAGTTTTCTGTAATTTTCAGGTTTATATTAATTTTATGGGCAAACAATTGATGTTAGGTATTGTAAGTTCTTCTTTATTATTGCAGTTTTTTACTGAGACAGAAAAACACATATTTCATAGTCACACGTAATTAATTTTCCATAAAATATGATGAACTAAAAACATCTAATATTTGGTAATGCCGTCTTTGGCTGCAATTAAGGCTTCCAGACGTCGGGGCATGCTCTCAATGCAAATTTTTCATTGTGCTGTATATTGGGGCTCCGATGCCACACCATAATAGGCGTTTCAATCAGTTGCCGCTTGGTGGTGATATCTTTTTTGGTAACCTCACGTTTCGTGAGTTCCCAAAGGTTTTCAATGGGCCAGGGCAAAACTTCACATTCTTGGCGGCCATAAATGCTGTTACACTCTTGGCTTTATGGCACGGTGCCAAGTCGTGCATAAACACGTATTCCTATCATCAAGAAACCATTCTTCCACCTGTGGTAAGAGCCGACTTTCAAGCACTCGCCTGTTTTGATCCTGCTTCATGGTCCCTTCGAAGATGTAGAGACGTCCCATACCCTTGGCTGAGATCACAGACCACACGGAGATGCTAACAGGGTTTTAACCCTCTCTACAAGACAGTCCGGGGAAACTGCTCCCCTGGGCGTCGGCGGACGAATGAGCTCTTATCAATCAAAATTGATTCTCGATGGCAATGAGCCAGACAACACCGATATGACAGTGCAGACAGTTGGAGTCGAGTAATTATGATTTCAATTGTTTTGTGGTATTCCTTAATAATGTTTTAGTAATAAAAATGATCTTTGACAGGTATGCTTCTCTGATGAGTCGACTTTTCAAATTTTGGTTGATAAGAGCTCATTCGTCCGCCGACGCCCAGGGGAGCAGTTTCACCTGGACTGCCTAGTAGAGGGGGTTAAACACCGTGTTAGCATCACGGTGTGGTCTGTGATCTCAGCCAAGCATATGGGACGTCTCTACATCTTCGAAGGGACCATGAAGCAGGACCAGAACAGGCAAGTGCTTGAAAGTCGGCTCTAACCACAGGTGGAAGAATGGTTTCCTGATGATAAGGAATACGTGTTTGTGCACGACTTGGCACCGTGCCATAAAGCCAGGAGTGTAACAGCATTTCTGGGACGCCAAGAATGTGAAGGTTTTGCCATGGCCCATTGAAAACCTTTGGGAACTCACGAAACGTGAGGTTACCGAAGAAGTTATCACCACCAAGCGGCAACTGATTGAAACGCCTATTATGGTGTGGCATCAGAGCCCCAATATACAGCATAATGCAAAAATTTGCATTGAGAGCATGCCCCGACGTCTGGAAGCCTGAATTGCAGCCGAAGGTGGCATTACCAAATATTAGATTTTTTTAGTTCATCATATTTTATGGAAAAATAATCACGTGTGACTATGAAATATGTGTTTTTCTGTCTTAGTAAAAAACTCCAATAAATAAAGAAGAACTTACAATACAATACATCAATTGTTTGCCCATAAAATTAATATAAACCTGAAAATTACAGAAAACTAGTAGTGTCCCTAATAATTTGGCAACCCACTGTACATTCTAAATATTTCCTCAAGACTCTCCATACATATTAAAAACCCTAGAAACCCTGTTTTCCTTCTTGAAGATAATACTGGTGTTCCATTCAGAGTCAGTTCCATGAAGTATTCTTTTGCTTCAGAAAACCTTTCCACGTATAAATCAATGTTTTCGAAAGACAATGCCCTCTTATATGTATATGGAGAGAATTTATTTCTTGAGTTCAAGATGTCAAATAAATCATTAACTAAGAGACAGAAATTTGCAGTCTCTTCAGCACCTTTAAAATTTGTCAATTTCAAATCAAACTCAAGGAATTTAAGAGCATCCGACACACTCCTGCTGAATGTCTGCGCAGCAATCTTCACTCTCATTTTTTCTTTCACAAAATGTAAATGACGTTTTCTTATCTTCGTTGCTGCATTCAATCCTTCTATGTCTTGAAGATTCACAAGTTCTTCAAGATAGGTCCATTTGATTAATTTATCATTTTTTGTTTTCAAAATCTTACTGTCTCCTAAACAATTTCTCAAGAGTTTGAGCATGTGACAAGGGTCAAGAAAAATTAATACCTTCTCTTTGGTGACTGGATGTTCGAAGTGAGTCTTCAATGATTGAGGATTCGAAAAATCAGCACCCAAATGACTCGCCATATTCAAATTCGAAGCTGCTCCATCAAAAGTAACAGAAGTTATTCTCAAATTTACTTCATTCAAAAACTCCAGACAGTTAATTACCAAATTGGCTCTTTCTCTGCTTGATAATCCATCTATCAAAAAATAGCCTACTGGAATTTTCCAGTGACCATTGATGCAGGTAACTAAAAACACAAGTGCTTCCTTAGCTTCTGGTAAAGTATCCACTTCAGGTTTTTCTCCAAAACTTATTGATCCATAAAATTTACCAGCAATGAATTCGATTTTTTTTCTAATAGCCATCTCGTCAATCACCAGATTGCAATAAATTTGTTCTCCCGCAGACTGCTGCACTTTGTTCTTCAATGCACTGAGGGCTTCAGTTGTGAAGCCAGGAGTTCCATCAATGGTCTGATACCACTTAGAAATAGTCTTTGGGTGTGGAAGTGAATTATTGAATTTTTCCCTAACATAATTATAGGCCCTAGGCGAGTAAAAATGTAATGATAGGGCAAATGCTCGTAGAGAAGGTGTAAATTTCTGATTTTTTGATCCCCTTATGAGTCTATTTACCATATCTCTACTAGGACCTGGTAACGATGCCTGAAATATTGAAAATAATTACATTCCACACATATATGCAAAGCTGAATCTTACTCACCTCTATATAATCTTGAGCATTATCGGATATAAGGTTCATTTCCCTCAAAT
The DNA here is from genome assembly GCA_013421045.1 of Propylea japonica. Lineage (NCBI taxonomy): Eukaryota > Metazoa > Arthropoda > Insecta > Coleoptera > Coccinellidae > Propylea > Propylea japonica. The sequence goes on from CM024240.1 coordinate 13,978,646, forward strand.
TATTCAGTAGTCCTGAAATATCTGAAATTTTCTGTTGCAGTCTTCTGTTCTTCATCCTCAATGCTTTCAGTCTCTTTTTCTGTTCTGCAATTTTTCGTTTAGCAAGGGAGAAGGCAAATTTTCCTTGTTTTGGTGTCCTGAAATCGTCATCCGTTACATCACCAACAAACATTTTCTTTTTCTTGGCCTTGGTACAGAACTTTTAGCTTCAGAACTGAAATAAGATAATGAAGGTTTTATATAATGAACCAGAATATATTTTGCAATATTATAAATATAAAATTAAGTAAAACTTACGTAGTTGGATGTGCTACTGTTAATACTTCCGAGGATACCAAGTTGCTTGACGATTCTGAAGCTGTCATAGTACCGGACAATTCTGAAACTGTCAAAGCACCAGAGGATTCTGTATCGGTCAAAAAAGCAGATAAATCTGAAGCGGTTAATGTATCAGATAAATCTGAAGCAGTCAATGTAGCAGATAAATCTGAAGTAGTCAGTGTAGCAGACAAATCACTAGCTGTTGAAGTTCTGGATAGTTCAGAATTACTCAGTTTTGAGGATTCCCTGACACTACCTAGCTTATTAGTATCTAATGGTTCTGGAGTCACAGGCCTTTCATCTGGAGATGTGCTACTGGAACTGAAATTAGAAATATTATATTTAGAGAATGCAAATATTAGTGTCCTCCACAATAATTAATAAATTGATAACTGTATTTTGCGGGATAAGGACAAACTCTCAAAAGATCTTAAAGTATATTCAGCAACGTTTCGCAAACTCTCGTTTGCTTCATCAGGCCTAAAAATATTATGAAAATGTCATACAAAACATTTACAGTGAAAAAACCAATAAATACCTCTATACTATAAATAAGACATTCAGATGTAAAAACTTTAAAATATATATATTTAGATGTTCATATTATCCAAATCAAATTTGAATAAAACACCCAAATAATATTCAATAGACTTACCAATGAATCGATAACGAAATCCTGGACGGAATAGCTTCATTTTTCAAAAATTTTTTTGCTGATTTATATAGGAAGTCTTCATCAGAAAAATGGTCAGAACAAACATATACCTCCTTCGCTAATTTTGTGTTTCCCAAATTTAATTGATCCATCCATAATTTCCGTCTGGAATTATCACTAGGCATTCTATTAAAAGAAAATGCTTTTAAAATAAGTTTACAATATGCTTATATTCAGAGCTAGGTACTCCTAGCTACGCCTATGGTAAATTATCATTTGTTGTGTTTACTTACCGATGTATGGATCGCCCGCAGTCTTTACTGGTGCTTTTTTTACATATCACACAGGAATTAACCATTTTCAGCTTAATACAGCAAATAATTATTGTACAACCTCGTTTTCACTACAAAAATCACTTGGTTAACTCAAAACGATAAGTTTGAACTTGTTCCACCTAAGCATCAGCTGTCAAAGAAGGCGGCCATAATGAAATTCATTCGCACGTCCAGGTCACGTGGTAGAAAGCCACCAATAGGGAGCTGCGGGAATGTGTTTTGATTTTGACGAAAATAATAAACATATTGCTATCTTATTTCGGCCACGTTTTCTCTCTCACTATGCTCTATCTTGGTGTAAATAATCTAAGGTAAGAACAAGTTTGCTCAATGTATTATATGTTCCAGAATTGGCAGTAAACTTATTTTCATTAAGCGCTACATTGGACAAAGGTTTTCGAATGAACTCAGATAAGGAAAAATGTGAAGTAACTGACAATAAGGGCAAAATTGTAGCGATGGCTAGAAGAAAGGGCAGGCTATTCAGGATGGAATTTAGGGTAAATAGCCAGTCACAGTGCAATGCTGTTATGAGTTTAGATGAATGGCACCAAAGGTTGGCCCATATACATTTTGACCAGATCAGAAGAATACTAAAGAGAAACAATGTTGAATTTGAGGACCAGAAAAAAACCGTTTTGTGGTAAGTGTTTAGCAGGCAAACAACACAAATTACCATTTCCAGAAACTACCAGTAGAGCTCAAATGATAGGTGAGTTAATACATAGTGACCTATGTGGACCATTAGAAGTTGAATCTCTAGGGGGAGCAAAATACATGCTCACATTGAAGGATGATCACTCAAATTACAGAAGAGTTTATTTTTTGAAGAACAAATCAGAAACTGCAGGGAAAATAGAAAGTTTTTTGAACTGGGCAGAAAATATGACTGGAAATAAAATAAAAACGCTAAGAACAGATAATGGACTCGAATTTGTCAATGAACAGGTCAAAACAATATGTGACAAAAAAGGAATTGTGCATCAGAAAAGCTGTGCATACAGTCCACAACAGAACGGTCGAGCAGAACGAGAAAATCGAACTATTATGGAATTGCTGAGAACAATATTGCATAGTTCTAGCTTAAATAAGGAATTCTGGGCAGAAGCAGCCAATACAGTGGTGTATACACTTAATAGAGCTGGAACTAGTCCACAAAAGGATAAAACACCTTATGAATTATGGTTCAACAAAAAACCCAACATGAACTTTTTTCAAGAGTTTGGAACTAAAGTTAGCATTCACATACCTAAACAGAAGAGGCTAAAATTAGATGCGAAAAATATGTTTGGGATATTTGTAGGATACAGCGAAGAAGTGAAAGGCTACAGAGTTTACCTACCAGAGAAGCAAAGAGTGGAAATACATAGAGATATTATCTTCATACCACAAAATGAAGGCCCTTCAGCTATCAAGAAGGAGAAAAAGGAAGAGGTAATTTATTTGAATTTTCCAGATAACCAAGAGGTAACAAGGGAGTATAATGAGACAGAAGAAGATAATAATCTGAATAACCAGGTAAATGAGATAAATTTGGATGACAGCGATCATGAACATACACCAGAGGAATCATATGATGAAGTAGAGGTAAGCAATGCTTCCAATAATGAATTACAGCAGACACAAAACATTAGGGAACCAGGAAAAAGGCAAGTAAAACAACCCTTATGGATGAAAGATTATGAGATGCATGAATCTGATATATGCTTTTATACAGAAACTGAAGAACCATTAGATCAAGAGGAGGCACTGTCTGGGAAGCAAAGTCTTAGATGGAGAGAAGCAATCGATAGAGAAATGAAGGTACTTGAGGAAAACGACACTTGGGAAGAAGTTCCAAGGCCTCAACATCAAAAGGTCATCGATAGCAAATGGGTGTTCAAGATAAAAAGTGACGGACAATTCAAGGCCAGATTGGTGGCTCGAGGCTTCCAGCAAAAACTAAGCCAAGAATTGTATGACCTATATGCACCAGTGGCAAAATTGACTACATTCCGAGTATTGTTGGCTATAGCTAATCATTATGGTATGGAAGTGCATCAGATGGATGTCCAAAGTGCGTTCCTGTATGGTGATATAGAAGAGGAGGTATTTATGACTTTACCTGGACAAACCGTAAGTGAAAAAGTTTTTAAACTAAAAAAATCGATTTATGGACTCAAAAAATCGCCAAAGTATTGGAACTCCAAGTTTGACAGTTTAATGAAACAAGAAAATTTTATCAGATCAGAAAATGATTTCTGTCTATATACAAAAAACACAAAATTTAAATTATTTGTTCTACTTTATGTAGATGATGTACTAATTGTAGGATCTGAATTAGACGAGATATTAAACGTTAAAAATATGCTTAAACAAAACTTTAAAATGAAAGATATTGGGCCAATATCTGAATATTTAGGAATTACAGTAAGCTGGGTTAGCAAGAAGCAACAGACCGTAGCTATTTCGTCAACAGAAGCAGAGTATTGTGCTTTATCTATGGCAGTGGCAGAAATGAGCTGGTTGCTTAAATTATTGTCAGATTTCAAGTTAAATCCAACACAGTTACCTATTAAAATTTATGAAGACAACCAGTCAGCCATAAGGATTTGTAACAACCCAGAAAACAACCGCAGATTGAAGCATGTGGACATAAAGTTCAACTTTATTAAAGAAAAAATAGATAAAGGTATAATAGAAATTATTAAAATTAATACAGAGGATCAACCAGCTGACATGCTAACAAAGCCTTTATCAAAAGTCAAGTTTGACAAATTTTGTAAGCAGATATGTTTGTTTTTGTAATTAAAAAGAAAGAAACTGTTTTCATTGAGAGGGGGTGTTGTAACAATGAAAACATTTATATTAGGTTTTTATGTTAGTAGTTCTTGTATGCAATGACAGATGTATCAGATTCTATGTTCTAGAAGTCATTCATAGCATATTTGTTCTATGGTTAATATAGATAGACACAAGACTTTAAGGTTAAATGGTGTATTACAAAAGTTGGTGAATAAAACAGTTTATTTAATCCAGTGTTTAATTCAGCATAACAAATTTCCACCTGAATACAGTGAATACACGTACAAAATAACAGAGAAGTCCGCAATCCTTTTAGTTTTTTCGAAAAAAAATTCCGAAGTTTCAATCAGGTAAGTGAGGTTATACATAGTTCTAATCAATTTTCCTCTACTTTCTCAATCAATACTCGTTGGAAATGTTTTATTTATCATTTCCTGAAAGTATCCTGCAAAATAAAGCCTTCGTTTGGTCGAAATCGACGATTTTATTAATTGTTTATTATCTTCACGGCAGCCATGATAATTTGCCTTTCGGCGTATTTCGGTTGTCATCGGTCGCGATTTGTGCAACGTTGCCAATGTCTCAAATCGAATAACCAGAACCAGTTACTTTCAAATTATTAGGATGGGATTGGGAAGCCCATTTTTGTTAACATTTCCAAATTTCCAATATTAAAGGGCCACTCACTAAGAGGGAAGCGCGAAGACTTGAATGCGCGTTGTACGGGGTACAGTTAAAACAGTGTGTGTATGGCGTAAATTTGGAATGCGCAATCATCTCCGTCGTGTGGCGTGTGCATTCTTCTCCGTACGTGGAAGAATGACCAAAAACGACTGTGTATGGGCAACAAGTCTCTGCACGTTTCATATGTTTAGCAACACAGTGTCGGGTTCGATATTTATACCTTGGACATTTTTTCGTTAATAACAACACACGCCACTGCCATTAACATCAGATCTTTTTTCGACGTCATCTCACGCTTGTCGCACATCCAAACCAACACGCAAAAGTGTATGTGTGTGGGAAATATGAATGCACACGTTTGCGTTACAGCAAACGTGCAGATACTTAACTGCGCATTCTTCCTTCTTAGTGAGTGGGCCCCTTTAGTATGAAAGGAATTATAAAAGAGTTTGAATTAGGTTGCTAGGTTAGGTTAGGTTAGCTAAGATAGGAACAGTGCCAAGTATTAATAAGAGTGGAAATCACTCAAAAACACTTATTTCACACTAAAAAAGGCTCGTACGAAGAGAAATGGCCATTGAATTATGAATGGAATAATTTAAGTGCCATTTCACTTAATACGAGCCAAATTTTTTTTTACATTTCCAGCACAGTTCTTTTAGATCTAAATAATTACCCTAGGTTATTAAAGACAGCGACTAATGGTCGAGATATTTTAATGCGTGAGCGGAGCGAACGCGTTAATAGTTTGAGACCATTAGTCGCTCGATTAATAACCGAGTTGATTACAAGATTTTTCCGACGATCTCAATATGATTTGTGTACGAATTCTTAATTGAAATACATTCCCATTCTGCACAAGACTTACATTTGACATAATAAAATTTCTATGTATCTATGTTCCAGTAGAGTTTTGACATTTCTCGTAGTGCCTCTGAATAATTTGTGAAAGGTTGCTATGAGGATTGCACATTAAAATATCCAAAAAATGGAGCATTAAAATGGGTCATTAATGATCATTTTAGTACACATTAAAATCACCTTTTATTTTGAGATCGACGGAAAATATACAGGGTGTCCTGAAAACAATGGATAAGCCTGCAACTATAGATAGACACTGTCGTGGTCTAACTTATTCCAAATTTTGACATTAAAATAGCCAAAAAATTGAGCATTAAAATGGGTCATTAATGATCATTTTAGTACACATTAAAATCACCTTTTATTTCGAGGTCGGCGGAAAAATAGCATAAATTGAACATTAAAATGGACCATTAATGTTCAATTTCTTACTCATTAAAATCATCTTTTATTTGAGATCGACGGAAAATATATATTCATTATTTCATTAATTTTTTGCATGTACTGCATATATTCATATACATGGGGATCAGAATTGGTGATCCCTGAACTACAACTTTTTAAACCTATGAGGTGGAGAAATATGAATGGCACATTGCGGTCATCTTTTTTCGGAAACTCATTAAGCGTTGCTCTATTGTCTTTCGTTCTCAAATTATAAGCCAACATTGACATTTGGGCTATTTCAATTTTGTTCATATTCTACCTTTCTGTTTGTGCTATGAACTTGAAACAAAAACATTTTTATTTTTGATAGTAATCCAGTGGCCTAATCTAATTTTTGCTGAGGCGTTTCCTTCTTAATTAATTACCCAAATTTGTTTTTTCGGTAAGTACTTCCCGGACTAGGCCGGGAAGTACGATTTAAGTCTGGTTCTCAGAGCTTCGACGTGGAGCTCGCGACAATTATTCCACCAATCAGAGAATATCAACAAAACTTCCCCTGACCCCCTCCTTTTGGTTTCTGGTTGTCAAAATCTGTAGCGACACGCCTCTTTTGTAGTTGAAATAAACCAACTTCACTTGTATTTCTGCGGCAGCGAGGGAGAAAATAGGAGAAGTGGGGATTGTCGCCGGCTTCACGTCGAAGCTCTGAGATGAGAACCAGGGTCCAGGTTTTAGTTAGTATGTATGTAACACCCCGATTACACTCAGCTCACTTCCACGGCATGTAGCAGGGAATTGGGCAGGGAAGTGGACAGCGGCTGAATGTAATCACTATACTTCCCTGCTGCATGCCGTGAATCCTCGTGCTGCCTCATGCTCCCCGAATTGGCGGTTTTTCGGACGGAAGTCAAAGGGACTGGCAATACGGGCGCAGTGAGTGATTACATTCAGCTAGGTTGCTGTGGCTGCGCTGACAAAAGATCGCCCTGCGCTCTCACGAAATTTAATAATTTTTACGAAAATATTGTTTTTATTATTATCGAAAAAATGTCCACGATGGAATGGAGTAATGAAAATAAAAAAGCTATGAATTGCTCTTGAAAATATATTTTCCTGTTTTTTTTTCATTCAATTTTAATTGTTAAAGTTAGAATTATATTTACGTTACAATGTTAATAGCTCTGCACTTTAGTCTAAGCTCTGCACACTTCAGGGAATTATTGAGATAATTGATTCTGAAACTTTGAGTTTGAATAGATAGTGTAAACTTATCCCTTGTGGCCAAGAATCGCAGAGTTATCGCCAATCTAAATTTTGGGGGAATTGCCATTCTCAATCTCGTATCTCCTTTTTTTATGATCGGTTGAATTTTGTTCAAGAGAAATTCAAAATTTGCAGGTGACATTCTGCAAAAATTGACAAATTCTCCAGATCCTTCACAAGTCATTTCATTCAAAAAACTTTCCCATTCCTGTATACGAAACATCGAATAATTGTAGATTGTAGTCACAAATTGGAATAATATAATAATATTTAGAACTATTTTTGTTTGAATAGATAGAAAAACGGCAAATTGATACTGAGGGACTAACTTTCTTTTTTTCTCGACATGTTTTCAAGACATCCACATATTTATATAAAATATAAATCAACGAGACAAAGCGCTGAGGCTGGAATTTCTTCGTCCGTCATTGCCGAACCGTGGTCACGAGAGCAATGCTGCGGCTGAGTGTAAATGCATACTGCCTTCGAAACTGCTGCAGAAGTATTTCGGGAATTATTGCCGACAACGCGAGTGGCAGTGAGGAGGGCTGAGTGTAATCGAGGCATTATTATATTATTCCTCCTAAATATTTTGATTAAATTGTTTTCAAGTTTTGAACCTGATCTATCGATCTTGAATCATTACTACCCCCCCATGAAAAAAAAGCTATATCCGCCCTTGGAAGTGATTGTGGAAATTAAACTGATTTTGTCAGAAAGCAACAAAAGTGATGCGGCTTCAATTAGAAAGGGCTAAATGAATGCAGTTTGGGATTTTCGTTTGAAAATATAAAATGCGAAAAATTAATATACCTACAACATTAAATGCCTACTGCGTTTTTTTGCAGTTCTCCTAAAGATGAAATGGTGAAGGAAGACATTGACATTGAGGAACAATTTCTAGATGGAAGACGTCTTCACAAGAGATGTATATTTATGAATGAAATTCAGAATAACTTGAAAACATTTCAGTGTGATGCATGTGAATGTAAAACTGATATTAGGGGAAACCTAAAACGGCATGAAGAAGTTGTTCATTTGAAGTTAAAGGAATTTCAGTGTAATTTATGTGAATATAAATCAAGTCGCAAGGGTCTCCTCAAAAGTCACGTAGAAGCTGTTCATTTGAAGTTAAAGGAATTTCAGTGTAATTTATGTGAATATAAATCAAGTCGCAAGGGTCTCCTCAAAAGTCACGTAGAAGCTGTTCATTTGAATTTAAGGAAATTTCAGTGTAATTTATGTGAATATGAAACCAGTACTAAGAGTAACCTAAAAGTTCACGTAGAAGCTGTTCATTTGAATTTAAAGCAATTTCAGTGTAATTTATGTGAATATAAATCAAGTACTAAGAGATACCTGAAAAATCACGTCAAAGCTGTTCATTTGAATTTAAAGAAATTTCAGTGTAATTTGTGTGAATATAAGGCAAGTTCTAATAGTCACCTAAAGAGTCACGTAGAAGCTGTTCATTCGAATTTAAGAAAATTTCAGTGTAATTTATGTGAACATAAATCGAGTAGTAAGAGTCATCTAAAAATTCACGTAGACGCTGTTCATTTGAATTTAAGGAAATTTCAGTGTAGTTTATGTGAATATGAAACAAGTGTTAAGGGTAACCTAAAAAGTCATGTAGAAGCTGTTCATCTGAATTTAAGGAAATTTCAGTGTAATTTATGTGAATATAAATCAAGTACTAATAGTTACCTAAAAAGTCACGTAAAAGCTGTTCATTTGAACTTAAGGAAATTTCAGTGTAATTTATGTGAATTTAAAGCAAGAACTAATAGTTCCTTGAAAAGTCACGTAAAAGCTGTGCATTTGAATTTAAGGAAATTTCAGTGTAGTTTATGTGAATATGAAACAAGTGTTAAGAGTAACCTAAAAAGTCACGTAGAAGCTGTTCATTTAAATTCAAAGAAATTTCAGTGTAATTTATGTGAATATAAATCAAGTCACAAGGGTCTCCTAAAAACTCATGTAGAAGCTGTTCATTTGAATTTGAGGAAATTTAAGTGTAGTTTATGTGAATATGAAACAAGTGTTAAGGGTAACCTAAAAATTCACGTAGAAGCTGTTCATTTGAATTTAAAGCAATTTCAGTGTAATTTATGTGAATATGAAACAAGTATCAAGAGGAACCTGAAAAATCATAAAGAAGCTGTTCATTCGCTTTAAGCGAAATATGAGTGTGATTTATGTGAATATAAAACAAATATTAAGAGGAACCTAAACATTCATGTACCATCTGTTCATGTGAATATAAAACAAATCAAAAAGAAAACCTGAAAATTCATATATACTCCGTTCACGAAAGGTTGAGCCGTCGGTTGGCCATGGAAATTTGGCATATTCCACTGTGTATATTAAAATTTTAGGTTATGTTCTTTATTTTCTTGTCAGATTGATACGCAATGTTGTCAATATTGCATAGAGTTCTCTGATAACTCGCAAGCTCGTCGGGCGAGGCCGAGTACATTCGGCAACGTTGACTCTATTTTACCATATGACAGTAAATACTGCCAACTTCAGATGAATAAAGAAACGCCTACTATGCGCTCAACCTTTCGTGAACGGACTATACAATCGAATCATTCAAAAATGAAACATCAGTGTTACTTATATAAACATACAGAATCATGTTTAGCTAATCTTAAAGATCACATATTAAATGTCCATTTCTTTTAAGTTTGAGAGTAGGTATTATTGCAAGCCTGGCTGTGAGAACTAAGTAAACCTTAACTACCTAATAAATAAAATTGACTTGAAGTCAGAAACTTATTAGTTCTTAGTGTTGGAAAAAGATTATTCCATTTTTAACTATCGTTTCTCAAATATGAACGAGCATTCCATAGCTTAGACTATAATTAATAGCATGATATAAGAAACATGTATTTTTATATTATGATTAATAGGATATATCCGAGAGAATTTCAAGAGTGGTTCATAGCTTTCATGCAAGAGGCCTTGTATTTATGGACCCCTTTGTAATATTTCAAAATTGAATTTACAGTTGAGACATTTGTAACCCCTTTTCACTGTAACTATACCAAAAAGTATATTAGCAAACGTAATGATTAGGTTTCATAGTTCATAGATTTCATTCTATCATCTACATCTTATTGTTTTCCTTTCATTCCAATAGATATTATCAAGTTATTAGGATATGTTATAAAAATTTTTATTGAACAGAACATTAACTTTTTTCATAAACATTTTGTAAAATATATATTTCATGATAAAGCTAGCGAAACATAATACAACACAAAATACTTGAGTACAGCTTGGTTCAGCTTTCTAAATTCTTTTTTGTTCTCAGTGCTACTCAACCCTTCAGACCCAAAAAAGCTTTATTCAGGTATATTATTCTGAGAAGACAAATACCTATATATTTACCGCATCCCGAAAACAACACACTGTATTTGCGTATTTTCAAAATACGGTTTGATGTGTTTTGAAACAGCACAAAAAACTGATGCGAACTATGTGCTTTTCATTTTCGGGCATGTTCTTTGTCTACTTATCTTTTTAACTTCCCATTTCAGGTTTATGCATTTTGAGAGGTCATAACTTACTAACCAATCGGAATATTTTTAGGAAAAATCCAGGTCCGTATCAACGAAAAACAGAAGTGAATTTTGTTCTTTTCATTATCTCGCATTTTCTTTGTCTACTATCTTACAAATTTTAAATTTCAGGTTTATTACATTTCGTGAATAAAACATGTATTGAAGGTTTTCAACTAGATGCATAATTTTAAACATGTGCATCATCTGCACCAATTATTGTTATCCAGAAGTGAAGTCAAAAGTCTAGACTCTGAAATGTTGAAAAAATACTTAAATACAAACACTTTGCGTCAGTTTCTATGTTATTTGGAAAATTATAACATATTCTGAAAAATCAGAAATACCAGGTGTTTTTTAAACCCAAAAATATATTGAGATTTTGCGAATCCGGACCTGGATTTTACACCTTACTTTATGATCATGAAAGTACGACCATGAGTATTCAAACAATATGGCATAATATTAGTATTTCTTGATTCCATCTCTTTAAGAGGATTTTTTCTAATATGCAAATGTCTGAAATTTCGAATTAAAATTAGGTAAGTTGGTTTGGTTGATGAAAAATATGCAGCAGGAAAATAAAAAGTATAATGTTGGTTTCAGATTTTTGTGTTGTTTCAAAATATCAAATGAGGGAATGAGAGAATGTGAAATAAATAATTATATGATAAAAATGAAAAAATAATAAAATTTTCCTTCATCTATGTTCTGTGACTCCTCAACCTTTCGGCATGGACCTATAATAATTAGTATTATAAATCTAAATCTATGCCTTTCGGTATTTATCACAGTGCATTTATTATGTCAATGGTATTGATTTTATTTCTGCGCGCTTGTTTCTAGGGAAACAGCGTGCTATCGATTTGCCCAAATATCTGTAATTTTCGAATTTTGAGCCAGAAATGGTCTCAAACGGACCGTTTGGCCGGTCGTGAAAACTAATGATGTCTAAAAACATCTTATCCTCCCCATAAACTACAGTAGGTTGCCAAATTATTAGGGACACTACTAGTTTCCTGTAATTTTCAAGTTTATATTAATTTTATGGGCAAATAATTGATGTTAGGTATTGTAACTTCTTCTTTATTTATTGGAGGTTCTTACTAAGACAGAAAAACACATATTTCATAGTCACACGTAATTATTTTTCCATAAAATATGATGACGAATGGTTAACTGAAAAAATCTAATATTTGGTAATGCCGCCTTTGGCTGCAATTAAGGCTTCCAGACGTCGGGGCATGCTCTCAATGCAAATTTTTGCATTGTGCTGTATATTGGGGCTGTGATGCCACACCTTAATAGGCGTTTCAATCAGTTGCCGCTTGGTGGTGATAACTTCTTTGGTAACCTCACGTTTCGTGAGTTCCCAAAGGTTTTCAATGGGCCAGGGCAAAACCTTCACATTCTTGGCGGCCAGAAATGCTGTTACACTCCTGGCTTTATGGCACGGTGCCAAGTCGTGCATAAACACGTATTCCTCATCATCAGGAAACCATTCTTCCACCTGTGGTAAGAGCCGACTTTCAAGCACTCGCCTGTTCTGGTCCTGCCTCATGGTCCCTTCGAAGATGTAGAGACGTCCCATACCCTTGGCTGAGATCACAGACCACACCGTGATGCTAACAGGGTGTTTAACCCTCTCTACAAGGCAGTCCGGGTGAAACTGCTCCCCTGGGCGTCGGCGGACGAATGAGCTCTTATCAACCAAAATTTGAAAAGTCGACTCATCAGAGAAGCATACCTGTAAAATATCATTATTACTACTAAAACACTATTGAGGAATACCACAAATCAATTGAAATCATAATTACTCGACTCCAACTGTCCGCAACTGTCATATTTCGGTGTTGTCTGGCCCATTGCAATCGACAATCAATTTTGGTTGATAAGAGCTCATTCGTCCGCCGACGCCCAGGGGAGCAGTTTCACCCGGACTGTCTTGTAGAGAGGGTTAAACACCCTGTTAGCATCACGGTGTGGTCTGTGATCTCAGCCAAGGGTATGGGACGTCTCTACATCTTCGAAGGGACCATGAGGCAGGACCAGAACAGGCGAGTGCTTGAAAGTCGGCTCTTACCACAGGTGGAAGAATGGTTTCCTGATGATGAGGAATACGTGTTTATGCACGACTTGGCACCGTGTCATAAAGCCAGGAGTGTAACAGCATTTCTGGCCGCCAAGAATGTGAAGGTTTTGCCCTGGCCCATTGAAAACCTTTGGGAACTCACGAAACGTGAGGTTACCAAAGAAGTTACAACCACGAGGCGGCAACTGATTGAAATGCCTATTAAGGTGTGGCATCACAGCCCCAATATACAGCACAATGCAAAAATTTGCATTGAGAGCATGCCCCGACGGCTGGAAGCCTTAATTGCAGCGAAAGGCGGCATTACCAAATATTGGATTTTTTTCAGTTAACCATTCGTCATCATATTTTATGGAAAAATAATTACGTGTGACTATGAAATATGTGTTTTTCTGTCTTAGTAAAAACCTCAAATAAATAAAGAAGAAATTACAATACCTAACATCAATTATTTGCTCATAAAATTAATATAAACTTGAAAATTACAGAAAACTAGTAGTGTCCCTAATAATTTGGCAACCTACTGTATGCTATTGCCTGCCGTTGTCTCGATAAGAAACTTATGAGGCCAATATTGAAGAGTAACATACACTATCAGTTCACCTGTTCGCCACCTGCAAGCTGAACTTCAGATGCTTGCCTGATAATACCATACATCATGCCAAACAAAGATTGAAAAGAATTCTTACTAATATTTGATGCCAAAGATTAACAATTAATAATAATCTTTGCATCATACGTCAAGTGCCTGAAGGCGAATTGTCGATCGCAAATTAGGGCTCGGAATTTTCGGGATAAATCAATTCGAGTATTCGTTTCATGCTTTATTCGAATTTATCCGAATAATTCGAATATATTATATTAGAATATTATTATTAGAATATGCCAAATTTTGCTTCTAGAAGACATTTTCAGAGAATCACTTAGGAAGATATATTTCACAAAAATAGACCTTATTACACTTCTTATAGAAACTTTATAGGTTTTCACTCCCAGTCTCTGAAACATAAATAATTAAAAAATGTTTGATTAAGGTGAAGTGCTCCTGCTAGAATCAATAGGGGCGTTCGGCATCGACATCGGACGTGTCGGATCGATCTAAACCGTTCGTTTATTACATCCGGATTGAGGGGAATACAAATCTGTACCGTTCGTCATAAAATCTGAGCAATCGGACGTCGATCTTTTCGCTCGGTCTATTTCGACGGAGCAAAGCGATTTTATCCATAGAGTTTTATGTTTTTTATATTTTTTTTTGTTTTATGTTGAGTTTCCTGATCCGACAACCGATAGATTGAAAAATTCTAACAATTTTATTCTTCTGTTTTCATTTATTCATTAAAAACTCAATTAATTCATTAAAATTTTTCAATATAGTTATCGTAGTTATAAATGGGCAGGAGGAGATATTGCTTTCCCGTTTCTTTTTCGTGTAATTAATCAATTAATTGATCAGGATCTTTCGGTACAACTATCGCCGTATTGAACGACCAGAAGGGGATATTGCATTACTCGTTTCTTTTGCATTCAGTGCCTTTGTACTTAATTATTTAATTGAGATTTTATGGAAGAGCTACTAAAAGGGCGAAAGTATCGTTAAAAGATTAGCATATTTCCCAAAATAGTGATCTTTGAAATCTCATAATCTATAAAAGTAGCATTGAGCACTATGTTCTGTGGCAGATGCTCTGTACCGTTCGTTTATTTCCAGATATTTCAGATTTATCTGTACGATCTGTGGTCACGTGACAAAAAAATCCGTCCGCTCGCGGAGGTCAATGCCGAACGCCCCTTTTGCACTTATTTGTCAGGAGCAAATTGGTCTTGAAAAAAATTGTTGCCTAACAGTAAAACTGAAAAATGAAACAAATTAAAAGGATATTGTAACGTTTCGGTGGCTATATCAGACACCTTCTTCAGACAAACTCTAAAAATCTTCAGAATTGTGTATTTTTTCATTTGTAATCTGATTGACATTGATAGTTGTCAATCTATAGAGATGTTGATTTATTTATTACACTTGTTACTTGGATGAGTTCTCGATTTTAAATGAATACTAGGTAAAAGCATCTACCACCTTATATTTGGGGGTGTGTTTTATCTTTTTTCAAACTGTAAGATGTACGTGAATATTTGATAGTTTAAAACAGGAATACAGTGCTCTGCTACCTCGAGGTCTATTGTGCCCCAAGTGTTTATGTAATAGGTACTTGTAAAAATGGAAGGTATTTACATTCTTCGGCATTTCTTTTTCAAACGAATCCTGGGTCTGTTCTGAAATCTGCATTCGATTTATTGCTCCTTGTTTGCACATTTCACTGAATACGAACTATTACGAACTTAGGAACGTGCGTCGGCCAAGGGGTAATAAAAAATGTGGCATTGCAAACAGAGAGGGAATTTACCTGAATTCAGTCGAATGATGGAACATGGAACTTTGAAACTATTGCATTTTTTTTCTTTCGAATTTGATTTGAAAGCGTTTAATCATTAAATGAATAATTTCTTGTATCGTCTGAAATTACTGAAATTATTTTGATGGTTTATGGCTAACCAGTAACCACCCTGAGAAATAACAATAACTTGTTACGTTATATTTTGTTGTATGCCAGTATTGCCCAGTATACGGAGTAGGGTCATAAAAAAGTGTAACCTTCTAGAAAACCGTGGGTGCGAATTATTGTAAATAAATAAATACTTCCGCTTTTTCGCCAATTTTACAAGCTGTTCACCTTGAATGAGGCCTCTAATTCTAAAGAGAAAAACTTATCAATTGATTTATTCAGAGAAGGGTGGTTATGAATACAGCATTCTTCAAAAGGAAATATCATTGCCTGAACAAATGAATTTGCAAATGAAACATTTCTATGAATCCAGAATCTGAAAATTTGAAGATATGCTTATGACAAGAGGACAGAAAAACAATAGTGGAAATGCTAATTCGGAATGAATACTTACTTTGCAATGGTTTGAATAGGTTATTAATTTTCGAATGCCTAACATTTGAATAGCCAGAAAATTGATCTCTTAATGGAATAAAAATATTATTTAAATTTATTTATTCGCTTTACTCGAATACTTCGCTTTGTGTCAATGATAAGCTTAATTCAACTAATTATAAATAATTTATTCAAATAATTCGAATATTCGAATAAATCGAAAAAATCGAATAATTCGAATAAATCGAATATTCGAATTGAAACGATGAGGAAAAATTCGAATATGATTCCGAGCCCTATTGTTAAGTCAAAAAATGGACTTAACAAAAACCCAATTCATTCAAGGAACATTTCGTCATAATCATAATATAATCTAATATGCGGATCATCACGTATGGATCCGTAATAGTTGAAAAATATCATAATATTAGAAGGTTAGTTTAATCAGACTATTTTCATTGTAACATCGTCTGGCCTTGCAACAAATAAACGAAATAAAGAATGTGCAGATAAGCAAGGTCGCCACGGTGAATCATTATCAGTAGTAGTAGAGAACGACTATATTGTTTACTAATTGTATTAATCTTAATACATATATATATTTCTTGTGTGCGTGTGTATGTGACTGAACTCCTCCTAAACGACTGGACCAATTTTGATGAAATTTTTTGTGTGTGTTCGTGGAGATTCGAGAATGGTTTAGATTCACAAATCAGCCCGACAGGTGGCGCTGCAGTCGGTATCTAGGTTATTTATCTATACGGCAACAAAACGGCTAGATTGACTTTAATTAATTTTTGTGTATGCTTGAAATATCACGCAGGACAACGTCTTTCAGGTCAGCTAGTTGTTATATACAGGGTGATTTTTTTAAGTGTTTCATTAGACGTTTTCGAGGAACGAATTGTAATACAGATTCAAGAATTTGGATTTTCGTTTTAGAGTACATAAACTTTAATTGTAAAATATTTTCAAGAGGAATCTACTTCCGGTTTCACCGGAAACGAATGTAACTTCGTTATTTCAAATGCAACACCCTGTATATTTATACATATTCCAATTCTTCGTTCAATTCTACACTGATTTGATGTATGATATGTACAACCACTCAAGCGGTTCTTGAATTATAGCCTGATTATCAAATTTTTTGAAAAAAAGGTTGTCACAAATTAGTGTCCATATCTTCAAAATCCCCCATTACAAGAATTTCTTTTTGCGAAAGTGGAACAAAAGAAAGTACGCTGATACTGTTTCTTGTATAACTTATGAGGAAATACTATACAGGGTGTCTGAAAAAGAGCCCAAAAGTGAGCCTCAATTAAACTATAAAATCTCACTTTTTTCAAATGGCAACCCTATAATTTTGTAATTCCAATCGATTGCTCGTCAAAAACCAGTTATGGTGTCCCGAACATTTCATGCCTCTAAAATCAGTATTTTTGCCGTTATTCAATAAAATTCGAATTTCACGATTAAAGACAGGTTTCGCACAGTTTGTAGGCTTGCATTTTTGAAGTAGGCTATGTTAGGAACTGTCATTCTTACTTTTTCTTACAGATCAAGCACTAAGCAAAACATGCAATAATAATTTCACTGGAGTGATATATCAAGGGTATTTCCTTATTTGCGGCAAATGTAACAAATTCCTAGAAAAGGTAATTAGAAATTCAACGAACGAAATTCACATTATTGACAACGAAATCAAAGTTCAGGAGGTACCGTAAAATGGGGCGAAGTCGGACACTCGGTTCTTGCCGTACTGGAAGCCTTAACCCTAAACGGACTCGAGTGAATACAGTAATAGATAATTAATGATCTCTTAGTTTAAAACTATCACAAAAATTTTTGGTACTCCCTGACTTTGATTTTGTTAAAGGTGGTAAATGTGGATCTCTTTCGTTAAAAGTTCTGACTGCCCTTTCTAATATTTTGTTACATTCACCATAAATAAAGAACATATTCAATACATCACTGTGACTGTAATTCATATTTTGCATAGTGCCCGATTAATTAAAAAAGTATAAATGACAGTTCTCTAAAATGCATTATAAATCAACTTCTATCCTAATAAATCTATGGTTAGACTAAGAAACCTTGATTCAATCCTGAAATTCGAATTTTATTCAATAACGGTAAAACTACTGATTTTAGAGGCATCAAATGTTCGGGACACCCTAACTGGTTTTTGACGAGCCATCGATTGGAATTACAAAATTATAGGGTTGCCATTTGAAAAAAGTGAGATTTAATAGTTTTATTGAGGCTCACTTAAGGGCCCTTTTTCAGACATCCTGTATAATATTTCCTCATAATTTATACAATGTAATGAAGTTCAATTTCATAACTGAGAAATTGATCTTCATTTTAAAATAATTAATCCGAGTTTTCATTTTAAATTCGTGAATTTTTATTCCGTTCAGAATTAATTCAAAACAATCGGAAAAACCGAACATTTAGCGATTGATTTTGTTTTTCATACAGAAAACATAATAGAACCGTCCGCAAGAACAACGCCGATCGCAGATAACGCCGTTTTTTGCATATAAGTACGATAAGCCAGTTTTAAGATGTTTTACCGAGGTACTCTCCTGCAAATTTTAACGTTTCTGCACCTACCTTTTCCACCCCCCTCCGGAAGATTATAAAAGGCGGGGTTTCCCTACATCGGTAATTAGTTCCGAGATATTTTCTGCTTTAGACTTTTAGCTTTTTAATGAGTTCCGAATATTTTCTGCTTGAGACGTATACCTTTTAAATTAGTTCCGAATTATTTCTGTTTCAGAAGTATACCTTTTTAATTAAATTAGTTCCGAATTATTTTCTGATCTAAACGTTTCTAGATTTTTCTAAGCTTCCGAATTTTCTCATTTTTGCTACCTTTTTAAAGTGAGTGCTAGTGCAACTGAATTGTAAGTACCGAGCCGATTTACTACAGTCCTATTTTTAATCCTCGTTGAGTCTACCTAAAATAGCTGTTCCGTCAGATTCCGTAACATACCTTTCCTAGTTTGTCCAGGTGCCCGTAGTTAGTCTGTCTTTCATGGGGTGTAACTCATGGTCAGACTGAAGGGCTCAAGCGAACCACTACTATAGTACGTTCAACCGAATAACAATCCTGCTCTGTCCTGATCCTTAGTGCCTGTGGTCAGTCTGTCCCTCATGGCGTGTACCCATGGTCAGACTGAAGGCATAACCGAACCAATGCTGTAGCAAGTTCGACATATCCTGTTTAACCCTCTAATTTCACCTGGCCAAACCCAACCTGTTTATACGAGAAACAAGCAAAGTGGTAGACAACGTGGTGAATTCTAGGACTGAAAGAATATCGGACAAATATAACCGTTGTGCACTCTTATACTGACCCCTTTTATCCCTGTTTTCCTGATATTATCATATATTTGAATTCACCGTTTAAATTTAACTTACTTTCTATTCTGGCTGACTCGTACCGGGAAAATATTTGTTTCTTATGAAAGTGCTCGCAGTCAGACAAAACTGACCAATCTTATATTCTGTATTGATTTCATATAGCGTCTTATTTCACTGTATTTTTGTATAACTATTTTTCGCTATTTGAATAAACTGTAAATTTGCTCTATTTCTGATTTTCTCTGTTATCGCTAATATCTTAGATAACGACGAACTCTGTCTCTGACTAGCAGCTGCCCTGGTAGGTTTGCTATTCTCCCTTATTAGAAAAAAGAATAGCTGGCGCTCGAGGTAAGTTTCACCGAGAAAACCACGTTACAAAATTGGCGCCCGAGCAGGGACCGTCAGAAATAGAGTTTCAGTGAAATATTTTGTGCCCCGATTTGATACTGTACAGTTTATACCATCCGAAAGTGATTCGATTTATTCATTGGTGAAGTAAAGAGAATATTCTGAGTTTTATTTTTGACCGCTGAAAACTTTTAAATCAGTTATTTTTGACCTTTCCCTCCTTGAAACCTGTGTGAAATAAATAAATTGTTCTGAGTTTTAATTATTGCAATTTATGAAACTGAAATGAAATCTTGAATTTTTTTCTGATAGTGTTTTATTTCTGATTGATCAGTTGTTTTGATATTGTTGGATTTTTCTTTCTTGGATTTCAAGACAGGTACAATTGAATTGTGCAGTTACAGGATTATTCCGAGGTAGGTGGATTTGTACTTTGTGCTTGACACTGAACATTTTCTTTATCTCCCGTGACCTGAACATTTATTGGTGAATGAAAATAAAGGACTTGGTGTTTTATTCCTGCTGGTTAATCGGGTAACTGTTACGACATTTAAATTTTGACTATTATCTGTGCGATTGAATTGAACTGCTGGGACAGAGAATTTTTCGGTCAACGGTTTATGAACTATTGCTATTTTGGTGATACCTGATTATTACACAAGTGCATCGTTTTAAACCGGACATTCTTAAACTGTTTGACTTTTGGTGCATTTTTTTTAGCAGTGGACTATTTTCCGGTATATCTTAACACTGTTATATTTTATAATTGCTATTTAACCTGACACCGCACACCAATATACTCTGAAATTATTTGACCATTGCTGTTAATAAGACCTTGGTATAATATTCTGTTGTTGTTGGACTTTGAATTTAAATGGACTTGACCTATCTGTTTCATTTATGCTATTCTATTTGATTGCTGATTGATTACTTGTATACTGGCTACTTTTTTTTGATAATTCCTTTACAGCTACACATAGTGCGTTGTCTCTGGGGACAATTTAAACAACAACCGGCTAACTTGTAACGGGACTTCGTTGAACTCTGTGCGAGTGAACAAATAGTGGATAGTTCGTGAGTGATATAACCGGGAACTGTGTACACTTTTAATCGAACACAACCTAACCTTACGTGGAAAGACTTAACCGCAGATAGTAAACATGAATGTGAACCGGCTATTGAGTGATGAGTTAACCTACGAACTTCAACTCAGAGGACAAACAATACCAGGCACAGTGATGCCTAAGCGAAGTTTACTACGACAGGTCATTCAATCAAATACACCGTTACAATCTGTGACATGGATGGATCCTACCTTGGATATAGAGATATGCCAGAATAAACTCACCGATTTAGTTGAATCAATTCAAGACTTCAACCACGACAATGCCGATAATGAATATTCTCGCATTTTCACAAGGCTAAAACACATACAAGGAAGATTGAACTTTATTGACACCACTGATGAGTCACAAGTACAATTGGTCAGTCAGCTAAAAGGAGCTACAGCCAGAGCCTTGGATGCATTGCAGGAGGTTCATAAGGGCAGCCTTCAACAACCTCTCTTAGACCTGGAGGTCCCGCCTTCCCCTGGGGTGTCTCCTATGCAGCCCCAGCGAGCAGCAGCAGCCGAACCATCACTTGTTGACCTCGGAGAAGACATCCGTCCACCGTCCACTGGTGCAGTCTCACGAGCTCACACACCTGAAAGAAATTCTATATTAGATCAAGTTATAAATGACACCAGAAGGACATGCAGAGAGATACTACAGGAGATGCCGACTATACCGACCTCTCAAGAATCACCTGAGAGATTGACACCGGACCGTTGGGCGAACTCCACCCGAAGAGTATCTTTTCCGACAAATATACCGCCCAGAAACCCCCTCAGACCGTTGGCACAAGGCAATTACCGACCTGAGCCCGAAGCCCGATTTACATCAACACCGTCTGTTCCCCTGTACAAATGGACAATTTCATTTGATGGCACTAAAAGTGTCACCGATTTCATCGATGAAGTGGAAAGACTGGCGAGTCACGCAAAGTACCACTAGGACAGGTGTTCGACTCTGTATACGAACTCCTGAGGAAAGACGCCCGGGATTGGTTCATCCCCCGTAGAGGAACTTTTCAAAACTGGGACGACTTCAAATTCCAATTGAAAGACGCTTTCCTACCGGTGAATTACGAAGAAAACCTGTTGGAGGAAATAAAAAGGCGAACGCAGGGCCCGGATGAAAAACTTCTGCTCTATGTTACGAGAATGCAGAATCTGTTCCAGAAATTATCCTGCAACCGACCGTCCGAAGAGGAACAGATCCGTCTGATTAGACAGAGGTTACTACCGTCTCTGCAACAAGCCCTGGCCTTCCAAGAAACTAGGACTTATGACGAGCTCCTACAGAAGGGAAAAGTGTTTGAACTGGTTCAATGGCAGATGAACCAATACACCAGGCCACCCTCCAAACCGGGCCTCATTGACGAACCGCATCTGACTTACAACACCCAGCAGCGAAACCGCTATCAGGCCAATTGCTCGCTGGACACCGACAACCGGACTGAGACCTCTGCCACTCCGGACGGGACCGAACGACAGAAAGAAAGCAGAGTCTCTTTCCAGACTCAATGTTTCCGCTGTGGTGGATACGGCCACATGCGCCGAGAGTGTCGCAGACCGCCGAAACTGTTCTGTTCCCGGTGCCAGAGGGAGAATATTCTCTCCCGAGACTGTCCGTGTTCGAGAAATGGAGGTATTGAATTGGGGTCGGCCATATCTCTGGGAACATTAACTGCACTGTCACCTTCCGTCTGTAATAAAAACCGTCCGTTAATAGAGATTCATGTAGTTAGTAAATCTTTCCAGGCACTAATAGATACCGGAGCCACCAAGAGCTTCTGCAGCCAGAAAGTGGCCGGGCACTTGGAAGAGAGAGGAATAAAAGGAGAGCCTATGATCAATAACTTTGTAGTGATAGCCAATGGTAAGACCACCGTGACACCTAAACGCTACACCACTCTAGTCAGGATAGACGATTATACCCTGGCAGACTTAACATTCCTACTAATTCCTGACCTACCGGTGGACGTCATACTGGGAATGGACACACTGTCAAACTACAACTTCAGCATTAATCTGAAAACCGCAGAATGCTATCTGGAAGGCCAACTGATCTCCAAACCGACTCCTGTAAACGAACCGACCCCTGAAGTGCATATCGCTGGTGAACATCTTTCAGAACTGACCAGCAAACAGCAGAAGAAACTAGATAAATATGCCCTTCCTGCCGACACAGTTCCGCTGCCGTTGGGAACTGCCAAACAAGCCGGCTCACCGTCTACTTCTGGGCAACACCACCAGAATGAACTTGAGCTTGAGCAAAGATGGGGAAACCGCCACATCGAACCGTGAAACAGTTCCTATGGAAGTGGACACCTGGGAAAAACCTAGAGGTAATAATCTAAAATCCCGTCCTCTCAATCCCAAAAAGCCCCGAATTAACTTACCTTCCAGAGTCCGTACTGTTGGTACCATGGGCCACAATGTGTACCTGGAACTCCGTCCTGGCATGTGCTGGAAATGTGGCCAAGGAGAACACAGCAGAGCCAACTGCACAGGAACACCGTTACTGTTTTGTAGCCGTTGTGGTTTGCTAGGCACCCTCACCCGGAACTGTCCCTGTCACACCTACCAGAGGGAGGTGGCTGTTCAATGTAATCTTCCGTCCCAGTCCAGACCAAGAGGGACCGCTTCGAGAATCCAACGGGTGCAACCGGCTCACAGGGGTTCCAGAAAAGTGAGACTCCCCACCAGCAGGGAGTTGGCTCTCCGTGCCTGCCCCAGATACACGAAGCTCACTGCAACCTGCAATCAGGAAAACTGTAAGAATTAATATTATCTTCTCTACCGTTATACCGTCATTTCCAACCAACCGTTTTATTTTCCGTCCAACTACTACCTGAAAACCGTTCAAAATAACCTACTACATGATAGTAACAGTTTCATAACAGTACCTGGTAATTTTGTCTGATCTTAATTCTTTCTCTACCTGAAAACGACAACAAATTGGGTAAACTGTCTGAAATATTGTATTAAAACTTTTAATGAATATTTGTTTTCGTTTTCTGCATGACTGAAACTAAATATAGTTGTCTGAACTGTTACTGTTGAATGAAACAAGGTTATTTCTAATTCAAAACTGTTAAATCCGTTTGTGATTCCAATGGGTCCAACCCATTACACCGTTTTCATTCCGAATCAGACATTATTGTTTTACCGTTCATTATTTAACCGTCTATGGAAATGGAAAACACAGTTTCTCGAAGAAAACTCGGCAGGAAAACCGAAGAATATGGGAGAAATTTCACTGGAATCAAATGGTTAGAACTGCCTGAACTACCCACCTGTAAGTCATCTGTCTGGGCCGACGTCGACATTCCACCCACGCCGACGCTCCTCCTATTCGCCGGACCACCTATTGCGCCAGTCCCGGACGCCGACTCCACCATGGGAAATTAGAACATCAACACCTGTGTACCTGAATGATGGGGCCGTCGTCATTGTGCTTTCACCACCAGTCACCATGGGCGAATCTGCGAAGCACTATTTTGAACCACATCGAGAAAGACTTATAATTGCAAACTTACTGTGCATAAGGTGTAAGAACTATCCTCGGCTTATTATCGCCAGTTCACTTCACACATTTACTAATTAATTCACTGTTCACATCGACCAGCAACAACGAGAACAGAAGTAAACAAAAACAACAATGGCGGAACGACATGGCGGCGACGCATGCGCTGAGCGATGACACCTGTCCTGCGCCGTCACCATAAATATGGAACTACGAATTGGACTTGGACCTGCTTGGTTACCCAGAAGAACTAAGAAGAGGAACTACTAGCTGTATGATTATTGTAAGTCTGATTTCGAGCACAAGGGGGCGTCTGTATTAGTTCGTTGACTTGTTTGTTGCGATAGTTGGGAGCCGCGAAAATTCAAATTGTTATTGATTGAATTTTCTTTCCGTAGCAGGGGGGATGTAATGAAGTTCAATTTCATAACTGAGAAATTGATCTTCATTTTAAAATAATTTATCCGAGTTTTCATTTTAAATTCGTGAATTTTTATTCCGTTCAGAATTAATTCAAAAAATTTGGAAAAACCGAACATTTAGCGATTGATTTTGTTTTTCATACAGAAAACATAATAGAACCGTCCGCAAGAACAACGCCGATCGCAGATAACGCCGTTTTTTGCATATAAGTACGATAAGCCAGTTTTAAGATGTTTTACCGAGGTACTCTCCTGCAAATTTTAACGTTTCTGCACCTACCTTTTCCACCCCCCTCCGGAAGATTATAAAAGGCGGGGTTTCCCTACATCGGTAATTAGTTCCGAGATATTTTCTGCTTTAGACGTTTAGCTTTTTAATGAGTTCCGAAATATTTTCTGCTTGAGACGTATACCTTTTAAATTAGTTCCGAATTATTTCTGTTTCAGAAGTATACCTTTTTAATTAAATTAGTTCCGAATTATTTTCTGATCTAAACGTTTCTAGATTTTTCTAAGCTTCCGAATTTTCTCATTTTTGCTACCTTTTTAAAGTGAGTGCTAGTGCAACTGAATTGTAAGTACCGAGCCGATTTACTACAGTCCTATTTTTAATCCTCGTTGAGTCTACCTAAAATAGCTGTTCCGTCAGATTCTGTAACATACCTTTCCTAGTTTGTCCAGGTGCCCGTAGTTAGTCTGTCTTTCATGGGGTGTAACTCATGGTCAGACTGAAGGGCTCAAGCGAACCACTACTATAGTACGTTCAACCGAATAACAATCCTGCTCTGTCCTGATCCTTAGTGCCTGTGGTCAGTCTGTCCCTCATGGCGTGTACCCATGGTCAGACTGAAGGCATAACCGAACCAATGCTGTAGCAAGTTCGACATATCCTGTTTAACCCTCTAATTTCACCTGGCCAAACCCAACCTGTTTATACGAGAAACAAGCAAAGTGGTAGACAACGTGGTGAATTCTAGGACTGAAAGAATATCGGACAAATATAACCGTTGTGCACTCTTATACTGACCCCTTTTATCCCTGTTTTCCTGATATTATCATATATTTGAATTCACCGTTTAAATTTAACTTACTTTCTATTCTGGCTGACTCGTACCGGGAAAATATTTGTTTCTTATGAAAGTGCTCGCAGTCAGACAAAACTGACCAATCTTATATTTTGTATTGATTTCATATAGCGTCTTATTTCACTGTATTTTTGTATAACTATTTTTCGCTATTTGAATAAACTGTAAATTTGCTCTATTTCTGATTTTCTCTGTTATCGCTAATATCTTAGATAACGACGAACTCTGTCTCTGACTAGCAGCTGCCCTGGTAGGTTTGCTATTCTCCCTTATTAGAAAAAAGAATAGCTGGCGCTCGAGGTAAGTTTCACCGAGAAAACCACGTTACAACAAGAATCAGTATCAGCGTACTTTCTTTTGTTCCACTTTCGCAAAAAGAAATTCTTGTAATGAGGGATTTCGAAGATATGGACACTAATTTGTGACAACCTTTTTTTCAGAAAATTTGATAATCAGGCTATAATTCAAGAACCGCTTGAGTGGTTGCACATATCATACATCAAATCAGTGTAGTATTAAACGAAAAATTCGAATATGTATAAATATACAGGGTGTTGCATTTGAAATAACGAAGTTACATTCATTTCCGGTTAAACCGGAAGTAGATTCCCCTTGAAAATATTTTACAATTGAAGTTCATGTACTCCAAAACAAAAATCCAAAATCTTGAATCTGTATTACAATTCCTTCTTCGAAAACGTCTAATGAAACACTTAAAAAAATCACCCTGTATAAACCACAACACCTGCAGATCAAACGAGACCGCAGTTAGCTAGTTCAATAAACGGTTGACAGTGAAATCTCCACCTTTTTCCTCCATCCCCATGCAAACTACCCTAGAATCAGCACCTGATTCTACACCTATGAAAAACCCGGTACATGTACCGTCCCAAAACTGGTTCTAATACTCGTAATACTACCTGCGTCCCAGTTCGTGCCTAAATTCTACAATAAAAGGATCCAAATTCTGAGAAGCGCTGTCACAGGGTTGTTAAAAGTCACAATCAGTTTTCTACTAAATGAAGGAATGAAATCCACTAGAATTCTACTGAAATTGTTTTCACCTGAATCTACCAGATTTCTACTAACTTTTTCACGTTCTGAGGGACTATTTTTGAAAAGTGAGTGAGTTATTCGAAAATTTATTTATTTATATGATGAAGCTTTAGTACTATACTAGCTTATATATAGTCCGTTCACGAAAGGTTGAGCCGTCGGTTGGCCATGATAATTTGACATATTTCACTGTGTATATTAAAATTTTAGGTTATGATGTTTATTTTATTGTCAGATTGATACGCAATGTTGTCAATATTGCATAGAGTTTTCTGATAACTCGCAAGCTCGTCGGGCGAGGTCGGGTACATTCGGCAACGTTGACTTTATTTTACGTTATGACAGCAAATACTGCCAACTTCAGATAAATAAAGAAACGCCTACTATGTGCTCAACCTTTCGTGAACGGAGTATAGACGAGTTTACAATTTCACCACCGAGGTGCAGGTATCTAAGCGGAAGGATATTTCAAGAAAATAACGTGGGTTCAAAAAAATTCTTGGTCAAGTAAGCTGTGGATTCTATTTTTCCCCTCATAGACTCTTAGGAAAAATAGCTTAGTTGACCACGAATTTTTTTGAACGCACGATATGTATAGAGGCAGCACAATCGATGAGTGATTTGCGCACCCAAAGGACAAAGGAGTCCAACTTTGCGAACATAAATAAACTCTAATACGAGTTTATTTATCTATGATTGCGAAAATGTATCTACCGGACAGAGTGAACTCTAGTAAAAATTAGATTTTTCTTACACGTAATCACGCTAGACTCGCATAAATCTTCCGTCCCAATGACAACAGATGCGAGATGCGAATTTTGGCGATGTAACTACAGCTTACCATAGTTACAAAGTTGACAGTTAATACACGTATTTTCTGTCAAATCATGTAACCATAGTTATATAGTTACATTTAACCACAGCTCGCCAAAATTCGCCTTCAGCCTAAAATGTACAAAAACAACCAGAAATCCACTAGAATCACTTCGTTGCCCACTAGAATTTCTACCAACTACCAGATTCAAATTTCAGTCACTAGATCGACATCGCATTCCACCAGATTTAGTAGAAATTCTACTAAAGTGGCAACCTTGAGCGCTGACTGCCGGTACGTTTCCGGCGTTACAAAGTATTTCAATACTTGTTTTGCAAGTATCACCCCATACTAAGTATACGTATATAATTATGATTTTGCTCTCGGAAAACACGTTTTTAAAAAAAATTAAGAGAAGTTTTATTATACGTCTGACATGCAGTACAGATAACGATCTAATTCTAATGATTGAATACAATTAGGGACTTATACGGGGTTTTTATAAATGATCGTAACATAGTAGGATGCTTTGGAAAATTTTTATCTTGTCGTTCCTCATGCAAAGTCTACAAATTTTTAGTTCCAGTCACATTATTCTATTTCTTTCGGAATGACCAGCCTAAACTAATGGTATTTTTTGTTTAAATTGATGTTTTCACCAGAATATAAATATTTATAATAGTACAACACTACAACGCCAACTGCGTTGTTATAATCATTTATAGAGACCCTGTATACTAATTGCTAGCTCAGCAGTATGCTAGCGGTCAGTGAACGAGGTTAAGCTCGTGCACTGCATTCCTCTTTTAAGGAAAGCATAGGGTCGGTTTACGTATCAATATACTTGTATGCTGATACGTAGTATGGTTTTCCATCCCTAGTTAGGTGAAGTTCAAATGGCGTGTTAGGTGAAATTTGCTCATTTATAAACAAATGTGCTAACAATGGCTACGGTGAAATCAACATAATGGAGTAATTAATGGATATTCTTATGTTCTCTTCTGCGGATTATACAAAACTGGATGTGTACGAAGGAAATTGCGAAATGGAAGTAAAAACTGAAAATTGTGAGATTACCAGAAAGGAAGGAGAAAAACTCAACGGCTCAGATACATCGTTTTTCGATTGGTAAGTAGGTATATTCAACTCAAATATGTAAAGATTGACCTTTTCATATTATAATCAAACCCTTTTAGCACTGATATACAACGATTACAACGGTTTAAGTCATAGATAATGTTCCAGTAGAGTTTTGGCATTTCCTTTAGTGCTTCTGAATACTTTGTGTACGGTTGCATTCAGGATTGCACATTAATAGTTATTTAATCAACTAGGTTATTAAAGACAGCGACTAATGGTCGAGATATTTTAATGCGTGAGCGGAGCGAACGCGTTAATAGTTTGAGACCATTAGTCGCTAGATTAATAACCGAGTTGATAACAAGATTTTTCCGACGACCTCAATATGATTTGTGTACGAAATCTTGATTGAAATACATTCCAATTCTGCACAAGACTTACATTTGACATAATAAAATTTCTATGTACATATCTATGTTCCAGTAGAGTTTTGACATTTCTCGTAGTGCTCCTGAATAATTTGTGAACGGTTGCTATGAGGATTGCACATTAAAATAGCCAAAAAATTGATTATTAAAATGGGTTATTAATGATCATTTTAGTACACATTAAAATAACCTTTTATTTTGAGATCGACGGAAAATATATATTCATTATTTCATTAATTTTTTGCATGTAGGTACTGCATATATTCATATACATGGGGACCAGAATTGGTGATCCCTGAAGCCAACATTGACTTTTGGTCAATTTCAATTTAGGTCATATTCTACGTTTCTATTTGTGCTATAAACTTGAAACAATGACATTTTTATTTTTGATAGTAATCTAGTGGCCTAATCTAGTTTTTGCTGAGGAGTTTCCTTCCTAATTAATTACCTAAATTTGTTTTTTCGGTAAGTACTTCTCGGACTAGGCCGGCAAGTACGATTTAGTATGTATAGTCCGTTCACGAAAGGTTGAGCACATAGTAGGCGTTTCTTTATTTATATGAAGTTGGCAGTTCTTACTGTCATAGAGTAAAATGAAGTCAACGTTGCCGAATGTACTCGGCCTCGTCCGACGAGCTTGCGAGTTATCAGAGAACTCTATGCAATATTGACAACATTGCGTATCAATCTGACAAGAAAATAAAGAACATAACCTAAAATTTTAATATACACAGTGGAATATGCCAAAGGACCCCGCACATTTTGTATGGGAATTGGCTCCCGGTGGATTTGGCTGAAAATTTGATATGATGTTCTACTAATCCTTCTGATCAAATGTCTCCACAGTCACGAAGCTGAAAAATGCATACTTCTAGGAGTTTTTAGCTTTTTTTTGTATCCATTATGGCTTACGTATTATGGGAATTGGCTCCCGGTGGATTTGGCTGAAAATTTTATATGATGTTGTACTAATCCTTCTGATCAAATGTCTCCACAGTCACGAAGCTGAAAAATGCATACTTCTAGGAGTTTTTAGCGATTGTTTGTATCCATTGTGGCTTACGTATTACCGTTCACACAAAAATGTTTGAAAATATTTCGAATTGACAGAATCTGCTTTCAATAACCACGAAATATTTTCAAACATTTCTGTGTGAACGAAAATACGTAAGCCATAATGGATACAAAAAATCGCTAAAAACTCTTAGAAGTATGCATTTTTCAGCTTCGTGACTGTAGAGACATTTGATCAGAAGGATTAGTAGAACATCATATCAAATTTTCAGCCAAATCCACCGGGAGCCAATTCTCATACAAAATGTGCGGGGTCCTTTCCATGGCCAACCGACGGCTCAACCTTTCGTGAACAGAGTATATGTTAAGTATGATTTTAATGAATGCAGTTTGGGATTTTCGTTTGAAAATATAAAATGCGAAAAATTAATATACAACATTAAATGCCTACTGCGTTTTTTTGCAGTTCTCCTAAAGATGAAATGGTGAAGGAAGACATTGACATTGAGGAACAATTTCTAGATGGAAGACGTCTTCACAAGAGATGTATATTTATTAATGAAATTCAGAATAACTTGAAAACATTTCAGTGTGATGCATGTGAATGTAAAACTGATATTAAGGGGAATCTAAAACGGCATGAAGAAGTTGTTCATTTGAAGTTAAGGAAATTTCAGTGTAATTTATGTGAACATAAAGCAAGTAATAAGAGTCATCTAAAAAGTCACGTAGAAGCTGTTCATTTGAATTTAAGGAAATTTCAGTGTAGTTTATGTGAATATGAAACAAGTGTTAAGAGTAACCTAAAAAGTCACGTAGAAGCTGTTCATCTGAATTTAAGGAAATTTCAGTGTAATTTATGTGAATATAAAGCAAGTATTAATAGTTACCTAAAAGTCACGTAAAAGCTGTTCATTTGAATTTAAGGAAATTTCAGTGTAATTTATGTGAATTTAAAGCAAGAACTAATAGTTCCTTGAAAATTCACGTAAAAGCTGTGCATTTGAATTTAAGGAAATTTCAGTGTAGTTTATGTGAATATGAAACAAGTATTAAGTGTAACCTAAAAACTCACGTAGAAGCTGTTCATTTAAATTTGAAGAAATTTCAGTGTAATTTATGTGAATATAAATCAAGTCACAAGGGTGTCCTAAAAACTCATGTAGAAGCTATTCATTTGAATTTGAGGAAATTTCAGTGTAATTTATGTGAATATAAAGCAAGTATTAATAGTTACCTAAAAAGTCACGTAAAAGCTGTTCATTTGAATTTAAGGAAATTTCAGTGTAATTTATGTGAATTTGAAGCAAGAACTAATAGTTCCTTGAAAATTCACGTAAAAGCTGTGCATTTGAATTTAAGGAAATTTCAGTGTAGTTTATGTGAATATGAAACAAGTATTAAGTGTAACCTAAAAACTCACGTAGAAGCTGTTCATTTAAATTTGAAGAAATTTCAGTGTAATTTATGTGAATATAAATCAAGTCACAAGGGTGTCCTAAAAACTCATGTAGAAGCTATTCATTTGAATTTGAGGAAATTTAAGTGTAGTTTATGTGAATATGAAACAAATATTAAGTGTAACCTAAAAATTCACGTAGAAGCTGTTCATTTGAATTTAAAGCAATTTCAGTGTAATTTATGTGAATATGAAACAAGTATCAAGAGGAACCTGAAAAATCATAAAGAAGCTGTTCATTCGCTTTAAGCGAAATATGAGTGTGATTTATGTGAATATAAAACAAATATTAAGAGGAACCTAAACATTCATGTACCTACCATCTGTTCATGTGAATATAAAACAAATCAAAAAGAAAACCTGAAAATTCATATACAATCGAATCATTCAAAAATGAAACATCAGTGTTACTTATATAAACATACAGAATCATGTTTAGCTAATCTTAAAGATCACATATTAAATGTCCATTTCTTATAAGTTTGTATTACAAGCCTGGCTGTGAGAACTAAGTAAACCTACCTATAATAAATAAAATTAACTTGAAGTCAGAAGATTATTAGTTATTACTATTGGAAAAAGATTATTCAATTTTTAACTATCGTTTCTCAAATATGAACGAGCATTCCATAGCTTAGACTATAATTAATAGCATGATATAAGAAACATGTAGTTTTATATTATGATTAATCATTAATCTATACTAATATTATAAAGAGGAAAGATTTGTATGTTTGTGTGTTTGTGGATTTGTGGGTTTGTGGGTTTGTGGCGTTGATACGAGTTAACTCATAAGCTACTTGACCGATTTCAATCATTCTTTCACCCTTAGAATGCTACACTATCCCTGAGTAACATAGGCTATACTTTTCACCCGAGAAAATTGAGGAAACCTACTATAACTTCAATGATAATAAATATGAGTACCAAAATCAGCTATTTTCAGGTGCGCTGCGAAAACCGTAAGACGTACATGGAAACAATGTATGACGGAAATGTACCTCTTTAATAGTTCTACAAAAAAGTCCGCGATAGCAAATATCTATCTTTCAAGGTTTACTCAGTATCACCTTTTAAAGGTATCCGAATGTTTCTCAAAATTATGCATTATTTGGGAGTATTTTTTTATGAATACGCTATTGATCCTTATCCAATTAAATACGTCGTTTATACCCAGTATAAAGAAATTGCCTTCTACAGAGAGAGAGAGAGAATGTTCTTTATTGTCTAAGACAATGAGCTATTGACCTTTGGTCCTTCCGCTCGTGTACATTTTTTTAACACTTTGTATAATAATAAAAAAAAAAAATTAACAGTAATCGTAATTTACATAATCATTGTTCACTTATTATAATGAAGTTAATTTATATTTGTACTTCGTAATTATCTTTCAGCTGTTGTATTATAGTTCCTCCTGGATATCTTCTTGTTGTTTCTGCTGGTATGTTTTGATGGAAAAGTTGTAAAGTCTCTGGTATTCCTTGCAGTTTTTTGTAAAAGTTGCAACTCAGTTTTTTTAACCTTGTTCTTATCGGTTCTATATTCGTTTTTTGGTAAAGTAGTTCATTTGGTGGATTGTGTAGCCTGTTGTTCGGGTGTCTAATGTTCAATGTTCACTCCTAAATAGTATCTACAGGTTGTTTTACTTGGTTGTTAATTGTGACAGTTGGAGAAGTGGCAGATATTCTGTGATTGAAGATGACATATTTAGACTTGGTTGGATTGGTTTTCAAGCGCCAGGTACGAAACCAGCTTTCGGTGTCATTCATTATTTCTTGTAAAATCTCTATACACTTTTTAAGGTTTTTCTCGTGGGCGATTAGTAGAGTATCATCTGCATATTGTAATAAATATTTTCTGAGATCTTTTTGTGTGAATATATCGCTGCAGTAAATGTTGTAAAGAAGCGGAGACAGTGGTGACCCTTGTGGTGTGCCCTGTTTTGGTGAAAATGTGACCGACGTTGATGTATTAACTCTTACTAGCAGTTTTCTTTCTTCTAGGAATTCTTTGATTATTCTGATCAGGAATCTTGGTGCTTTCATAAGAAATAATTTATACAGAAGTCCCTTGTGCCATATGCTGTCGAAGGCTTTGTTGATGTCAAGACTGATAGCAGCAGTTTTGTATTTCTTCATTGTGGCGTTTTGTGTATTTGATAACAAGAAGGTTAATGGATGTACGGTACTTTTTTGTTCTTGGAAACCAAACTGATGGTGTGGAATCTTATCTTTTATGTGTTGGTTCAACTTGATCTTGATTATTTTTTCATATATTTTCCCTAATACTGGTAAGAGTGTAATAGGTCGATAGTTTTTTGCTTTAGATTGGTCTGTGTTTGTTTTAGGGATTGTTATTATCGTGCCCTTTTTCCATACATCTGGGAATATTTCTTTGTTGAGACAGAACTCATAGATTTTTATCAGGTGTTCATGTACTTCCTCATTTAATTGTTCGATTATCTTCCATGAGATCGAGTCAAAGCCGGGTGCGCTATTTTTAGATTTGTTTATTATTTCAAAATATGTTTCTTTATCGATTTTTTCTTTGTTTTCGTCCCTTTTTTCTGATCTGCTGAAATATTTTTGATACAGTAGGATCTCGCTAATCCGGCCCTATATTGAGATCGATAGTGCCGGATTGTCGAAATTGCCGGATTACTGGAGATATGGTAAAAAAAGCTAAATAGACCATAAAAACATCGTATAATTAGTATAAAACAAGTACAGTATAAAAATCATTACATAATATTATGTATAAATCGATAAAAATATTACATATAAGCAAAACACAGTTAAGGTCAATGTAAAAAAACGGTTTGTTTAAAACTAGATTTAACACCGCCGAGTGCCGGATTACTGGACGTGCCGGAGTGGCGCACGGCCGGATTATAGAGACTGTACTGTACCATTGTTCTACTTTAGTTTCCTGGGCTTTGTCAAAATCATTGTCCTTGTCATATCTGAATACCTTTTCATAATGCTTGGCAAATAGTTCGGCTTTCTCATTATCATTCGTGTACAGTTTGTCATTTTCTTCTAAGTTTGGTATTTTATTCTGTTGTTTGTATTTGGAAAGCTTTTTGATTTCTTGGTAAAAATGTCTCCCTTTGGATTCGTTGACTTTTTGACATGCTTGTATCCATGTATGCTCTCTGTATTGGTGGATCATATTTTGTAGATTTTTATTATATTCATTAAGTTTTCGTTTGAAGTTGGGATTTTTATTTTTGCAATATTCTCTGTACATCTTACGTTTATTTTTGATTAGTCGTATTATATATGCTGGTAATTCATGGACGAAAAATTTATGTTTCCCTGCTGGGGTATTCTTTTTTATGGAATTTGATAAGGCTTCGTTAAATGATTCAATGTATTCTTTGGTAATTTGCTGTTTCTCATTCTGCTTTATATAATCGATTATTTCTTCATTAACTTTTTTGGTATTGCATTTGTTATAATCAAGGGTTACATCTTCGGGTTCTTCTTGTGGTTGTTTTTCCATATCCAGTTCAAATAGTATTGCCAGGTGATCAGAGCCCAAGTCTGGAAGGAGTTCTACTTTGGTAATATTATTTTCTAAGTTGGCCGTGTGTAATATAATATCTGGGGTGCTGTCTGGATTATTATCCATCAAGAAGGTGGGAGGTGTTGTTATTTTTTTGAATTGCTTGTTAAGTGTGAAATTGGATATTTGCTTTCTTTTTGCTTTGTTGACATTGAATTCACCTATTATGATCGCATATTTGTACTGCGACGCTTTTGTAGAAATGGTTTCTTCTATTTTAGACCATGGATGGATATATATCAGAAATATGTGTAGCTTTTCGTCTTTAAATGGTATCGTAAAATGTATGACTTCGTTTTTATAGTTATTTATTTTCGGTGGATTTCCTTTACCCATTTTCAGGCGTGGGTGACATTTCACCAAGCTTCCTCCTCTCACTCTTATATCTTTCTTTCCATCTTGTTTTAATATATTCCAGTTTCCACAAACATGGCACAGTCTATTTTGTTATTTTCTATAAAATTGTTTATCAAGTGTCTCTTCGGTATGTAGCTGTTTATGTTATTATATAATATTTTTAACTTATCTTTCATCTTGCCTATTATTATTGCCGCTGATGGGTTCTGTGGGTGAAATGGCATCAGGGTCCTCCATGTCAAACATCAATACGTAAATTCTGTTTCCTGAGAATACTGCTGTTGTGTCTATTCTGTACTGATTCATAAATCGTTTCTTCAGTTTTTGTAAAAGTTCTTCTCTGTTTATATTTTTAGGTTTGTTAATTTTTCTTATGTATGTGTTGATAATGTCGTCATGAATTGTTATTGTAGAGTGAATTCTTGTTTGTTTTTTGTGTAGTTCTTCTATTTCTCTGGATTTTTTATTGAGCAGTTTAATGTTCACATTTGGAATTCCCTCAATTGGTTTTTTTGGATGCTTAGGACATTTTATTGACCAGGCTTGATGATCCTCTGCACCGCATGATGTACACTTTGGTGTTTCTTTAGATTTACACATAGTGGTTTTGTGCATACCTTGACATTTTGTACATTGAGGCATGTTAATGCATCTATCTGTTGTGTGGTCGAATTTAAAGCAGTTGTTACATGGCACTGGTGTGGGTACTGGTGGGTTACTAGGATATACTGCATAGTGTCTATTTCTATAGAATAATCCATTGTTGAGAAGTTCTTCAGATGTTTTAATTTGGCCAGTTATTACTCTGATGTAACCTGTTGGTGTGTTAAAATTTCTTGAAATTATTCTTTTGCAGTACCTGTGTTGTAGTTCATTTTTGTTTAGAAATTCGCTCAGTTCTTCATCGCTTATATTTTTTTCCATCCCTGAAATAACAATGGAGTACGTTTGTTGTGGTTCTGTTTTTTTTGTTTGTGAGTTTCTTGCTTTTGTTTCGCTGAATGAAAGTATTTTTCCTTGTTTCTGAAGATCTTCTAGTGCCCCCTGTATTTTTTCTTTCTGGGTATTTGATTTTATTAAAAATCCCAATTTAGTTTTCAATATAACATCCTTGTTATTGGGGATTTTCGTGTTCCACACATCTGACATTTTAAGTCTGTCGTTTATATTGTCATTATTCACCATTATATGAAATAGATTGGCAAATTCGCTGTTTTGAATTTCCTTCATTTTTGCGGAAAAATTTTTGTTGATTGTTTTGTTTGTGGGAACATTTTGTCTTGTAGTGGTATTTTGTGTGGGTAGTGTATTTAACGAATGTTTATGTTGATCAGCTGTTTGTTTTGTTTGTGTCACAGGTGTTTGAACTTTTCTTCTGGTACGGCCGACTGTGATAAATTCGCGATTGTTGTTATCTTCGACATCTGGACTTTTTGCTCGAATTTTTTTAGTGAATCCTAGCAATTCTTCAATTTCATCATCCGACAGATCCTGTAACGTGCCCACTAATTCCGCTTCACTGGCAGTTCTTTTATTTCTTCCTCCGGGGTCCACCCCCATTTCCATGATTTTTTAAAATTTTCCGGAATTCTAATTCTTATAGAAATAAAGAATAAAATTTAATACGCGCGCGATGTGTTAAACGTCTGTTCACGGCAGATGATACACATTGAATGTGCCTTCTACATTATTCAATTATGATGAATACATCAAAAGATATGGCAGGTTGAAGATGAAATCGTACCAAAATGCGTCTCCGAGGTAGGCACTAGGCGGGTAGGAGAAGGTACCGAAGTGTGAGGGATATATGAATGTATTTTGGATTGTCTGATGCCCGTATGTTTATGATCACAAATCAAATCAACAGATGGCGCTGTAGTCGTTATTTAGGTTATTCATCTACTATGCAACTAAACGGCTGGATCGAATTGAATGAATTTTTGTATATACAGAACAACGTCTGTTGGGTCTGCTAGTAGGATATATCCGAGAGAATTTCAAGAGTGGTTCATAGCTTTCATGCAAGAGGCCTTGTATTTATGGACTCCTTGTAATATTAATAAACCAAAAATATATATTAGCAAACGTAATGATTAGGTTTCATAGTTCATAGATTTCATTCTATCATCTACATCTTATTGTTTTCCTTTCATTCCAATAGATATTATCAAGTTATGAGGATATATGTTATAAAAATTTTTATTGAACAGAACATTAACTTTATTCATAAACATTTTGTAAAATATATATTTCATGATAAAGCTAGCGAAACATAATACAACACAAAATACTTAAGTAAAGCTTGGTTCAGCTTTCTAAATTCTTTTTTGTTCTCAGTGATACTCAACCCTTCAGGTCCAAAAAAGCTTTATTCAGGTATATTATTCTGAGAAGACAAATATATATGTCGGAGATTTGAGTTTAACCAGGTTATTAGTTGGCTAGGCGACGTATTGTGTGTTGCCTGACGTAGCCGTAGACCAGGCGTCAAGTTTTAGGGAACAAGGAGGTTGGGGATTCCCCCGTACATAATAATAATAATAATCTTTATTCACTAAGTATAAACACTTATGAATAACCTTCCCATCAACATGATTACATGGGTTGTCAGTATTGATTTGTTTGTGTATAAATATAAAAGCAATAAATATATCTCTGCTTACAATTGACAATCTCACATTCACTCAAAAATACAATAAATAATGTTGAGTATTAGATTTAATTGTACATTTATATTCAAACGTGTTCATGCGTATGTGCAAGAAGTGAAGTGCGCATGTGCACGAGAGCGTACCCAACGCCAAGCCCAAAGAAGGAAAGTTCAGTTAGTCTAGTGTAGGGCTGCCATAAATGTT
This sequence comes from Propylea japonica, assembly GCA_013421045.1. Lineage (NCBI taxonomy): Eukaryota > Metazoa > Arthropoda > Insecta > Coleoptera > Coccinellidae > Propylea > Propylea japonica. The sequence goes on from CM024240.1 coordinate 14,017,024, forward strand.
GGAGCATCTACCGGGACAAGTGGCACAAGAATAGGTTAATATAACGGGCAAAAAAAGCTCATCTTATAGGTCTATACGTATAGGTGTTATGCATACAGTTACATAATAGTATGTCACAACTGAAGAAAGTGAATCTACATGAAATTTTAAGAAAAAAAGTTTATATAAACATGGGTCCGTAAAAGCTTCGTTACGGAGCTACAGGGTGTTGAAATTCCCAAAAAAATTTGTTTTTTCTTCATAACTCCTGCAGTTTTGAGATATTCAGTTCAAATTTGGAATGCGAGCTATTTTCAACAGTCTCCAACATTGCACGTCCTGAATTTTAACTAGAATTTACAGGGTGTTTTCTTTCCCGGGGCCATATCTCCTTTTTCCCTCTAAAACTTTTTTGCGGTACGCCACTGATCAGCTTATAATCAATTTTTGATATCTTCGTTCAATTTAAAAACTTTTTTGACTCTTGTAATTTGTTCGTATCTCTAACCGTTTTCGAGAAAACAATTATTGAAGGATTGTATGTTGATATTGAATAAGCTTAAGTTGAGTCTCAGATGACAAGTATCAAAATAAAAGCAAATTTTGGGCATACCTATCGAGTATTTCTATTATTTTTTTTATTTAGCGAATAACATACAATCGTTCAATATTGTTTTCCTCGAAAACGGTTAGAGATACGAAAAAATTACAGCATAACATAACAACCAAATTCAAATTACTGACCGGGACAATGGAATAACTGACGGGGACACCGGGACTCAATGCTTCAAACCGGGACGTACCGGGACGTATGGCAGCCCTAGTCTAGTGACATGTCGTAATATAGTTAGTCACTAAGAGTTGGAACAGTTGTATTCTTGTAGTTCATAGTTTAAATAAAGTTATAAACAGAAGTTAGTACACCAAATTGACCCCCTCATCTTTACATGGTAGCAGAGCGTGGTTAGAAAATAAAGGTGTACCGGTGTAAGAAAAAAATCTCGTCTACGAAGGAACATTCGAGAACACTCTACACTCTTCTGGAAAATGGCCGCCTCAAAGGAAATAATGATCCCAATATTTGATGGAGAAGACTACAGCATGTGGAAAAAACGAATAACAATGTTTTTGAAGATGAAAAAATGCGATCTTGTAATTCAGAGGCCAAAAATGGAAAACGATAAATCTGATTGGGACGAGAACGACTTAAAAGCAATAAATTATATTTATAGTGCCATCTCAAACAAACAACTGGAATTTATATGTGACAAAACGACAGCCTACGAAATAATTAAAAAATTCGACAGTCTTTACCTAAAGGAATCCACCGCCCTTCAGATCATTTATAGAAACAAATTGGAAAAACTTCGACTTAAGGACTATACAAACTCAGCAACGTTTTTTGGAGAATTTGAAAAAACTGTTAACGATTTGAAGAATGCAGGTGCCAGTGTTACGGAGAAGGAAAAATTAAATTATATGATGAATTCCCTACCTGAATCATATAGCTATGTTGGAGATTTGGTAGATACACTTAAAGAAGAGGACCAGACAGTGGAGTATGTCAAGACCAAGATCCAAATGGTTGAAATGAAGACGTTGAAGGAAGAAAATGGAGGAAGGAAAACTAATACATTTATGGTGGAGAAGAATAAACAGGAATGGAAATGCTATGGATGCGGTGAGAGAGGACACTTTCAGAGGGATTGTACGAAGAGTGGAAGACAACCTACACGAGGAAGAAGAGGAGCTGGAAGAGGTAATAGAGGTCGAGGAAACAATTACCGAGGACATTGTTCATATGCTAAAAATGAAGGTAAAAGAGATGAAGCTAGTGCATGGCTAACTAAAGTAGATCATGTAGTTTATAATAGTAGATTAAGTAATGATTGTAATGAAATTGAGTGGATTTTGGATAGCGGTTGTACTGACCATATAGTAAATGATGAAAAATATTTTGAAAATTGTGTTACTCTTAAAGAACCGGTGAATGTATATTTAGGAGACAGTAGGATTCTGAAAGCTACCAAAATAGGAAAAGTAGTAAGTTATTTTAAAGTCTTTGGAAACGATAGTTTAGTGGAAATGAATAATGTATTTTTAGTGAAAGATATGAAATCAAATCTGATTAGTCTCAGTAGAATAAGTGATAATTACACAATTATTTCTAAAGGTAATATGACAAAAATAATGAACAAAAACGGAAAAATAGTAGCTATAGCTTTGAGAAAGGATGGTCTATATGTAATGAAAAGTAAATTGAAATATAATGCAAAATCATTGGTGAATATTGCAAATAAAAATAACCAAGGCATGAGTCAGAAAGAAAAGTGGCATAGATTGTTAGGGCATGTAAATTTTAAATACTTGAATACTTTATTCAAAGAACAGTTATTGATTGAAATACCGGAAAATTTAGAAGAAGATTTCATGAAATGTCGCACTTGTATAGAAAATAAAATGCATAATCTTCCGTTTGAAAATAAAAGAGAAAAAGCGAAAGAGTTGTTAGAGATAGTGCATACGGATGTTTGTGGACCTTTTAAAACGACAGGTTTTAGGGGGAGAAATATTTCATATCGTTTATAGATGATTACAGTAAGTTGGCTAAAGTTTATATAATGAAAAATAAGACGGAAGTATTTGATTGTCTTGATCAATATGTGAATGAAACGGAAAATTTAACAGGTAAAAAAGTTAAATTCTTGAGATGCGACAATGGTAAAGAATATTTAAATAGTAAAATTTTCAACTTTTCTAAAGAAAAAGGTTTTGTGATTAACAACTGTCCGGCGTATGTTCATGAGTTAAATGGAACTGCGGAACGGTTCAATCGAACAATAATAAACATATCACGGTGTTTACTTGCTGAAGCTAAAGTAGATAAAATGTATTGGCCGGAAATAGTATGTACAGCGACTTATTTCAAAAATCGGACGTTAGCGAATACTAAAGAAATGAAAACCCCGTACGAGATATTTTTTGGTAAAAAACCAGATGTGACAAATCTACGTTTAAACGGAAGTAAAGTTTTTGTTAGAATACCGGAACAAAAGAAAGAATCTAAATGGGACAAAAAAGCGGTAGTTGGAATTTTGATAGGTTATAGTGATGTCGGATATAGAGTTTTAATTGATAATAAGATTGTAGTTGCTAGACATGTCGATGTGGTTGAGGAAGACGTAAAATGCATTGGATTAGTTGAAAATAATCTCGAGTTGGAAAATAAAACAGAGAATGATAATAACGATGAAAATGAACAAATTGAGCCTGAAGAAAGTATTACTCCAAATACACAGAGATTACAGAGAAACAAATGCCAACCAAAACGTTTCGACGACTATTATGTGTATAGTGGTAATATAATTGTAAACTTATGTAGAACTGATATTCCAGATTCATTTCAGGAGGCGATGGAATCTGATGAACGCGAATTTTGGATGAAAGCAATGGATAGGGAAATGAATTGTTTAAAAAAAATGAAACATGGGAATTGGTAGAAAAGGTTGGACATAAACAGATTTTAGATGTTAAATGGGTATATACAAAAAAGTCTGAAAATATTTTTAAAGCTAGATTAGTTGTTAAAGGATTTCAACAAACTGATAAAATTGATGATGTCTATTCTCCTGTAGCTAGAACTCAAACTTTAAAGGTACTTTTAGCTTATTGTTGTCAAAACGGCTTATTTATTGAACAAATGGACGTGGAAACAGCGTTTTTAAATGGTGATATAAAATCCGGATATACATACAGCAACCAAAGGGATATGATGACGGTACAGAGAGAATTTGTAAATTAAAGAAAGCATTATACGGTTTGAAAGAAAGTCCCAGGTTATGGTATGAATGTTTTGATAAATACTCATTCACAGTAACATTCACGGAATATAGACGTGTTGATAGTGCTCCAGACGATTTGTTTATCTATCTTCAAATTCAAGATTTTCAAATTGAATTTATTGTGCAAAGTAAGTTCCCTTTTGGTTTTCAGTACATTGTTTCAGTTTTACATTAGCTGAAGCCGTTACCTTTGATTTTTGGGTGATTTAGTTTGAATTGTTTACTTTGTTTTCATAATAACATCTGTATGACCTTGGCTCGCTTCGCTATACTACATCGTGAAATTTGTCTTGTGCGCTTCTTCGGCGGTGACGTCTGCAGTATCGCGGGCGGCGCATCTGGGTATATTTGAGGATCATATTTGTTCGATATCATACCTGAATTTATTCTTTCTCGCTCTCCTCTCATTTTCATTTGTTTCCTTCCGTGGCCTTCCTGATCTGTGCAAGTCTTCCTTAGTGGCCCAAGGAAGTGAAGCGTGTTATTTTTGTAGCCTCCCCAGCAATCGTTGAAAAAAAAAAAAAAATCATGCCGAACTATTGCGTCAAATGCAGTAAAGCACTCTCCGCAGCCGATGTGCCCGTCACCTGCAGTAAGTGCAGGAGCGTCTTCCACCCTACCTGTGTCAATATTTCATCACAAGACTCTGAGTATTTGAGGGAATCTGACTCCAAATGGACCTGTCCTTCTTGCACTTCTTCCGGCCGTTTACTTCGTAGCGGCTCTGCCGCCACCGGGGGCCGATCAACTTCCCCTTCCCAGTCACAGGACACTAGTATGAACGGGGCCATTACACTCAAGCATTTCAATGAGCTCATGGAGCAGATGCGCGCTGTGACTGCAGGTATGGAGAGGGTCGAGAGGAGGGTGGATGATTTAGTCGCTAAACTTGATGTATGCTCTGCCACTTTAAACGAGCATTCTAATATTCTGACTGCTCACGGGTCGTCCATCGATGCATGCAAGTCAGAAATATCCTCCCTCCAAAGCGCTCATACCTCTCTCTCACATAACGTTTCATCTATCACTGATAAGATGCTCAGTGTTGAGTCGAAGTTGTCTACCGTACATCAGGACGCTTCTAGTAACGAGCTGCCGGAGATCCTGGAGAGGGTGAAGAAGTCCTTCAATATCATAATCACCAACCTTCCCGAGTCAACTGATGGTGACGATATGCCCGTTGTGGGCCGAATTGTTGACTTTGTTTCTGCCAATTCTAGTCAACATTTAACTAATGCTGCAAGGATTCCATCTAAGGATAGGACTAGACCACGTTGGACCAAACTCAGTTTTTCTCACCCTGATGTCGTATCGAGTATATTGAGAAACAAGTCATCCCTTCATGGCAATCCCGAGTTCCGTCATATCAAGATCCAGGATGATAAAACAAAAGGGCAAATTGCAGCACTCCATTCAGCTCGCGAGGAACTGAGAGGAAGACAGGCTTCGGGGGAGAATGACATTACCATAAAGTATATCAGGGGAGTGCCTTCTGTTGTAGCGACATCACCTAAGAAAAAAGTGGAAGCTTCAAAAAACGAATGAGTCTAAATGCTTGGCCTGTTTTGTACACAAATATACAATCTCTCTCTTCCAAATTTTCTGAACTTCTTGCATTTGCCCATTTACACAAACCTTATATGATTTTTATTTCCGAATCCTGGTTGCAACCTTCCATACCTAATTCTTTTTTGATATTCCGGGCTACACAATCTTTCGCGATGACAACCTTGACAGCCTGGGTCATCGGGGAGTTTGTATATACGTTAGTTCTCTCATATCTGAGGCTTTCAAGATTGACGTGATTCATCACGAATGGTCAGGGATTGACAATTTATTCCTTAAGATTACACGAAAACAATTCTCTCTGTTGGTTGGCTGCATTTACCGACCTCGTCAAAGTTCCGCAGATCAAAACTGCGCCAACTTCATACACCAATCATCCCTGGAATATGGTAATATGTTGATTACAGGAGACTTCAACTGTCCTGACATTAAATGGCCTATGATGCACTTACCCTCGGTCAACTCCCCATCCTTTCCATTCGCTGATATTGTGGCTAAGTCTGCACTTCTACAGCTAGTCGATAACCCCACCAGATATCGTCCTGGCCAGAACCCATCAATACTCGATCTATTTTTCACTTCTGATGCGAATATAATTTCAGAGATAAATTATTTACCTCCCTTCGGAAAATCTGACCATCTGACATTAACAACTGAGATTCAGCTGCAGGTTCCCATCTCCCAACAGTGTCACTTCAGAACTATTAAAAATGTAAATTACGATAGCATCTCTGCTGACCTATCGTCAAAGAACTGGAACGCACTCCTGGCGGATAAATCAGTGAATATAATGTGGTCTACCTTCCTATCTACCCTTGATGACATTATTGCATCTAACACACTTATAAGACATATAAAACATAACCCTAGAAAAACAATGGATTGACGACCGTGCTCTGACCTTGATAAGGCGAAAGAAATCCCTCTGGCAGAGGTACCTGACGACAAGAGCCAGTTCAGACTACAAAAACCACCGTAATTTTTCCAATTTTGTCAGCAACCGCTTACAATCATCCAAGGCAGCTTTCGAGAGTAAATTGGTCTCCTCCAAGAATTCGAAAAAAATGTTTAAGTATATAAGATCATTCCTTAACTCTAAAGTCGGCACTCCGGTGATAAGAAAGCTGGATGGAGGTATGTGTGAGAGTGCTGCCGAATCAGCGGAAGTCCTTGCCGAGATTTTTTCATCGGTTTTCACTTTGGAGCCACCAGGACCCGTTCCAGATTGTAAGACAGAACGTTCTATTCCAGATATTTCAGGTGTTGCTATTGATGAAGAGATCGTCGTAAGATATCTCTCAAAATTGAAGCTGGATGCTTCTCCGGGTCGGGACGGTATCACTCCACGTCTGCTCAAGAGTTGTGCTGGAGCGATGGCTGCGCCTTTATGCGTTATCTTTTCTAAGTCACTTTCTGAATCCTGCCTTCCATCTGATTGGTTATCTTCAACGGTTACACCAATTTTTAAGAAAGGAGATAAATTTTCACCAACGAACTACCGTCCAATTAGTTTAGTGTCCTCGGTCGCCAAGGTTCTGGAACGGATTATATGTGATCAGCTGGTGGAGTTCTCGATGAAACATTCTATCATACCGCCTGAACAACACGGCTTCATCCCCGGTCGCTCCACGCTAACAAATCTTTTGTCTTGCTTGTCTGATTGGACAAAGTCTACTGATCGTGGTATTCCAGTGGATGTAATATATCTTGACTTCTCTAGAGCCTTCGATCGAGTTCCCCATAGACGTCTCATCTCCAAGTTGGAGCATCTTGGAATAAGGGGAAAACTTCTCGGCTGGATTTCCGCATTTCTGTCGGGTAGAACTTTTCGAGTGAGGGTGGGCGACTCTTACTCTTCCTTGGATAGAGCAGTTACATCAGGCGTACCACAGGGTTCAGTCTTGGGACCGATCCTCTTTCTGTTGTATACCTCTGATTTACCACGCATCATAGGATCTCCTTGCCTTATGTTTGCTGACGACACCAAGTTATACAACAATCCTCTTTCCAACTACATCACTCTCCAACAGGATCTGGATACATTGAGTCGGTGGTGTTCTACATGGATGTTGCCTTTGAATGTCGACAAATGTTCCGTGCTTCACATTGGTAAAAACAACCCTTTCCTCGAATACAAAATTGACGGTCAAACTTTGTTGTCGGTTTCTCATCATTGTGATCTTGGGGTCACTGTCACGAACGACCTATCTTGGTCTAAACATATACATGCTATCACCAACAAGGCAAAACAAATGGCTTTCCTTCTGCTGAAATCCTTTCGCGGTTGTGACACCAAGACCTTCAGTCAATTATATAAGTATTACGTTCGTCCCATTATGGAATATGCTGGCCCTGCATGGTGGCCTTCTCTTCGAGCTGATGCAACACTTCTGGAGTCGGTCCAGCGATGGGTGACTCGCTTTCCCTATGGATATGTGCGTCCCTGCTATGAGGAGAGACTGAAAATATTCAATTTGCCATCATTTGAAGAGAGGAGAACCAGGGGCGATATGATATTCACCTTCAATGCCCTTCACGGCAATCTTGGCGATGATGTCCGTCGCCTCTTTATCTTAAACAGTAACCATCTCAGAGGACACTCATTCAAGCTCGAAAGAGAGAATTTCCGGACGTCTCAGAGGCAACAGTTCATCACGAACAGGGTGTTTCATCTGTGGAATGGATTGCCTGGGGATCTAGTTACTTCACATTCCACCAATGGTTTCAAGAATGGATATGACGTCTGGACCAGTCAACTTCGAGAATAATCTTTCGTTATTTTTGTATATTTTTATCATATCCCCAATTTTTTTTTTCTCATCTGTATGAAATATTTTGTTTGAATGTTATTTTTAGTTTTGAGTTTATAGGTTTTATATCTTTACTCTAATTTTTGTAATAATAATAATAATAATAATTTGGGTTTTGAGAAAAGTAATGTTGACTACTGTTTGTATACTTACAAGAAAGCAGATAAAACCCTGTATCTATTGATTTTTGTGGACGATTTATTGATATGTTGTAAAGATCAAGCAGAAATAGTAAAAATCAAGGGTTTATTATCACAAAAATTTAGTATGAATGATTTAGGAGAGATAAAAGAGTATTTGGGAATAATGATTGAATATGATCCATACAAGCGCGAAATGAAATTGAATCAAAGCAAATATATAAAATCGTTAGCTGCAAAATATGAATTGGAAAACAGTAAATTCTATAATACACCAATGGAAACAAACTTAAAAGTAGATAAAGCAAAATTTTGTGAGACAGATCTAAATTATAGAAATCTAATTGGAGCCCTTTTGTATATAAGCTCATCTACTAGACCAGATGTAAGTTTCAGTATTAATTATTTGAGTAGATTTCAAAATTGTTATGACAAAACACACTACAGGTATGCTTTGAGGATCCTAAAATATTTGTACTCAACGAATAATTTAAAATTAACATATAGAAGTAGCGATAAGAATGATATTATTGATTGTTACGTTGATGCCGACTGGGCAGGTGATCATTTAGATAGAAAATCCACAACAGGTTATGTAATAAGATTGTTTGGTAATATAGTGTATTGGAAATCACGAAAACAAAAATCTGTAACTAAAGCTTCAACTTTTGCAGAATATGTAGCTTTATTAGACGCTGTTAGCGAAATAATATTTGTTAGAGAATTACTAAAAATATTTAATGTTGAAATTAAGAATCCCATAAAACTCTATGAAGATAATTCAGGTGCAGTAAGCATAGCAAAGCATGGAAATTTGACGAAAAATTCCAAACACATTGAAGTGCATTGTCACTATGTTCACGATTATATTAAAGATGATGTTATTGATGTTGTAAAAGTAGATTCGAATAGAAATATTGCAGATATGTTTACGAAAGCTTTATGTAAGGATAAATTTGAATATTTCAGAAATTTGTTAAATTTAGAATAAGATTATTGATTGAATGTAAATGTAAGGAGGCGTGTTGAGTATTAGATTTAATTGTACATTTATATTCAAACGTGTTCATGCGTATGTGCAAGAAGTGAAGTGCGCATGTGCACGAGAGCGTACCCAACGCCAAGCCCAAAGAAGGAAAGTTCAGTTAGTCTATAGTCAGTCGTCATGAGTGACATGTCGTAATATAGTTAGTCACTAAGAGTTGGAACAGTTGTATTCTTGTAGTTCATAGTTTAAATAAAGTTATAAACAGAAGTTAGTACACCAAATTGACCCCCTCATCTTTACAAATAAGACATATTCTACACTTGATAAACACTGATATCAATAAGTTAAAAATTCAGACATGAACATATAAATACATAATATACAAAGTCACATTTATAAAACAAAATTACTGGGTTTATCCTGCCAGAAATCCTCCATTGAATAATATGCTTTCATCATTAAAATTTTTACCAATTCTTTTTCAGTCTTAACTTTGTCATTTTCTTGAAAGTTTCGGGTATTTCGTTATATATTAATATTGCTTCGTGATTAATGCTCATCTGAGTGGCTGATATTCTATGAAATGGAATGACTAATTTTTCTGCATTTCTAGTGGTGTAACTGTGATAATGCTCATTTTTTCTGAAGTTATTTACATTTCATGGACATACAGGATACAGGTAAGTATATACAGAGAGGTTAATGTGAGAATGTTTTCTTTTTGGAAGTAGTTTTTTGCAGCTCTCTGTAAACCTCAAATAACATATTATGCGTAGAGCATTCTTTTGTTTGGTGAATATTCTATGGCTTTCAGGTCTTCCTCCCCAGTAAAGAATTCCATAGCTAATGATACTATGAAAATATCCATAGTATGTATGCTTGGCTGCTAGCTTACCGGCAAGTTGTTTTGATCTTCTGATTGAATAAGTTGCACTGGACAGTTTCTTTGATATGTTCTCAATCTGTTGTTTAAACTTCATATTTGGTTCCAAATGAATTCCCAGGAATTTTAAACTTGTAACCGCTGTTGGACGGGTTTCAAAAGTTAGGTACTGCGTCTTGTCCTTATTCATCTTCATATTATTTGCTTGGAACCATGCTTCGGCTTGCTCTAGAGTTTTTCTCGTCTTTTCTTCTATTTCTTCTATGTTTTCACCATTGTTGAGGAAGGATGCGTCATCGACATACAGTGAGATGAGGTCTGCCTGTAAATTAGTTGGTAAATCATTGATATATAATAAAAACAGTAGAGGACCCAAAATAGATCCTTGGGGCACTCCAAATTTTGCCTCTTTCTTTTTCAAAGTTTGTCCATTCATATAAACCATCTGCCACCTCGATTTCAAGTAGTTCTTAATTAGTTTTAACGAGTTACCTCTGATTCCATAATATTCTAATTTATCGAGAAGAACATCGTGGTTTATGGTGTCGAAGGCTTTACTTAGATCACATGTCACAAGTTTACTTGTTTTTTCATTATCGAAGTCCTCTGCTACTTGTAATAGTAATGATGTTATGGCTGAATTGGTTTTTTTGATATCCATGTTGATTTTTGCATATTATATCATGTTTTTGAAGGAAATCAGTCATTCTGTCCTTGATCAGTGTTTCATACACTTTGGAAAGAGCCGGAAGAATAGTAATGGGCCTATAATTTTCTGGTTGTTCCTTTTTTCCGCCCTTGAAAATAGGCACTACTTTACATAGCTTCAGCTGTTCAGGGAAATGTCCTTCGATGATACATTTTGTGAAGACTTTAGTGAGTGGTGCAGCAATACTTGTCATGATCTTTTTCAGCAGGTTTGCTGACATACCATATACATCTTTGGAATCCTTAGATTTCATCTTTCTTGTAATTTCCAATATTTCATTCTCTGTAACTTCTTTCATGAAAATTGAGCTTTGCATATCCTTCTTCATGTTTTTCTGTAATTTTATTGGAATATCTGCATTTTGTGAATTACCTCCTGGAGATCCCACCTGAATTAAGTAATTATTCAGTACGTCAGGTTCAATTTCTGATGAACATATTTTCTTTCTTTGATTCGTAGCATTCTTTATTATATCCCATACTGCTTTATTTTTATCACTAGCTTTGTCAATTAGTCTTAGATTTTTCTGTTGTTTAACTTCTGTAATTTTCTCTCTATATAGTTTTTATAGACATTATAAGCATTTTTACTTTCTGTATCTCTCTTTACTTCTGAGATAATCTTTAAAGCATCCAAGCGGTCTCTCATTTCTTTGATTTCTTTGTTCCATCTCAAATTGAATTTCATAACATTCGTCTTCGGTTTTACTACTTTTTCTGGACAGCTCGTTTCGAAGCAACCCAAGAACTTTGCCCAGAATTTGTTGAAAATATCCTCAATTGGTTCATCTGCATTTATGAAATCCCGATTTCATATTTCTAATGCGTAGATGCGTATTGCGTAGTTGAATTAATGCTGAAATGCATAAAAGCGAAAAGTGTAAAGCTGTTGAAAAGAAGGAAGAAAGAAGGCAGTCTGATTTTAGAGGTGACATGAGCTTGGTCTACGGACTCGTCGGCCAGTAATTTCGTATCGCAGTATAAAAGTTTCTTTTGAGTCCTTTTGTAGTTAATTTCAATGAGTTTAATCGAACAATTCGACATATATTTATTTATTTATTATTATATAATTGATTCGAGTTTAGGGCGAACCTATAAACTCGGTAATTTACAAAAAAAAAATAAAAGCATACAATTGGCAAAGTGAAGCATGTTAGAAATAAAATTACAAAATAAGAAAAGAACAGAAGGAAAACTACAGAAGGTTGAAACCTGTCAAAGCGGTGACGAAGAAAACAGCATTCGACGATCCACCATCATGTACACCTCCACCTGTCGTAACTATTCTTGAATCCATTTACTGAGGATGACCGAACCACCATGTCAGGTAGTCGATTCCAAGGGTAGAAAATACGGTTGGGTAGAAAATTTTGACGTTGAGATGTTCTGAAGTGCTCACGTTTCAATTTTAAGATATTTCCTCTCAGGTTATTTGTGTTCAGAGTGAAAATATTTCGAATGCTGTCACCGAAGTGTCTCAACATTGCTCGGAATGAAAAGATCAAGTCACCGCGCATGCGCCTCTCCTCAAAACTGGTCAAACCCATCGCAGAAAGTCGCTGCTCGTACGGGGGCCTATGAAAGCCATGGTGGATGCGAGTGGCCCATCTCTGCGTGGACTCAAGAATATCGGTGGCTCCTCCCGTGGCGCACCACCAGACCGGACCAGCATACTCCAGAATGGGTCGAACGTAGGTTTTGTAGATGGCTCCGAAGGTACGGTCACAGTATAGACACCTGGTGGTGACACATGGTGTCTATACTGTGGTACGGTCGTCTAGTGTTGGGTACGTCTTATATACAAGAGGCGCTTCATTTGTCCCGTACACGACGAAGAAATGTAAGAGCGGCTCATTTTTGTTACCTGTACTACCTCAATTCGAATGTCCCAGCCCAGTACGCTTCGATGAGGCGACGGAGTCCTGAGCGAAATCGAGCGACGGAACGACTGGAACGAGGTGATCTGAGGAGGGGATGCAATGCACTGCGTCAGGCGAGGTACCACGGCTTTCGCCCTCTCGTCTATCTTTTCTTTTCTTTAGTTTTAGGATCTAGTCTAGTGTCGCATATTGCATTATTTCCTGATTCTTCAAATTCGACTTTGGAAACTACGCGGTACTCGCTGCTTATTAATCAGTTGCGTCTGGCCATTGACCGCAAGACTATTATTTTGAGAAATTGAACGCAAATTAATTTTTGGTAAAAAGGTTAGTTGTTTTAATCAGTTCACTCGTCGTACTACCTAAAATTCTGCTCTTTTCTTGGTATGACGGTTGGCCTTTACATTAATTGAAAACTTGCCCTTATCGGCACAATTAATTTTTATATTCAAATGATAAATGGTATCTAACTTGTCTAAAATTATGAAATAAGTGTCAAGTAATTGTTGAACGGAGGAACCGATTGAGCGGCAACAAAGTGTTGCTAATTCTATTTTTTTAAGTTCAAATTTATAATGTATCTAATATTCACATTATGTTTTGTATAAGCATCACTGTATTAATATGAATTCATTTTCAAAATACACTGAATTTCCATCAGTAATAAAAAGCCACCTTTCTTCCCAGCCGTATTATTCAAAATTTCCAACAATCAATTCGCGTTTGTCTCTTGCCCAGCAATACCACTCTATCGACGCGACGTAAGAGTTAAGCACAAACTCGCCCCTTCTGTCTCGCGTCTTACGGAACCAGTCACAGTATTACATTTGTCCCGCGTCCCGCTCGATCGCGAACGCCACATCTTTGTCATAAATGCTCCTCGCCTCTTTTGAAGTGGTACACTGTACCGCTTCAGTACAAAAATGAGGCGCCTCTTACAAACTCAATTTTAAGACGTGTACTACCCAACACCACGTCACAACCCCTGAAGGATCTATAGAACATATAGGTTAGCTGCCTGGCTTTGGAGGAGATATGTTCAATATGTGCTAACCAACTGAGGTCCTCCGAGATGGTAACACCGAGGTCAACAATCTGAGAAACGGGAACCAAAACTTCTCCACCGATGTTATAGCTTAACCGAGGATTGTTTTTGCCAATGTGGAGTACGTGGCACTTATTTATATTGAGGGGAAGCAACCAAGTGTTACACCAGTCTCTCAATCTATCCAAGTCCTCCTGAAGTGTGGAAGAATTAGATGATGGGTTATTGTATATCTTAACATCGTCAGCGAAGAGAGAAGTATGGAAGACTTGAATTGAAGCGGAATGTCGGAGGTATAAAGAAGAAAAAGAAGAGGACCTAGAACTGATCCCTGGGGGACACCAGACAATACTGGCCAGACGGAGGAAGAGAACGAGGCACCAACACGCACGCGATAAGAGCGATTAGATAAGAATGCGCGAATCCAGTCGAGTAGCCTACCGCTTATTCACATGTTGTGACGTGCTCCCGTCTCCACCAAACTGCGTTGCCATCGTTTACCTTCGGAAGTAGAGATCTCGGGCGCCAACTCTAGTTTAAAGTGTTGAGGACACTAGGGTACCTATAGGCGGTGTCCTATAGGGTCCGGGAGCTACTAGCCAGAGAAGGTTATGTCCAGGGGTCAGCTGTTTGTACCTAACTAAATATTCCCTAACTCTGAAAAATACTCAAATATTTCTTAGGAAAAGAAAACACACAATTATAATAACATCTTTATTCGGTAAACGGTAAATAACGGCAGTCAACAAAATACACTATGATATAATAAATACAATGTGAGGAAAGAGGGTGAGCGGGCGGTGAGAAGGTTGAAGCGGGATGTAACATGCATCATTATGTCGGCGGTGAAAGCTCTCAGAAAAATAAGCAATGCAATATTTACAAGCGGTATTGAAAAGCGGTAATGACAGTCGAGTGAGAGTGCAAGCGGAAAATCAATCAAGCAATGGTAAGTAGCGGTACGGAAGCGAAGGTTCTAACATGAGCAAGTTCCTAACAAACAAATTCCCAAAAATGACATCCTTATTTACTGGCATACCTCGGTTCACAACTACAGGCTATATTAACCATAACAGGGTTTACGGACAGGCGGTGAAAGGAAATCAGTGCGGTACCAGGGAAAGCATATGCGCCGTTTCAAGCTAGCATACACCCACCCTAATGCTCGGAACCACGAGGCCCATGCACGCCTTTTGAAGCTAGGGCATACACCTCGATATTCCGGAGCGGCACACGGTGGGGGAGGATAAAGGGAGGCATTTGCAAGACTGCATATGGGCCGTTTCAAGCTAACATACGCGTTCTTGCACATCAGAACTCCGGGATGTCATGCAGGCCGTTTCAAGCTACTACACAACCTCCGGGCGTTCGAATGATGCCAGAAGGGCACAGCAAGACGGTGTATGGGCCGTTTCAAGCTAACATACAACCTCTTGCAGGTTAAGAATTTCAGGGTGTCATGCAGGCCGTTTCAAGCTACTACACAACCCCCAGAAACTCAAACGGTGGCGGAAGGGCACAACAAGACAGTGTATGGGCCGTTTCGAGCTAACATACACCCTCTTGTCGACTCAGAGTTTCAGAACTTCATGCAGGCCTTTTGAAGCTACTACACAACGTCCCGGAACTCGAGTAATACCAGAGAGGATAATACAAGACAATATATGCGCCGTTTCAAGCTAGCATACACCATCTCACAATCTCGGAATTCTCACAAGTCATGCAGGCCGTTTGAAGCTACTACACAACCTCTGCGAATTCGAGCGGCGGAAGGACGGGAAAATACAACAGGAGAAATACATTATAAATATCAAAGCCAGCAAATAAGAATTAAAACCATCATACCTAAACTGAACTTGCCCCTGCAGAACCCTCTGGTGGCACTTACTTCTGGACGGACTGGTCGGCTAGTACTTCTGGAGTAGTGGTCAGGACGTTGATTTTAATTCGACTGATTTATTCAGCGGAGAATCCCGCATTTTAAACCTTTTGGACACGTGTGGCCGGTAACAGGTGGCCCCGCCCCACGTGTGCGGTATCGAGAAATCGCGATCTAATTTGCCGTACATCTTCAGCGCGGAGATAAAAATTCCCGATTTCCGTCAACTTCAATTGAACGAAACTAAATAATGATAGAAATTATTTTGCTTCGTTACAATGTGCTCCAGCTTAACTAACAAACGTTCAGGTGGGACCCTAAAGAACGCCCTTGAGAAATCCAGGAATATGACATCCACAGGATAGCCGTCGTCTAATGCCCTGGTCCAGTCAGACACGCACGATAAAAGATTTGTGGTAGTGGAACGCCCTGGGACAAATCCATGCTGCTGGTCAGGTATAAGTCCATTGGAAAAAGAAAACTTTAGGAGTTGATCTGTTATTATTCTTTCTAGTACTTTTGAAACGAAAGTATGCTTATGGGGCGATAGTTGTCAGGGGAAAGCTTATCTCCTTTTTTAAAAATGGGGGTCACAGATGCGAAGAGCCAGTCTGATGGAAGGGAGCCAGTGGATACTGACTTGCGAAACATTATGGTGAGCGGACTGGAAAAGGCACTGGCACACCGCTTCAAAAGAAAAGGGGAAACTCCATCGCAACCCGGTGCCGATGATGTGTTCAACATGGTTAGATGATGCTCCACAACTGCCTCACTGATTTCAACATTCGCTATCTCAGGGCCGACTCGTGGTATCTGGGGGTTGGTAATGGACCAAGAGGTTCGTGGGAATATGACTGAGAAAAGGATTCAGCCAAGATGTCGGCAGTTTTCTCAGGACCGCAACTTAAAACGCCAAACTCGTCCCTGACCTGTGGAACTCTCACATTGGTGTTCAATGAAGATTTTATATATTTAAAGAATTTCTTTTTATCCTTGGAAGAGGCTATTTTATTCTCGAAGTTTTTCTTTGACTTTTGAAGGAAAGTTGTGAGATAATTAGAAAAGGAACGGTGCGTGCTGTAGTCGGCTGTAGATCTAGTTCGCAAGTACTTCTGCCATAGGGATTTCTTCTTTCGGATGAGATGAAACGAGTATTCATTAATCCAAGGCTTCAATGGGTTCCTCCTTCTACAGGGTGATTTTTTTAAGTGTTTCATTAGACGTTTTCGACGAAGGAATTGTAATACAGATTCAAGATTGTGGATTTTCGTCTTAGAGTACATGAACTTCAATTGTAAAATATTTTCAAGAGGAATCTACTTCCGGTTTGACCGGAAACGAATGTAACTTCGTTATTTCAAATGCAACACCCTGTATATTTATACATATTCGAATTCTTCGTTCAATTCTACACTGATTTGATGTATGATATGTGCAACCACTCAAGCGGTTCTTGAATTATAGCCTGATTATCAAATTTTTTGAAATAAAGGTTGTCACAAATTAGTGTCCATATCTTCAAAATCCCTCATTACAAGAATTTCTTTTTTCGAAAATGGAACCATAGAAAGTACGCTGATACTGTTTCTTGTATAACTTATGAGGAAATATTATACAGGGTGTCTGAAAAAGGGCCCCAAAGTGAGCCTCAATAAAACTATAAAATCTCACTTTTTTCAAATGGCAACCCTATAATTTTGTAATTCCAATCGATGGCTCGTCAGAAACCAGTTAGGGTGTCCCGAACATTTCATACCTCTAAAATCAGTAGTTTTGACGTTATTGAATAAAATTGGAATTTCAGGATTGAATCAAGGTTTCTTAGTCTAAACATAGATTTATTAGGATAGAAGTTTTCAAGAAGGCTATGCCTGTTGATTTATAATGCATTCTAAAGAACTGTCATTTATACTTTTTTGATTAATGGGGCACTATGCAAGTAACAGTGATGTATTGAATATGTTCTTCATTTATGGTTGATGTAACAAAATATTAGAAAGGGCAGTTAGAACTTTCAACGAAAGAAATCCACATTTCCACCTTTAACAAAATCGAAGTATCAAAACAATTTTCTCCGTACTAGAAGCATTAACCTAAAACGAAATATATTGAATAGAGTAACAGATAATGAGGAAAATCAAATAAATATTCTAGGACATATTCACGCAAATCCAAGAGGTTCCATCAGACAGGTTGCACAGGAATTTCGATTTTGATTTCGTTAAAGTCAGTAAATGTGAATTTCGTTCGTTGAATTTCTAATTACCTTTTCTAGGAATTTGTTACATTTGCCGCAAATAAAGAACATACCCTTGATATATCATTCCAGTGAAATTATTATTGCATGTTTTGCTTAGTGCTTGATCTGTAAGAAAAAGTAAGAATGACAGTTCCTAACATAGCCTACTTCAAAAATGCAAGCTTACAAACTGTGCGAAACCTGTCTTTAATCGTGAAATTCGAATTTTATTGAATAACGGCAAAAATACTGATTTTAGAGGCATGAAATCTTCGGGACACCATAACTGGTTTTTGACGAGCAATCGATTGGTATTACAAAATTATAGGGTTGCCATTTGAAAAAAGTGAGATTTCATAGTTTTGTTGAGGCTCACTTTGCGGCCCTTTTTCAGACACCCTGTATAATATTTCCTAATAAGTTATACAAGAAACAGTATCAGCGTACTTTTCTTTGTTCCACTTTCGCTTAAAGAAATTCTTGTAATGAGGGATTTTGAAGATATGGACACTAATTTGTGACAACCTTTTTTTCAAAAAAATTGATAATAAGCTATAATTCAAGAACCGCTCGAGTGGTTGCACATATCATACATCAAATCAGTGTAGAATTGAACGAAGAATTCGAATATGTATAAATATACAGGGTGTTGCATTTGAAATAACGAAGTTACATTCGTTTCCGGTGAAACCGGAAGTAGATTCCTCTTGAAAATATTTCACAATTAAAGTTCATGTACTCTAAAACGAAAATCCAAAATCTTGAATCTCTATTACAATTCCTTCGTCGAAAACGTCTAATGAAACACTTAAAAAAATCACCCTGTATATACCACGCGAGTATTCGATGCGACAATTTGGTCGGTTACTGCCATGAAAATACTCCACTGTTCCTCAATGCTCTGCTGGGGAGGAAGTAAAGAATGCCAGTCGAGTCCCAACAGTTGTAGAGTGATATTGTCGTAGTTAACTTTTTTGATAGCTTGCATTTCTTTTTGGGATGTTAGAGGAAGGAATTGCAACTCAGTAGAGAGGGTGAGATGGTCAGATTTACCGAATGCAGGTGAGTAGCTTAGTTCAGACGTAAGCTTGGGGTCTGAGACGAATATCAGATCAAGAAGAGAAGGTGTTTGACCGTGGCGATATCTAGTGGGGTATAGTACAAGCTGTTGCAAACAATAATTTAGAACCAGCTTCGCATAGGGTAGTGAAGGGGAAGATACAGAAGGTAGTTGCGCAACAGGCCACTTAAGGTCAGCACAGTTGAAATAAAAATGTTATCGTACCTTGTAGATATTGCAGAGAGAAAGCTGGCACAACTGTGGTCTGCAAGACAGGGACGAGGTCTGTAAATACATCCGACAAAGGCTGAAAAAGACTTATTAGAAATTTTTAGGAAAATATTGTCGATGTCAGTCCAGTCATTACGCACGGTTTCAATATTATATGAATCTGTTATGAGAGTGTTTACATAAATGCAAACCCCCCGATGGCCATGTGTATCATGACTGTCAGCCCTGTAGACGGAATATCCCGGGATGTGGATAACTGAGTCAGAGATAGAAGGACGCAGCCATGACTCGGTGATGAAGATTAAGAGAAATTTGTGTAGCTGCGCATATGCAACGACCTCTAAATACTTGGAGAGTAGTGATTGCAAGTTGGTATACAGGGTGTTTCCTAAACATGCGGCAAAAATTCAGGGGATTGTTCCTTGGACTATTCTAAGAATATTTTGTCCTTTGATGATTTTTGAAAAACCTCTTTGTTTCGAAGATACCGGGGAAACAAAATCACTACATAGTATAAAATAAAGTCGATTTCTCTGTCCCTATGTCCCTATGTCCCAATGTATGCTTAGATCTTTGAAACTACGCAACGGATTTGGATGCGTTTTTTTTTAATAGATAGTGTAATTCCAGAGGAAGGTTTGTAGCAAAGAAAATTCAAGAAAATTTCAAGATATCGAGAAGAACGTAAGAAATTGGTAAATTTTTGACATTTCTGAAAATTTCCTTATTTATGACATCGAATTCAATGACAAGCGTCAAGTCTCCTTATGAGAAGGAAGTGCTCCCAAAAATTTCCTCATTTAAGAAAAAAAGGCCATATCCAAATGAAACAATGTATGAATATCGTTTTTTAATAGTTTTATAACGTTTATTACTAAAAATATTTGTTCTAGACAATTCAGTTAAGAGGACAAAAAAGCTCTAGGAAATTTGCAATTTTGAGAAGAAAAACGAACAGATCCGAATCAAACAAGGTACGAATATCGTTTTTGAGTAGTTCTATAACGTTTATTAATGAAGATATTTGTTACAGGAATTCTAAAATAACCAGGAAGAACAAAATATTTTGGACATAGGTAGGTACTTCTGATGTAAACATTTGTTCGTTTCGAGTGGAAAACATTATTTGAATATTGGCATATTTTATATAGGTACGTTTTAGATAAATAAAGGGTGTTTCTATAAATCGATCAATTATTTCACATTTCTACGTTATAACAGAAAGCTTTCAATGAGATTGAAGGGGCTTTTGAATTTTTTTCTACTTCATAACACATTAGGATACATATTGCACAGGTTTTAACATCTTATTGATGCAATATATCCCGGTCTTGAAAATTTATTGGAGAGAGATTATCATTGGTTTCGTTCTAGGGCAATATTGTCACCCAGAAACGATACAGTGAATGAAATAAATAAACTCATTACAGAGAAAATTCCTGGTCAGGTCAAACACCATAAGTCTATTGATATAGTGTGTAGTATTGAGGATACAGTGCACTATCCCCAAGAATTTTTAAATTCTTTGAACCCTTCTAGCTTACTTCCTCACGAAAATTGGCATTCCTCGGCTATTAAGAAACTTGAGCCCCCAACATGTGTAATGGGACATTTTGCTATCAAATGATAACATTATATCCAATATAGTTTACAGAGAAGTATTGAACAATTAAAATTACCATTACCAAACTAACTTTTCCCGCGACTTGGTCCTCCTGGAATTCGTTTATCGCAAATACCTCAAATGTTTTTTTCTTTTGGACAGAGTTACTTTCGAATTCTGTATAAGCATGCAAATACAAACTATACCTGCGTATAACCTTCCTTTTTGGCAGTTAGAAATCAAAACATAACACTCTGTACTAAAAAAGGATTATAAACATTATGCCCAACGGAGTGGGCACGGGTCAGCTAGTTTTAGATAATAACATTTTATTATGAAAAATTACATGAAAATTTAACTTAACCTACAAAAACTGTTGAAAATGACCACCTCTAGCCAGCATACAAGCATCCAATCTTCTCCTCATTGACTGCCGAACCCTTTCAAAAACACCAGGATCATTTCTTATTAAGTTACAACCAGCAATGATCCGATTTCGCAAGTCTTCCACATTTTCTTCTGGAGTGGTATAAACTAATGATTTTATATGGCCCCATAGGAAATAATCTAAGGGGTACCTACTTAGTAAACACAGTGCGGTACGCATTTTTATTTAAACTATTATTAATTTTAAAAATATGAAAAATGTTGTTCGCCCTGTATCTTCGAAACAAAGAGGTTTTTCAAAAATCATCAAAGGACAAAACATGCTTAAAATAGTCCAAGGAACAACCCCCTGAATTTTTGCCGCATGTTTAGGAAACACCCTGTATATCACAGGCCAGGATTTTAGGTTGTTTAGTTTTTTAGACTGCCAGATGTAGGGGAAGAGGATGACTTAATGATCTGAGGTGATCCCTTTATATATTTAATGGTTAAGTCCAACCTATCCTTTAACTCTGCTCTCAACGAAGACAGATGGAAAAGCTGCTCTCTTGTTTTGTCATCTTGGATTTTAATAGCACGGTATTGAGAATTGCTTAAGATTGCGTTTTTTTCTGAGGATTGTCTGAACAACTTCAAGACTTGAGAAGGAAACACGGAGTAAACGGGGTCGAGAGATACCCTCTATTCTCGACTTCGTTGGGCGATCAACGGTTTCGAGTCTTATAAAGCAGCTGGTGAGGATGGCATTGTTCCGGTTCTGCTCTCCAAAGGGCTGGAAGTGCTGACCTCCCCACTGCTTCACGTTCTCCGTGCGAGTCTGGCTCTAGGACACATTCCATTGTCCTGGAGAAAGGTGAAGGTAATTTTCATACCCAAGCCTGGAAAACCATCGCATACAAAAGCGAATGACTTTCGACCAATTAGCCTCTCCTCGTTCTTAGTCAAGACACTGGAGAGGTTGGTGGAAAGACACATTAGGGACGATGCTTTAGTGGCTATACCACTGCACCCCTCCCAGCATACGTATCAGCTGGGTAAATCAGTAGATTCTGCTCTTCACTCAGTTGTTAACTGCATTGAGGACGGAATACACAACAAGGAGTACACCCTGGCTGTATTTCTTGATATAGAAGGAGCTTTTAATAACACTGCGTTTGGTGTGATGCAATCTGCGTTGGCCAGACATGCTGTTCCGCCTTCTCTTTGTCGGTGGACGGGGTCTCTGCTTGGTTCACATAGCATCGTAGCTCGGCTTGGCGGCTCGACCATAGGGGGCTCACCAGGAAGGGGATGTCCGCAGGGCGGTGTTCTGTCTCCGCTACTGTGGGATCTCGTCCTGAATGAGCTCCTGGTGGAGTTGGTGAGGGCTGGGTTCGTTGTGGTGGCCTATGCGGATGACCTTGTTATACTAATCAGAGGTAAGGTAATCAGTGTCATTATGGACCTGATGCAGAATGCTCTGCGACGGGTTGAACGATGGTGCTTGAAAAACGAGCTCTCGGTAAATCCTAGTAAGACAGAGATGGTTCTCTTTGCTAGGAAGAGGGTGCCTAGCAACATAAGACTTCCCAGTCTGTGTGGAGTTGGGCTCACTCTATCCGAACAAGTTCGTTATCTCGGGGTGATACTGGACCGCAAACTTTTGTGGAACAAACACGTTGAGACTCAAACGAATAAGGCCAATGTTATATTCTGGTCTACTCGAAGGGTGCTGGGTAATGGATGGGGCTTCAAACCGCACGTTATGCACTGGTTGTATACTGCCGTTAGGAGGTCTATCCTAACCTATGCCTCTATGGTGTGGTGGCCTTCTATGGAGAAGGCCGTCAACCAGAACATTATGACTAAATGCCAGAGGAAAGCTTGTTTAAGTATTACAGGCGCTCTGAGGTCTACCCCTACAGCAGCGATGGAATGTCTGCTAGGTCTCCCTCCTTTGCACCTAGTTGTGAAGGACGTGGCTATGAAGACAGCTCTAAGAATCTGGGAACAGGGACAATGGCGTGATGGAGGGCTCTTCACTGGGCACGCAAGGGCCCTCAAAATGGTTAAGGATGCTCACGCTCCCCTTCTCCAAAGAGGTGACCGCGCGGGCACTTAGTTCTACTTCGAAGAGCCCTACAGGGTAATTGTTCCTGACAGAGACCTATGGTCTTCATCAAACAGGCTTCTTAGTCCTGAAGGTCCCACCTGGTTCACTGATGGCTCTGTCACAGCAACAGGGTCAGGTGCCGGAATCGTGGGTCCTCACTTCAATCAGGCTATCCCTCTGGGGAAGGACTCTTCCATTGTGCAGGCTGAGCTATTTGCAGTTCTTGCCGGCTACTCTGGCCAGCACATTTACATATGTTGCGACAGCCAGGGAACTCTGAAATCTCTATCTGATGTTAGAGTTGACTCTCTTTTGGTAGAAGAATGCAGGAAAGCTCTGCGTAGGCTGGGCTCTGATAACTTTTTGAAAGTAATCTGGTGTCCGGCTCATGCGGATATACCTGGTAACGTCAAGGCAGATGAACTGGCTAGGCGGGGAGCCAGATTAGCATTTGTTGGTCCGGAGCCTGCGCTGCCAATCTGTCGCACATCTGTCAGAAGTTTCTTCAGGAACTGGCTGAACAGGGAATTTTCCTCGGAATGGAGCGCAGGGGTGGGCCTGAGGTGGTCGAGGATTCTCATTGAGAGACCGTCCTCGCGACCTGAGGTCAATAGACTTCTGTTGCTGGAGAGGAAACAACTCGGTCTGGTGACTGGTGCATTGACTGGTCACCTGTTCAACAAACATTTGAAGAGAATGGGATTGACGAGCTGCCCCCTATGCCGGTGGTGCAGGAGTACTGATGAAACGGTTGAGCATATTTTGTTCAACTGTGGGAACCTTACTGAGTTAAGGTCAACACACCTAGGAAATCCAACACCTTCTATTCCTATGGTGAGAGGGACCACTCCTGGCAGGCTCGCGACATTTCTGTCTTCGTGTCTGAGGAGCTGAGTCTCTATAGAACGATGCGGGTGAACAATGGGCCATGAGGCCTCAGTTCGGCCGGAAAGGCACCGCACAAAGAAGAAGAATATCTCTAGAGTTCATGCAAACTACGCTGGTGATGAACCTACTGGAAGACTCGCTCACAAGGTCACAAATACCCGACACATTTCTCGAGACGGGCCATGAGGTCGTCCTGCCTTTTCTCAACACGTTCCAAGCCAGCTGTCATTATGCGCATCTGCTCCATCAGCAAATCAAAATGCTTGGTGGTGAACACCGTTTCAGCAGGATCAGTCCGTGCTGACGCAGATGGAGCATGTAATGGAGACACGGATCGGGAGGTACCGGAATTGCTGCGAAGTTGGCGCTCGGTGGAAGAACAGGACAGACAGCACCACGTTCCCCCACTCTCCCTCAGGTACTCGAGCTCTTTGGGGCCCAAGTTTACGCATTCAGGATGGAACATTTTTTTACACTTGGAACATGATGTGGCAAGTTCTGGGTCCATCAGAGCTTTATTGCACTTAGAACAATTACGGGGCATGCTGATGAATGAAACGAAGTAGGGGTTAGGGAAAACAAATATTAAACTATTCACTTCCTTGGGCCTGTAAGGAAGACTTCGACAGATCGGGAAGGCCTCGGATAGGAATTTGGGGATGAGAACTGAACGCGCCAACCAGCCGTGAAAACAAGATTATGTAAATACGCACCCGGACACGCGATGAGCGCTGTGCAACAGATGCAATAAAATACTAGCACAGAACACCACAGAACCACAGTTCTGTGATACTAGGAAGTAGACCGGTGTCGATGTTTCAAGGTCGCCGAAGAATAAACAAAGGAGTGAACTGATTGTTAATGATGTTTACAAAAATGTAAAACGGAAAAAGCAGAGCCGTTTTGAAAAATAGAGCAATGATAGATTTCTACCTACAGTTCACAGCTCACGATATTCCGAAGTATATGCAAAAATCGTTTAATACTGAGCACAAAATCGAGATTTTCCAGAGAGCACCAAATAACACGTCTCACTCGCCAAACGTATGCGTAATCATATATTTACCGCATCCCGAAAACAACACACTGTATTTGCGAATTTTCAAAAGACGGTTTGATGTTTTGAAACAGCACAAAAAACTGATGCGAACTATGTGCTTCTTATTTTCGGGCATGTTCTTTGTCTACTATCTTTTTAACTTCCCATTTCAGGTTTATGCATTTTGAGAGGTCATAACTTACTAACCAATCGCAATATTTTTAGGAAAAATCCAGGTACGTATCAAAGAAAAAGAGAAGTGAATTTTGTTCTTTTCATTATCTCGCATTTTCTTTGTCTACTATCTTACCAATTTTAAATTTCAGGTTTAAGTATCACATTTCGTGAATAAAACATGTAAGTATTGAAGGTTTTCAACTAGATACATAATTTTAAACATGTGCATCATCTGAACCAATTATTGTTATCAAGAAGTGAAGTCAAAAGTCCAGACTCGGATTCTAAAGTGTTGAAAAAATACTTGAATACATACAGTTTGCGTCAGTTTCTATGTTATTTGGAATATTATAACATATTCTGAAAAATCAGAAATACCAGGTGTTTTTTAAGCCCAAAAATATATTGAGATTTTACGAATCCGTACCTGGATTTTACACCTTACTTTATGATCATGAAAGTACGACCATGAGTATATTCAAACAATACGGCATATAAGTATTTCTTGATTCCATCTTATTAAGAGGAATTTTTTTAATATGCAAATGTCTGAAATTTCGAATTAAAATTAGGTTGAGTGGGAACGAGTGAGACGGCACGATTATTATGACTTATGCAAATACTTACATTTTTTGGTACAGATTTATAACTAATCATTTAAGTGAATCTCAAAAACATCTGAAGAAAAGACATTCGATGCTACAACTAAATTAAATTGTAAATAGAATAAATTAAAATTTTTAACAATTTTATTTAGTTGTAGTATCGAATGTCTTTTCTTCAGATGTTTTTGAGATTCACTTAAATGACTATTTATATAAATCTGTACCGAAAAATTTATTTGCATAAGTCATTATAATCATGCCGTCTCACTCGCTCCCACTCATACAAGGGCGTAGCCAGGAATTAATTTCGGGGGGGATTTTGACATTTACTTTGTAGGTGCCGGGAATTGTGAGGGTCGCTTTTTGTAGCAAGTATTTGTTGTTTTTAAGAATTCAATAATTGTTTTTGCAACAAAAAATAACTCTGAAACATTTGGGGGGGGGGTTGAACCACCAACAACCCCCCCCCCCCTGGCTACGCCCTCGCACTCATATATACTGTATCGCGCTAGCACCTGCAGCTAAACTACATGCTTGTCTGGCAAAGGGTTGGCACTATCAAAAATGTCTGGCTAATGAGGAAACATCTAATTATTACCCAAGTATTATATATAAAAATTAGCTCTTTTACTATAACGTAAGTAAAATTACATATAATTTAATGAACTTTAAGGGTGTCTGGCAAGGGATTGCCACTATATTTAGTGTCTGGCAATTAATGACGTAATTTCTAATGCTATTCTTAAAGTAATACCAAAAAATCACACTTTATTATTTGACGAATTTAGATCAGTATTTAACACCCCTTCAATACCGTTTACCTGCCAAAGCCAGGGTAACCCAAACCAAACTTCATAATGGTCCTTCGTTCTTACCTGTGTTGGGAGCATGCGCAGACAAGTTTTCAGCTTTTATAAAATAACGAAGGTCTGGGGTTCACGGGCTCTTAAGCCTCAATTACACTCAGCCCTCCTCATTGCCACTCGCGTTGTCGGCAACAATCCCCGAAATATTTCTGCAGCAATCTCTAAAGCATTTACACTCTGCCGCAACATTTCTCTCGCGACCAAGTGTCGGCAACGACGGACAAAGAAATTCCACAGCAACCTAGTTAAATTCAATCACTTACAGCTGTCCACGCTGCTGTTCCTTTGACTTCCGTACGAAAGACCGCCAATTCAGGGAGCGTAGGCGTAGAGCAACACGAGTGGCAATGTGAGGCAGCAGGGAAGTGTAGTGATTACATTCAGCCGCTGCCCACTTCCTTGCTCCATGTCGTGGAAGTGAGCTGAGTCTGCCAGATTCTGGGTCTAAACTAGTCCGGCGCGCTCATTTACGTCATCGAGGAGCAGAGTAGAAGTAGAAGTTTGAGCGTTTGCCGTATATTGGATTACGCTCATTGTATATGAATACGTAAAAGACGAATTATTTGGCGAAATGAAAGCGTTGAATTACTTCTGTTTGTGCATATTTTTTGGTGCTTCTCCAAAATGAATACCTAACGAGGTAATCCTTGAACAATGGGTATTTGAACAATATTTGGAAAAATGGACTATGAAAACTGATGCTTATCATAAATAAACTGATAACTTGTTCCGGTGTCTACAGGTTTGGAAATTCACATCTGAAATATACGATATACAATGCATCAGACAGAGAATTCTTCTCTCCGTTTGCACAGATGAATAGTCGAGACAATCACTTGCTGTAACACACTGAATTCAGTTGTCTTACTTCATTATTCTAGTCTTGTCTCTCTCTTATCGTTTAGAGGAGCGTAATTCTTTAGTATGGTAGGCAACAGTAAATACTTGAGTCGAGTATTACGGGCAGCCTGACAAATTAAAAATTCTATACGTGCAGTGCGGGTTCCCTACCATACTGCGATAAGAGAGAGACAAGACTAGATTATTGCAGTAAGACAGTTGAATTCATTCAGTTATCGCACTTGATTATCTCGCCTATTCATCTGTGTAACTCTTCACGGAAAAAAATCGTAATCTACATTCAAGTATAAGGATAATCTTGAACAAATATTCTAAATCGAAGTTGTTTTATATTGCGTTGAAACTATTTAACTTGAAACAAAAATATCATTCTTTCATTTCAAGAACACACATATACTTGTTTACCAAGATCACAATATATTTAACTGAAGATTTCGTGTTCTCGATTCAACAAGATCACTAGTATAAAAGCAAGAATAGCTATCCAGATCCATTGAAAATCATTTTGTTTCCTCTAGAGAAAATGTAATACATGAGTCAAATTAATAGAAGTCGATCGAAGTCTAGTTTTGATATTGACTTGAAAGAAAACCATTCTTATAACTAGAATATTAATCCTCAATTGTAGTAAAAATTGTTTTCATGGAAGAGTTGCACTGATTATATTAAGAATAGTCATCTTGGTTGAAATCTAAAATATCTTCTGCGAATTCAACTACTGCTCTTCTCAAGCATACACTATTCTTAATCCAAATACTAATATACGCAAGTCAAATACAGATACGCTCTACTACGGCTGGTCGTTGGTTCATGCGCAGATTGTGGTTGGTCGGAGCGAATGATAGGGCTTGCGCATGATGCTAGTCTAGATAGTTGGAACTAGTCAAACTAGTGGAAAGTTTATTGGCAGACATTTTCGAAGAACAGTCGAAGAGAGCAGGAACAGTTTTTTATAGTTTAGTGTTCATAATATTTTTAGTAATTTATTATTATGGAGAAAATTCTATACGAATGGGAATAGGCCGATTTGATTCCAATATTCAAGGGTGAGTACCTATATTTACAGATATTCTGAGAAATTGTTTTATGCACTTCGTTGGTGTGAATGAAAAAATTAACAGATTGATTGTTGGTCAGGTATCATTAGATTTTATACTGAAATTCACGCTTTGGGTTTTCAGAGCATGGAATTTGGAAGATTTGAAGGAGGCAATTCGTGAAGAGGTGGCAGTAATCACCGAGGAAGCACTACAGCTAGTATGGCAGAGCTTCCTCAACAGAATTGAAAACTGCATCAGAGAAGACGGCCGTCACCTTCCTGACATTATTTTTGCAAGTTAAATTAAATGGCATATCCTAATAAACATGTCAGAAAAGTAAATACATTTTTTGTTTGAAAAATTAACACCGTTTTACTGTTTTCAAAATGTGAATACTTCCCGTGGTCACCCTGTACAATTCGAAACTCGGTGGTTTACAATTCTTCGGCGGGTATATTAATTGCTAGAGGTAACATTACCTCCGAGATTTAGGGTACCTACTTCATTATGTACGATCACTGTAGAGTTGTACCAAGAACCTTATATTCCTTACAATTCGTACAACTCTACAGTAATCGTACACAATGAAGTGCCCTAAATCTCGGACATAATGTTACCTCTAGCGATTAATATACCCAAAGAATTGTAAACCACCGAGTTTTATTTATTCTTATTTGGAAACTAAGAAAGTTTTGCCAGAAGATTGTTCTATGTTCGATCCAAGAAGTCTTATTCTTATTCGAAGTTTTGGGTAGGTTTACTCGAAGAATGTTCTATACTCATTCCAAGAAGCCTTATTCTTAATCGGAAACTAAGAAAGTTTTGCCAGAAGATTGTTCTATGTTCGATCCAAGTGGGCTTATTCTTGGTTAAAGTAATCCTTCATCTTGATATAAAAGTTATTATACTATTCTCAAGTTTACTTTTCCTCATATGAAGTGTAGTGAACATTTACGTTTAAGAATAACGTGCATCTTGCATTGAGTCAAGTTATGCTTGCGGATATATGAGTCTAATATTGCTTCCAGTCAAGACTACTAGTCTTGGATATAGCATATATTTTTTTCAGTGTAGATTATATATCCCTGAATAGGGGATATATAATCTAAGGTGTAACTGGAGGGAAGAATTCTGTCTGATGCCTTGTATATCGTACACACAGAGAAAAATATTCTTGTGTCAGTTAAATGGTAGAATTGACCATTTCATACTGCAACCAAACAGTAAATGATTATCAACAGCTATCTTCGATTGAACATTGAAATTTTTCATCATTGCTTGAATAAAATAATTTTATTGGAGCTTATTTCATTGAGTCAAACAGATAGTTATTCTCATAAATCAAAGTCTTCAAACCATGGAAGCAAATCATTTTTAAGAATCCTTCATTTAATTATTTCAACCAAACAAGGTATTCTCCCAAGCAACATGAAAATGCATTATTTTTGAAGGATTTGTTCAAGTAATAGTTCATTTGAAGTGATCGTACGGTTTGAATTCATATAAGATTAGGGTCGAATATCAATTCAATCAAAATACTACCTTCCGTGAAATAAACTGATTTCTTCAGGCAAGTTTATTTTGGTAGAGCCAACTATATTATTATTGACGTGCGAATTTAACCTGATGGACGCTAAAAGTGACGCTTCTGGACCATCAAGATTTCAGATTGATCCAGAAATCTTTCTTGTTTGAACACGAATGAATAAACAACTCTTTGATTCGAGAAACGAACTATCTCATATTTCATATAAAATACAAGGGTGCGACTTAGACAGTTAAGGGTTTCTTCGGTGTGAAAGTGAATGTGATTATTGAAAATTGTATTGTTTATTCGATGAACGTGATTTCTTGTGAAGTGATATGAATTCATACGACGACATACACAATAATGGATGCCTGCTGGGGGACTGGATGAGATCTTTACCAATCCGAAAGGTAGGCTCTGAAATATGCAGATTTATTTTTTCTTCTGCTCCACTTTTCTGAATTATGATTATGTAATACTCATTAATTATACTCTTTTTTTTTGTAATGAGATTCATATTTTATAATCAGCTCACTCTATGTTTGTGTGGTGAATTGTATATTATATTATTTATATTTTATATAATAACTTATAATAATAGAATGCGTTCATGATTTTTAACCTTGATATAAATGTTTATTTTTTTATAATTTGCATTAAATATTGATTAAAAACTTAAAAATGAGATGGAATATTTTAATTGGCCATCCCAAACATTTTCACTCCTTTTATACATGCAGTGCATTTATTTATTTATTGAAGTGAGCCTGAAATTAATATGTAGGTATAAGTGTTCCAAATTCGAAGCTCACTAGAAACATCTAGATAACTATAAGACTCTGAGGAAAAACCTTCAAGCATCGCCGATCTCCGGATCTCCTTGTTGAATAATAAGATATCAGAGAATAGATCAAAGATATATCCATTCTCTAGTTACACGACATTATTTCTGAGAAATGACTGTTCATAATATTTCGCTGCAACCATGATAACATATATACCACTGAAAAACGTTTTAAGTATAAAAACGAAAATAGAAAAGAGCGAAATATTTGGAACAATTAGGTACCTACTTTTTAGATTCACCTTGTAACTCAAGAACAAATCGACATTTTATATGATCTGCTTTTCATATCTCATTCCATCGAAAAAGAAATCAAGGGGCTCTTGAAGTTTTTGTCTCTAAATCTTATTGTTTTCGAGATACTTTTGAGTGTACCCAAGCATCGAATTTGGGACACCATGTACAACCATATCATATTGTTCAGAGGAATTATTTTCAGATTCACTGAACAACAGAACTGGGATTGTTTGAAACATAATTTGTTTGAGACAATTAAACGAAAAAAAGAAACAAATAATTCATTCTTGAGATAATCTTATCGTTTAAATGAGAGAATAATAATTTAATTGACACAACAACTCTTTTATTTTCTCCAATCGAATAAAGCTTTAGAACAATATATTTCGGTTTCCTTGAAGTGAATCAAGCATTTTGGATGAAAAATTTCTTACTTCCCAGAAGTGGTGTACAAATTTAATTACCATGAATATATTCATTAGTTTGGAGGAATTAAATAGTGATTGCTATTCAGTTTGATTTCAAGAAATTCATTTCATTCCGTAAATTAAATATTTAATTGCTCGTTATCAATCCTCATATTGAGTTGACAGAAGTTCGATTTCACTTCAGTCAATGAAATTGTTCTCTGTGTGTATGTTTTCGATGTGAATTTCCAAATCGGTATATCAGACACCTTCTTCAGACAAAATCGTAAAATCTTCAGAATTGTGTGATTTTTCATTTGCAATCTGATTAATTTTTTTTAATTATTTCTGTTTCAGAGACTGGGAATGAAAACCTATAAAATTTTTAAGAAATGCAGAATCCTCCCAGAATATATTTCAATCGATACACAATACGTTGCCTAGCCAATTAATGACCTGGTTAAACACAAATTCTCCGACATATACTTTAATCTTATTCAAATACAATTTTTTTGAATTCAACAACTGCGGAGTTATCATTATTTCAAAAACGCCCCTCCATTATGCTACACCCTATACATTTGTGACTTTAGTCTCGAAACTGCCCTCGAGACTCTTTTGTCGCAGGTGGATACGTAACATAACGTAGATGATGAAATAAAACAACAATGCAATGAACTTGACAGTTTAATATAAACTATGTCTACATTATTTCGATTTGATGGGAAATTCTGGATGGTTGTCAAGTTTGAACCTGGAAAAATGAAATCAGAAACTAAAAATCATGAGTTCCGTTCGGATATTATTGAGGTTGGCAGTATTTACTGCCATAACGTAAAATAAAGACAACGTTGCCGGATGTACCAGGGTGTCAATTCTCGGGATCACTCCTTCGACGTATACGTTAGTTATATTTTGGGCGTAGATTTCTGGAAATTGTAATAATTATAGGCGTTCGAAATGAACGTACACTTTCGACGGAACAAGTAGTTGATGATATGCTCGAGATGATCGGATATAATCATTACAATTTCCAAAAATCTACTCTCAAAATATTACTAACGTAAACGTTCGTTGATCCAGTGATCCCGAGAATTGACACCCCGGCCTCGTCCTACGAGCTTTCGAGTAAGATCAGAGAACTTTGGTTTGCAGATTAAAAATTGAGGTTATACTATTATTTATAAATTAAATGCCTATAAAAAATTCTGCCGCAGCTAGAATCCTGAAAAATGCCGAATATTATTTCATTAGAAATGAGGCAAAGTGTGAAAAGGTGCTATATGGAAGTTAGGACGGATAATTCCACACAGGCCCATATTTTTGAAATGAACATTATTACTCCAAATATACCTTGATTCGTTCTGAGCTCAGAGGAAGAAGTAAACAAAAAAAAACAAAGTTTACTTCTTCCTCTGAGGTTCTGAGCATACAATGTTTTTATTCGCTTCAGAACTTTTTCTTCATTTGACTCGATTCTGTTCATTCGCACTTTGAAAATGATAATTCCCGAATACATTTACAATACCATTAGTTTCCATTGCCCAAACAATTATATTTTAATTCAATTCAAGTAGTGAATCTGTAATGTAAAATTACAAATTTCTGTCGTTAGGTATTTAGAACTGTCTGAATTGAGTTATCCATTCATCAATTTTAGCTCGGGTACCTCGGGTTTGCTAAGCCCGTACTCTAGAACTTACCATTCCAGAGCCCCAGAGGGCTGAGTAGTACAAATCTCGATCGCCTTCAACGAAAAATTAGAACACTGTGCACGAAGGCCAACAAGCATCATCCTAAATGCTGTGTCGAAAGAACAACGATTCCTAGACACAAGGTGGGCAAGGTTTTGTGGACATAAAGAAAATGGCGGCTGAACAGATAAAAAACTTAAGAAATTACTTTGCAGACAAGTCAAACACATCGGACTTACATAAGATACTGATTGAAGTAGATGGTTCAACACATCTACTACTGAGCGAGCACCCTCATGAAAACACCACACAGACGGATAATGATAAAATTCAAAGATGAGAGAAAAGCCCCTACATGGAAGACACCTGAACGAGGTCACCCAGGAACATGTCGACATACCTGCGTCGAATTACTGGCTGATTTCTGGAAGATTGTTTCCTGAAGAATCACACCCTTTCTACGCTAACAGGCTCAAGTCGATAATAGATTTATTTCAAATAAAAGGTACAAAGCTATACAAAGTAGCATTCGAGAAGAAACAACGTCAAAACGAGCAGAAAAGACAGCGCTCTTCAGATGTTGTCTCCCTCCAAGTTTTAGCTCAAGAATTCTTCAACATTGTAGGGTTCCATGTCGAGCAGCATCATGTATATTTTCCTTTTATATTATTTATATGTAAATTGACATTGTGAGAATTCCACAAATCATGCAACTTTTTCGTGATATTGAAAATCTTGCGTATCAATCTGACAAAATAAACAGTCTTTCGACAGGGATGACTTGTCTGGCCTTTTGTCTGAGCTTGCTGCGGTCGGTGTTCACGGTGTCGTGTTGCGATGGTGCAGATCCTATTTGGAAAATAGAACTCAGTATGTAGTGGTACACGGTTTCCGTTCCTGTCGCTTCATTTGGGTCCCTTGCTCTTTTTGATTTTTATCAATAGAATCAAGGAATGTTTCCATAAATGCATGATTCTTTTATTCGCTGATGATCTGAAGATATTCCTGGTTATCCGCACTCTATATGATTGTATGGTTATGCAAAATGAACTGAATTAACTATGTGACTACTGCAGAAATAAAGGCCTAGTTCTCAACATCTCTAAATGCGCAGTGGTCTCTTTCACAAGAAATAGGCACCCTATCCTTTTCGATTATTCCATAGATAATACAACTCTCTATAGGACTGACGAAATTAGAGATTTAGGAATAATTTTAGACAAAACGTTTCTTTCATCAACATTTTGAATCTGTAGTCAACAATAGTAATAAAATGCTCGGTTACATTACCAGACAATGCAAGGACTTCAAGAGTGTGGACGCATTATTGGCGGTATATTAAGCATTTATATTCAGTAGACTCAATTTTGCCACTTCTGTATGGAGTCCACATTATGGTGTTCATAAGTTGAGACTAGAAAATGTTCAGAAAAATTCTTACGGTTTCTCGGCTACAGGTCTGGTCTCCTGACACAAAAGGGTGATCCCGAGAATTATTCAATTAGGCTCAGGCATTTTAATGTCGTCAGTTTGGAGTATCGCAGGGCTTTGAATGATGTTTTAATGCTCCTAAAGCTGTTGAATGGCTCTTTGGAGTCAGCATTCCTCCTCAAAAGTATTTCTTTTTATGCGCCAGCTGTATCACTGAGAAAACACAACATCTTTTTCCTCAATAAGAGAAATACAGTTGCAGTCCAAAACTCACCCTTGCATCGAATGCGAAAGGAAACTTTATTGTTTGGTGAAGTCTGTTACATATTCTTCGACGGTTCGAGAACTCTTAAGCAAAAAATGTTGGGAAAATATTTCGAAGATCTTTAACTTTTTAACTTCGACTTTTATTTTTTGTATTTTCATGAATAACTAGCATATGCAATTTTTTTCCTCATCAGTAACTAGTAATTGTTTTTTGACTATTGATCGTAATTCTTTGTGACCATGGAGAATTTGTAATGTATTTTCATGTATGCACTTTTGTTTGATATTTTGTGAATACCTTGCATAGAGTTCTCTGATAACTCGGAAGCTCGTCGAACGAGGCCGGGTACATTCGGCAACGTTGACTTTATTTTACGTTATCACAGCAAATACTGCCAAATTCAGATTTTCGTGAACGGACTATACCTACCCTTTGAAGTCACATACTCTGCCAGGTTCACCTTTGTCTAAATTCCTCAGTTTATGCATATCATTGCTGTCTAATTCAAAGTTGAAGATGTCTATATTCTCTTTTATCCTACTGGGAGTAATACTCTTTGGAATTGCACCTAAGCCATTTTGAATCAAAAATCGCAACATCACTTGTACTGGAGTCTTAGAATATTTCCTAGCTATCGAAATAACTGTTTCATCTGCCATTATTCTCGGAAGATCTCTTTTAC
This sequence comes from Propylea japonica, assembly GCA_013421045.1. Taxonomy (NCBI): domain Eukaryota; kingdom Metazoa; phylum Arthropoda; class Insecta; order Coleoptera; family Coccinellidae; genus Propylea; species Propylea japonica. Next base: position 14,052,923 of record CM024240.1, read on the forward strand.
TGCAATGAAAATAATACAACTCGTGAAAATTGGCATATAATAGTTATTTTCCGCCGACCTCGGAATAAAAGGAAAAAATTGTTCACTTCGTGAGAATTCTCCCTTATTTGCTATTTCGATGTACTATTCTTGTCCTCTCTAGTGGACAGAGGTATTTAAGTACGCTAATTATTTTGCATGTTGACAATCAACCCTGTGTATTGAATTTCGAGGAACAATGTTTTCAATTATGGGTTATAAGCAAGTTTGTTGCTAGATGATCAAAAAATAGAAATTTCCGAAAACATCAAACATTATTTTCCTATAATGGTATTCATGACATAACTATTCAAAAATTCGTATATAAATATCTGTGATAAAAACAAATGGGATTTGTGGGTCAACTATGTTGCTTTTGATGTAGTGCAAATTAATCAAATATTCGGACTAAGTACCGAAATCACAGAGTAGTCAATATAAAAGGAAATCAACTTACGGATAGCCAGATTTTTCTAAAAACTTTTCCATTCCTGGCGATCCTAGTGGTGAATAAGCCACCATAGATATTCCATGTTCTTTACAAAATTCACGAAGGTCATTGTTTTGAAAGTACAGATGAGCTTCAACTTGCAAGTTGCTTGGTTTGATTGTTGCCTTTTCCAGAATTTTGGTGATTTGATCCTTGTTGAAGTTTGACAGTCCGATAGCTCGAGTTTTCCCCAAATCAACCATATCTTCCATTTTCTGAAATTGATTGAGAGGAAAACACTACTGAAGAATCACTCATTCATGGTCGTTGTAATAGTATGCTTTTCAAGTGGAATTCAGTTGAGAGTCCTAGTTGCGAATGCGGAGAAGCAGAAGAGACTATAGAACATCTGATAAATAATTGTCCAATATTTAAATTTTAGGTTGGCTTAAGAGAGAGTTTCAATCATTTTATTTTTCTGGTACTTTTTTCTGCTTCGATTTTTTCGTTTCAGATTCAGAATTCCGAAGGTGTCTTGGAGAGGGTTATCGGTTGGAATAAATGAAGAAGAAATCCTTCAATATTCGAATAGTTTTTAAGTGTAATTTTTGTTGGAACGGCGAGACAGGGGTTTTGCCTGAGGTCTGGTATCATACGAAAAAATAGTATGGTACCCCGTTTTGCACTAACCTCAGTTAGGGATTTTTGTTTTTTGTATTATATTATGTTAGCTCTTGATTTCAAAAAAATATATATGTATACAATTTATTCTCATTCAGGTACACATCTAGCTTTTTGCGCGGTTGTTCTTACGGGAAAGCGTGCTATTGTTTCGCACAAATGACTGTAATTTTAGAATTTTGAGCCGGGAGTAGTCTCAAACGATTTGGTTGGACTCACGGAGGAAGAATTTGAGGTCAAAAATATAATTCTGTCCAGATGGCTTTGAATGTGATAACTTTTGAACGAAGTTCGGGTTCCGAATGCAGCCGTTAAGACATCCGGAAGTTATAGTGTTGTTTCATTCCCTTCATTCATGAATTCTAATTTTCTGTTCAAATCTTAAATATACCTCGAAAGTTTTAAAGTATAGTTCCATCCGGAAGTTATGGTGTTTACGGCTGACCTAAGAATGAAACCAATGGCACTCGGGATATTCAAGATATGAACAAGAGCGTAAAAGCTTCTGACTAAACGTCCGCAATATCTTCAATTTTTTGTATTCACTCATGGTCCTATCACACTAACAAGCTTTTGAGCGCTCCATCATTGGTGGAGCAATAAGCACCCTGTACGATATGGCTGGTTAACGAACTCAACCGAGGCATTTAGGAACCGAACTCACCCTGAAATTTTCAAGTCTCTAGGACAATTCCTTCGAAAGTTATCGTGCTAACGGACGGCCGGTCCCACGGACAGAATTGAATTCGACCACGGATTCGTCATCAGGGAGTTGAACCCTATCGTTTGGGACCATTTCGATTCAAAATTCGAAAATTACACACATATGTTACAGCACTCGTTCAAGTAGAACGAGCGCTCAAAAATAGACGATGTACATATTATATTCTTATTTCGTATTCCATAATAACCACCTAATTCACAGTTAGAATTTTAATTACCTACTTCCAAAACCGTCTACACACAGATTACGGCAGCTCAGTCCCTTCATTTTATTTTTTTGGGCAGAGAATAATCCCCACAATAATAGAGAAACTCGTCACCAAGATCAATTTTCTGTTAATGTATTGATTCAAATATATGGTGAACTTTCATTCGAAAAGCGGCGATATATGACTCCATTTTCTTACTGGATAGGAAAAAAGGCTCGATCAAATATAGCCTATTCGTTTTGAAGAGTTTCGTGCTTTTGAGTAACTCAAAAGATCGAAATACGGGTTGTCATTGGTTGCGCACAAGCACTGGAACAGCTCAGTAGCACGAAACTCTTCAAAACCAATACTATAATATTCTTCAATTGTTCCAATTAATACATGAACAGAAAATCGGTCCTAGTAATGAGTTCCTCTAATGTTGTATGGATTATCCTCTGCTAAAAAAAATAAAAACCAGGGACAGTGCTGCCTTTAACTGTATCTAGACAATTTTGGAAGTAAATAAAGAATTTCGTAACTATCTTAGATGGAATTGCATTTTATTTTTTATCCCCGACTGTTGTAAAATTCGTTCATTATACCTATATCGGCCTTAATGATACCCATTTATCACAAGGGAATAATTAGATTATAAATCACTTCTGTCAGATGCTTCATAGATTTAGCTTTGATATATGTATGTAATATTCTTTAAATTGGTATTTCTTCAGTATTCTAAAGTACTCCAACTAACAAATATGGGCATACTTTGTCAATCAGGGCCAAATCTACTTTCATTGTATCAATTAAACCTCTTTTTATTACAAAATATACAATGACCAGTTCTCCAAAAATTTCTCATGTGTCAACTTGACTTTTCCACGCTTGTCATAAAAGGGTCTTGTCGCGGTCGCCAAATGTTAAAATCTTCAAGAAATATATTCAGTAGTGGTGGATAAAGTATAGTATGCTACTCGTGTATAACGACTGTTATTCACTCGGTGATCTGGGCTACTCGCCTACGGCTTGTAGCCTGAACTTCACCTCGCGAATAATAGCTATCATTATACGCTCGTTGCATAATATTCTATTAACGCTTACTCCTACCCTACCAAAACGAAAAAAAATCGTGTACAGTGTCGAAAATATTTTCTAAAAACTAGTTTTTTTTCAATTCCAACACAGTATCCCAGAAACGATGAGTCAGAGACCCATAGTCTTTATAACATAAAATCATCTGAGGATGATTAAGATCGCGAATTTATGGAACCTTATTCGAAAACAATCTGTATATGTCAGCAGTTTTTCTATTCATGAAATATAAACCTTCACGATAACAGAGGATACAAAACTATAATTTAAATTTTACCTTCCATACAGCAATGTGATCAGTAGGTTCAGTTTGTAGTTCGCCAGCTTCATTCACTGGAAGATCGATAGTTTCATGATACTTTACACAGACTGGGAAATGCACTAGATACAGATCAACATAGTCCAGCCCCAAATTTTTCAAAGATTTATCCAGGAATAATTCAACTCTGTTGAAAAAATTAATTCGATGAAATTATCAATAATACTTGATAAAATTATTCAAGGAAGCAACACAAAAAAACGGCCTGACGTGCAGTCGGAAGCATTATGGCCGATCGTAAACACGATAACTTTCGAAATCGAATTTCAAACAAGAAAATTGTAAGCTGAGTTAAAGATCTGAAGAGGAAAGCTGAATAAGTGATAGAATGAAACAAAACCAAAAACTCTGGGTTACCCAAATCAAATATTTCGTTTTCCAATATGAACAATTGTGCAATAGCTTCTGACTTGTATTAAAGCTGTTTACAATAGAAATACATCGATGAAAATACGTTTTTTCGAAATTTGTGTCATAAAGGGTTTTCAAATAAGAGGTGTTATTTTTTATATTCAAAGAAAAATGCCATTTTCCAATATAAATGATCGGATGTTTATTTCATTATGAAGAAGAAGCTATGCCGTTAATAGTGGAAAATAACATCAGGCGAATGACCACCACGACCACACTAACAGGACCATATCCTTTTAATGAAATTTTCCAAAACCAAATCGCAAAATGGTTGCCCTATGTCCTCGATAGCTTCACGAATTGCATCTTTGAGGTCTTGAATCGACGATGGGCTATTGGCGTAGACCTTTTCTTTCACGTGGCCCCAAAGGAAGAAGTCGCAAGGTGTTAAATCACAAGATCTCGGTGGCGGACAATCTCCGAAAAATAACACGGTCCGGAAACTTTTCCCGCAAAAGATCAATGGTTTAGTTGCTTGTGTGGCACGTAGCGCCGTCTTGTTGAAAGTTAACGTTGTCCAGATCAATACTATCCAATTTCGGCCATAAAAAAATCATAAATCATCTGCTGAAACGAGGAATGGACAAACTTGGGTTTTCTTCAACACTTTCGGCTACATCAGCAATATTCCCGGCTGTTCTTGAGCGACGTGCACTCGTTTTATTCTTTGCATCACTAACTTGTCCCAACAGCTTGAATTTTTCCACCAATTTCTTTAGTATGGTCCGACACGGTGTTTCACGGCGAACCAAAAATGTTAGAGTTTTACGAACCGTCTCTGCCAAATTTTCACCATTTTTATAGTGAATTTCTATAATTTCAATGCGTTCTTGAAGCGTGTATCGTTCCATTTTTAATAATGGCGCGTAGTTTCTACTTGTCAAATGTCAAAAAATGACAGCTTCAAACGTGACATCTACCGAAATAGCGGGCTATTAAAAAAACACCTCTTATTGAAAAACGATTTTCGAATTTGGAGTGTTCTCAAACGACTCATCGATAAAGAATACGAGTTTTATAATAATCAATCAATAATAGTGTTCACGATCGGCCGTAGGCCTGAAGGAACTGCTTCAAAACTTGAAATTTTCAGGTAGGTTCAGGATTTGAAGAGGAGAGTTGAATTCATTAATCAATATTATGAAGCCAAGAGACCTTAGAATATTTAAATTTGATTCATGATTTGCCAATATGAATAAGCCCGCAGAATCTTCTGACTTCACGTGAGGGCTTTTCTGAATTTTTTGAATTTATTGTGGAGAATATCAATGCCTTGTAATTTAAATAACCATTGTAGTCTTATGATTGTAAAAAACAGAAATTGAAAATAGTTATTTGAATTTCAGAATTATGAAATCGTAATTCAGAATAGGAAGTTGGAATTGAGAAAAACAAACTTGTAAATCAGAAACAGCAAATTGAATTTTGAAAAAAGAAAATTGTATTATAGGAGTTATCAATTGAATTTCGGGAAATGTATCACATAGGTAGTAAGCGGAGGGCATATTTTGAAGTATCTACGTACTTTGAGAGTCGACAATGCTCACGAGAACCATTATTATTTTGCGCCCCCCATTCTGAATGAAATCTTGTCCCAATTCGAATTACTTACATAATATAAGGTAGAAAACACAAATGTAACTATAGTCATACATAGTTATTGATTCTGGATTCTGAATTAAAATTTCCTAGCTCTGAATTAAATTTTACTATTCTGAAATTGAAACTATAGTCCGTTCACGAAAGGTTGAGCCGTCGTTTGGCCATGAAAATTTGGCATAGTCCACTGTGTATATTAAAATTTTAGGTTATGTTATTTATTTTCTTGTCAGATTGATACGCAATGTTGTCTATATTGCATACAGTTCTCTGATGATAACTAAACTAGAGAGTTAGTTGAAGTGCTGCCAAGGACGTAGACGTAAACGTTACAATTGACATGTGCTCATGCGCACTCGTCAGTTTCTTACGTTCACGCTTGGGCCGGCTTTACGTGCGCGTAAACTAGCGTCCTGTTACCTGTTACGTACGTACGTACTACGTACGTACGTAACCGAAAGTTGAACGAATCCGACCGATGAAGGGCGAATGCTGGTATTTTGAAATGAATTGCTTCTAACCTTAAAAATTTAGAAATAATCTAGTAGCTGAAACTTTGTTTTGAGAACACGATTAATTAACTTTTTACTTAATATCTTCCTTATTATTCATAAACTGTGATTTTGCATTTTTCTGAGAAGTGTTGAATTTTTTTCAATGCAATACTTCTGTTACGAGATTGTAGGTATACAGGGTGAGTCTTTGACTTGTACATATATTTTAACCGTATATTCCTGGGGTCGAAAGAAACACTTTTTTCCTCTACCATTTTTTCCGATTCATCCGAAATAAGAAGATATAGCCCTTTTTTGTTTTCAGAATGAGCTATGCCGCCACTGGTAAACTAACCACTGAATTTTTGCAAGTGCATTCAAACCTTTGAAATAAGCTATTGTATCAAAGAAACGAGTAGATATACCATTCGAAATTTTCAAATAAGCTGCTGTAATAAAGAAAGAAATATGAACTCACTTTTTCAATACCAGTTGTATATTTTCTAATGCAATGATTGATTCATCCATAATTTTGCTAGTGATGAAAAGCAGAATAATCTCTTCTTGATGTATACTTCATTTTTGATTATATCGGATTAACTTTTGAACCACCTATTCTAGCTATAGCATTCATTTCCAATATCTCTTGAAATCTTCCGTGCAAGAGTTTCCGAAATCAAAACAATAACTCAACCATAACACGTATGACATTTCACGTTCATAAACACAAGTTGGGGCGATTGAATTTCAAGAGGTGTCCGCATATTTATGTTCTGTGGTCCGCATGGTGAAAGTCACAGACGTAACACTAGATTCTTTGACATCGGTGTTCTGTGGTTAGTTTGTTTTTCAAAATCATACGACTGAATAAATGAGAAATGAACGTATTCTAACGTAATGTAAATTTGGATCAACGTATGTCAAAGCTCAACAAAATTGCAATAGGTACTTCGAAAGTGGCGTGGAAATTTGCTTGAATAGATAAGGATTTACACTGAAGAAGTATAGAGGTGAGCTTATTCATTGTAACCCCATTTTTGAAGAAAATCCGCTAGTTCTCTTACCATTCATCATTCCAGATAATAAATTCTAAAATTATTCTTGAAATTTGTCAAAGTGACCACATAGGGAAAATAGAATTCTGTGAATATTTTCGACAGAGTTGCATTCAGCCAAAGTACCCAATTTTTCGAATTTCTAAGATTTTTTTTTTCTCTCAATATCGAAGTACTCAGAATTTTGTAGTCGGGAAAGATTAATCATATTCATGAAAAACTATGTTTCAAAAATCATTTCATTTGAAGGAATCGTTTGCGAGATATTACTGAAAATGTATGCTTTTCATGGATTTTCAACAGCCTGTATCTTTTTAACCAGGCCGAATCGGAAAAAATGGTAGAGGAAAAAAGTGTTTCTTTTGACCTCAGGAATCTACGGTTAAAATATATGTACAAGTCAAAGACTCACCCTGTATAAGTACCAAGAACTAATATATTATTTCGATAAGTTACAAATGTGGAATTTTCCTTTCAAATGAGAGTGATATTTACATACAAGCAACTCATTTGTGATGATTTCCTCTCAAATTCCTGCTTTCGGCAAGAACTCAAGTTATAAAAAAATTATTTTCATTATTATTCATTTTGAAATTCGAATGTAATGAAGGAATCCTACAAATATATGTTTACTTCATCAATTTGTTTATAGGAAACAGACAATCTGAATCGCTAATATCAGAAACTTTCTGCCAGAATACAACTAAAAGAAATAATAGGTTAGCTTTAGTCTCTAATGGTCTGCCGTACGTACGTATGGCAGCACTTCAACTTTAGTTTTACTTCAAGACGTAAACGTTATATTTGACTGTTTTTCTCACGTCTACGTCCACGTTCGGGCTTACGTGCTGCGCGCACTTCAACTCTCTACTAGCAAGTTCGTCGGACGAGGCCGGGTACATTCGGTAACGTTGACTTTATTTTATGTTATGACAGCCAATACTGCCAACTTTAGATAAATAAACAAACACCTACTATGCGCTCAAACTTTCGTGAAAGGACTATACGGTTTCTGAACATCAACTTACTATTCTGACTTACAATTTCTGTCTTCTGTAATTCAATTTGCATTTCTGAATTACATTTTACGTTTTCTGAATTACAATTGGAAAAGGTGTATACTCCGTTCACATATTATTGAGCGCAAAGTAGGCGTTTGTTTATTTATCTGAGATTGCAGTATTCGCTGTCATAACGATGAACAAAGTCAACGTTGCCGAAGGTAGCCGAACTTGTCCGACGAGCTTTCGAGTTTAGCTCAAAGAACTCCACGATTTATGCAACTTTTTCGTGATATTGACAACATTGCGTATCAATCTGACAAGAAAATGAACATCATAACCTAAAATTTTAATATGCACAGTGGAATATGCCAAATTGTTATGGCCATCCGACAGCTCAAAGTTTCGTGAACGGACTAGAGAATTTATTCAGAAATTTCTGCGCCACACTTCAGAAATTTGAAGTGCAAACACAAACTGAGACTTAAAGAACGATTTGCAACGCCTCTCGGCAATTGCCGTATCTGCGCCATCGAAGCACCGTACTTCAGAAACCGTGGATTACTTGACACAAGTAATTGATTTATTCGTAGGAAGTGTTAATTGCATGATATAAAGAATTTTTTTGGTTAACTGTTAATTGGACGGCGTTATGTAGAAAGCTAAACCATCCCTCAATAGTGACAAATTGAGATATCTAGCTCCAAAGATTTATAAATTATTCAAATATCTTGTGGGCTGCTCGGATGTTTTTTTATATTTTTGAATGAAATGTTTTGATGAGGTTTGAGAAAAATCTTGTTGCTGAATAATTAGCAGAAATGGCTCTTGTTCATCAATTTCAATTGACTTTTGATGCAATCAATTGATTTTATCTTTAAAATCTGTAATTTTTCGATTGGTAATATTTTCACACAAGTCACCACATTAATAAAAATGATACGAAACAAAAATTAGGTGAGGTCCGTTCACGAAACAGAGTCGGACCGTGGCGTGGGTGTGGCGAAGGAGGCATTCGCCACGGGAGCAAACGACCTAGGGGCGCAAAATGTGAAATTACATTTTTTTTATCCTTTTCTATTAATTTTGTTGATTGAGTTTCTGTTAATTACCTTTTAAGAAATATGTGATAGATAATATAGTACATTTGTGCTTGAAAGAACCCTAGCAGCAAGGTTTTGGGGTATCTGAGGTTAGCTAACAAAATTTGTTGACGGAACATATAGAAAAAAATACAAAAAAGATGAAAAATCTTATTCTTGGTCAGTTTTTTGCTTATTGCTCGGAAACTATCAACTTTTCGTGAAAAACCTTTCCTTACAAAATGAAAGTAGGTACATCAAATTTCCTACAAATTGTACTACCACAGTTTGTTTTGGGACAGCCTGTTCTGGCTTAAATTAAAGTTTAAAATGAGGTATTTTCCATGACTCAATAAATGAAAAAAAAATTCTATGGTTCCGATGATGCGGTCCTCTTGAAATTTTGCATGAACATTCAATATATTAGTCTCGATTCACAAAAAAAATTCACTCGAATCGGATATCTTGTTATGGAAATATAAAGATTTTTCTTGAGGCCAAATTCAAGATGCTCATAATTAGCCTTATGCAAAATTGTGTGACCATAGTGTGAACGAACCATAGAAAATTCAATTGGAATATTGAAAAGAAGAATCTTTACATTTCCATAACAAGATATCCGATTCGAGTAAATTTTTTTTGTGAATCGAGACTGATGTACTGAATGTTCATGCAAATTTTCTAGAGGATCACATCATCGGAGCCATCGAATTTAATTTTTTTTTATTATTGAGTCATAGAAAATACCTCATTTTCAACTATAATTTGATCCAGAACGGGTTGTCACAGAACAAGCTGTGGTAGTTCAATTTGTAGCAAACTTTATGTACTTCCATTTTGTATGAAAAGGTTTTTCACGAAAAGTTAATTGTTTCCGAGTAATGAGCAAAAAACTGACCAAGGATGAGATTTGTATTCTTTTTTTGTATTTTTTTCTATAGAAAATACTTCATTTTCAACTATAATTTGACCCAGGACGGGTTGTCGCAGAACAAGCTGTGGTAGTTCAATTAATAGCAAACATTATGTACTTTCATTTTGTATGAAAAGGTTTTTCACGAAAAGTTAATTGTTTCCCGGTAATGAGCAAAAAACTGACCGAGGATGAGATTTGTATTCTTTTTTTGCATTTTTTTCTATGTTCCATCACGAAATTTTATTAGCAAACCTCAAATTCGGATTCAGCATCCCAAAAACAAAAAAATGAAAGAAATCAAAACTAACCCAAAACTTTCCAGCTAGGATAGTTGCAAACGGCATCACTTAATGTAAAAATAACATTAATGTTATTATTATTATGCTTAAAGCACAATTCGACTGGATTAACGTTATTGTGAATAAAAAAGTTCTCCAAAATATAATCAATGAATGTCAATTATGAATAACATGTATTTATTTAAAAAGAATTTCTTCAAAAGCGCATTTTGAAAGTTTGCCACAGACGCTAGAATCCTAGTTCCGGCTCTGTCACGAAACTTTGAGCTGTCGGTTGGCCATGACAATGTGGCATATTCCACTGTCTATATTAAAATTTTAGATTATGTCGTTTATTTTCTTGTCAGATTGATACGCAATACTGTCAATTTAACAGTACTCTTATAACTCGGAAGCTCGTTGGCCGAGGCTGGGTAAACTTGGCAACGTTGACTTTGTTCATCGTTATGACAGCAAATACTGCCAATCTCAGATAAATAAACAAGAGCCTACTTTGCGCACAATAATATGTGAACGGAGTAAAGGAAAATCGCCCCATTTTGGATACTTTTTTTTAATGGTACTTTTTTGCTAGTGATATATTCATGTTTTGATTATTTTTTTCTTTCTTAAATATGACATTTCTTCTCCACCAAAATGATATAAAAATGAGCTTAACTGAAAGATACCAATTTTCGTCATTTCAAAAATAGGTTCCTGATATTGGATACCTTATCCAAAATCGGGAACCTAGTGTCTTTGCAGAAATTACAAACGTAAATTTTCTTCTCGAGTGGCGTTGATGGTATTTTTCATGTTTTCCATATTCCATATTTTAAAAAACAGTCCTTTCGTAGGCATTTCAAATAAAAAAAATAGAAAGTAACACCAAGTTCCAAATTTTGGATATTCAATTATGGGCTACCTTCCCTATCCAAAATTAGGCAACTTTTGCTTTCTGTGGTTAAATTAGAATAGATCCTCCGCATAAATGTTTGAATCAAATGGTTGAGCTCATTGTAGAGGAATTTAACTTCTGCTTTACCAATTTTCAATATTTCACATCCACTACTTATCTATTTTTCATAGTTTACAGTTGGAGCAATAAAATACTATAGGTACCACATGCAAACGTTAAATTTTAAATTACCATCTACTGATGATAGATTGGACTGCATAGATTACAGGGGATGAATTTAGATCAAAAACAAATAGTTTTCTGCATTCAATGCGAGAAAACTCCTGGTAGAATTCGATGTATACGTATTCTGAAAAATCTCACATAAGAAGTTGCTGAAAGCTATCAACCTACTTGGATGTACTAGGCGCTAGGTACCTATATCCCTACCTGTATGTATATTTGCTGTCATAACGTAAAATAAAATCAACGTTGCCGAATGTACCCGGTCTCGTCCGACGAGCTTGTGAGTTTTCAGAGAACTCTATGCAATATTGACAACATTGCGTATCAATTATCAATCTGACAAGAGAATAAACAAGATAACCTAAATTTTTAATATACACAGTGGAATATTTATGGCCAACCGACGGCTCAACGTTTCGTGAACGGACTATATATTATTTTTTCTGTGGTATATCCATAATACCGAGTGGGATGGAAGGTTTCTGCAAATTGAAGGATTGATTAAAATGAAGATGTGGGTTAGCCTTCTGTGAATTAAAACGGGTCAAATAGTTTTTGGGGCTTGGTAGCTTTTTACATGATGTAAAGCAGGTTTTTGATAACACTTAATCACATCCAACTCAATATCAAGAATATTGTGGGTTGGTATGGTATGGTATGGTAGCTTTCTGCATAACGCTGTCCAATTCACCCATTCACCTACCTATCTGGATGTACTCCAGCTAAAGGCAGTTTAGTAGTTATAAATAATTCTTCTCTCTTCAAAAGTCCCTTCCTAATCCATTCTTCAATAACTTTTCCAACTATATTCTCATTTTTGTACAGATAAGCGGTGTCGAAATGACGATAACCACATTTGAGCGCAGCATTCATAGCGTCAATTGCAATGGATCGTCAGCCTGAAATAGGAAATTTTCGAAGCGATTTCTTTATGGTATTCAAAATTTTACTACACACTTGCCAAGTTCCTAATCCAAGGAGTGGCATTGTGGCACCATTTTGCAGAATTATAGAATTTTTCAGCATTTTATGGCAGGTCTGAAATGAAATGATTTTAAATTGACAGATGAAGCAACTAGCATTAAACTACACTTCGCACACAAAATTATAAGGCTATCTATATCTATAACATAATATTATCTTGGCCTATTACATGAAAATCTCGAAATAATCAAGGTTATGATTATAATATAGGTACATACATGTTCAGAACGAATTCTGGAAAAGAATGATAAATAATAACTGTGTCAATTGTGGATAGTTGAATTTAATGTGTTCCGACGATCATATCAACATAATTATTATCACATTATCGTTATTGCTTCAGTGCAGGACCGGCTTCAGATTATTCAGGCTCACTATACACATACAGAGTGACTGATGACGTAAAGGGACAACGGCTAACTGGAGTTAGATTAGAGGACCTCAAACTGAATAAGGGTTGTGGATTTAAATGTCCCATAAGGCTATTAGTTTCCGAGATACAGGAAGTTTTTTTGCAAAAGTACTAAAAATATAAACTCCCATATCTTTGTCAATATGGCAAACTTTTCGCTGATATTTGGCAAGCTTATTACTATACATATTCTCCATCAGACCGAGAAGAAAAAATTCAGGGATTCTGAGAAGAAACTCAAACTTTTCTCGAGCTGAAATCCAGTGTTTTTGTTCTATCAAGAGTATAATTTTTCATCCTGTGGATACGAAAATTACTTCATTTGATCGAAAGAGCAATAAGTGTGAGAGGTGAATGCCTCTCATATCGAACTTTTGTTTATTTGATTTTGTTATGAATTTTTCTTATAATATTGATAGATAAATTAATGAAAAAGGATTTCAAGATGTGAAGGAATTTTTAAATGCGCCAGGATTATTTCAGCATCTCGAATTCAGTGTTATTTTCTATCAGGAATAGTATAGTCCGTTCACGAAAGGTTGAGCCGTCGGTTGGCCATGGAAATTTGGCATATTCCACTGTGTATATTAAAATTTTAGGTTATGCTGTCAATTTTCTTGTCAGATTGATACGCAATGTTGTCAATCTTGCATAGAGTTCTCTGATAACTCACAAGATCGTCGGACGAGGCCGGGTACATTCGGCAACGTTGAATTTATTTTACGTTGTGACAACAAATACTGCCAACTTTAGATAAATAAAGGAACGCCTACTATGTGCTCAACCTTTCGTGAACGGACTATATGTTTCTTCAATTAAATATGAATAAATTGTATTATTTGACTTTCAACATATCAATAAACTATAAAAAAAATTGTGCCATTCAAACTAAAAACAGATTTTTACTCAGTATTTATGCAGATTCCAATTTTCCATCTCATTTTTTTTAAATCTCATATACCGAGTGATATTTCTCACCTGACACGGAAATTGAAATTTTTGGATAGAGACCTGCAATTTTGGAAATTTTTTTCTTCTCGGTCTGAGAGAATATGTATATAGTAACAAGCTTGCCAAATATCAGCGAAAAGTTTTCCATATTGACGAGGATATGGGAGTTTATATTTTTAGTACTTCATATCTCCGCTTATTACACTGATGATAGAGCTCTGATATTAAAACAGTATACAGGCACTTTTTTTACGTAGAATCCAATGGCGTGCTCGTCTTTTTTGTAACACTTCTAATTACGAAGCGATAACCCAAAAGTTATTTTTTTTAATGGGAATACTAGATTTTTGTGCCATTTTCTGAAAGCTTATTTTTTCTGATTTCGAAACTATAGATTTCATGATGGGAATTTGACGGTTCAATAACTCTTGAACTAATCGACCGAATTATTTGTCTCTAGAACAATCTCTTCGAATGTTATCGTGCTTACGTTACGACCGGACGGCTCCATGAACATAATTGAATTTGACCACGGATTCGTCATCAGGACGTCAAACCCTATCGTTTGAGACCGTTTTCGGATCAAAAGTCTAAAATAACAGACATTTGGGCAAAACGATATAGCATTCGTTCATGTAGAACGATCGCTCAAAAATGAGAAGAAGGGAAAGCAAGGAAGGAATAGAGATTGAAGATGAAGTTGATGAAAACAAAGTTAAAGAAAATATGAGGGAAGAACATTTCGAGATTTTGAAAGAGAAAAACTAGAAATAAAAAAGAATAATGAAATTTTTTTGTACGTAAAAAAGGAATCTGAACAAAAACAAAATCTCAAAGGAAATAAAATGAAGCAGAAAACGGGGAATAAATTTGAAATGGAGATTCTCAAGAAGAATGGTATGTAGAGAGTTGAGAGGAGAATAAGATTAATATAGGGAAAAGAAGGATATTCTATAGATAATTCTAGGTATATAGGTATCAAGATATCGACAAATGTCACACCGATTGTTAATAACTTTTCTTAATTAAAAAACAAAACAGGAAGACAAACAACGTCAACGGGGAGCAGATATGAAAATAAACTGGGGGAAAAAGTTCGATGGAGACTAGTTAAAAAAAAGATGAGAAATAATCACAAGAAAAGAAACCATTGTTGGTCAAAAAAAATGTTGAACGAATGCTTCGGGTTGGTTGTTTCGGTTTTGAATTGATAAATTAGGGGAGGATGTTGAAATAAAATTCATCAATTCATTTATAATTTCAAATTAACTGGGAAATTATCTTATATATGTTGATATTTGATAATATGTAATAGTGACTTTTGTTATAAAAATAAAATAAGAACGTCATAAAGAAGTCTCCTGAATTTTATTGATAATATAAGTCCAGCTGGACGTGGTTTTCTTTATAAAATAGGTATACCTACCTCTAAGTATAAGATCCTCTAATAACAACAACTAAACAGCTATAAGTAAGAAACTTTCGCTTGATTGTTGTAGAAACGATGATTCAAATTTGAATATCCTGAAAGCTATTAGTTTCCTTATATTCATATTCATACTTTGAAAGTCAAGTTTTGAAATTGTCTCATTTAGAAGTTGTTGTGTTTAGAATTTAAAGTTTGAATAGAGTTGAAATCATAAAACGAAAGAATGAATAGGTCTCAGGATATACAAATTTTAATCTTAACAAGCGCTCGGATGATTATGAATAAATAGATTGATGATCAAGAATATTATTTAAATTGATAAAACTTCCAACAGGCCTTCCGGCAGTAGATACAATTTCTCCTGATCATCACTAATAAAGGCCAAAGGGTGTCCCAAAATTAACGCAAGATTTGAATTAAATAGAAAACGCCGTTTTTAGTCTTTTGATAGTTATATTTTTATTGACTCGTAAAGTACATAGGATAGGGTTATGTATGGATGGAATAACACATCGGACAAATGGCCTCCACGGCTTTGCATGCACATGCGCACTCTTTTGTTGAAATTTTCCATGACCATTCTACATAAATGTGGCTGAATTTCGTTGATGCAGCGTTGAATCTCCTCCTTTAATGCACGTGTGGTTGTGGGCTGGTTGACATAGACTTGTGATTTCAAATAACCCCATAAAAAGAAGTCTAATGGTGTTAAATCACACGATCTAGGAGGCCAATTTTGACCACCGAAACGAGAGAGTACACGACCTGGAAATGTCTCATGCAGTAATTGAATTGTTTCACGGGCTGTATGACATGTGGCACCGTCTTGTTGAAACCACATATTGGACACATCAATATCATCCAATTTTGGCAGAAAGAACTGTGTAATCATGTCGCGATATCGAGCACCAGTAACAGTCACTGCTTGATCAGCATCATTTTTTAATAATGAAGACACGTTGTTCTATCGTGTAACGCTCCATTTTTAATAACCCTATACTGTTAGCTGTCAAACTGCTTTTTTTTCAGGGTTGCCAACACTTCACTGCACAAATGGCGGCAAATTCAAATCTTGCGTTAATTTTGGGACACCCTTTATATAGAACGCGAAAAGTTGCCTCTATAATGTGCAAGTTTCGACTAGACAGCCCCAGTATTTTCCGATATATGACAGAAAGATGTCTTGTTCAGGTAATATTCGTTCGCTCAGAGGCGCCCACCAAAAATAAGTAACAAAATAGGGAAGAATGATTGGGTTTTTGCAATGTCGACTAATTTCGATAACAAAATATTATAGTGAATATTCAATCGAATAAAAATTTAGTTGGAACTTTTAATTCTCATTTTATTTTGGTGACCGATTTTTTTCTCTAGTTCTCTAGACTGTTCTTTCATTATGTGAGAATGAAGTATATATTTTGTTTGTATTGAATTAATTTTCTCTCCAATTAATAGTTATTTAATCAACTAGGTTATTGAAGACAGCGACTAATGGTCAAGATATTTTAATGCGTGAGCAGAGCAAACGCGTTAATAGTTCGAGACCATTAGTCGCTCCGAGTTTATTACAAGATTTTTCCGACGATCTCAACATGAATAGTGTATAAGATCTTGATTAAAATACATTCTCAATTCGCACAAGACATACATTTGACGTAAAGGAATTTCTGTTTCTATGTTCCAGTAGAGTTTAGACATTTCTCGTAGTGCTTCTGAATACTTTGTGTACGGTTGCCATGAGGATTGCACATTAAAATGGCTGAAAAAATAGAGCATTAAAATGAGTCATTAATGCTCAATTTCGTACACATTAAAAGCACCTTTTATTTCGAGGTCGGCGGAAAAAGTGTTTTATCCTCATTCAGAACATTACTCATCTATACTTCTATACTAATATTATAAAGAGGAAAGATTTGTATGTTTGTGTGTTTGTGGCGTTGATATGACATCACTCATAAGCTACTGGACCGATTTCAATAATTCTTTCACCCTTAGAAAGCTACATTATTCTTGAGTAACATAGGCTATACTTTTCATCCGAGAAAATTCGGGAAACCTACTATAACTTCAATGATAATAAATATGAGTACCAAAATCAGCTATTTTCAGGTGCGCTGCGAAAACCGTAAGACGTACGTGGAAATAATGTATGACGGAAATGTACCTCTTCAATAGTTCTACAAAAAAGTCCGCGATAGCATATATCTATCTTTCAAGGTTTACTCGGTATCACCTTTTAAAGTTTTCCGAAAGTTTCTCAAAATTATGCATTATTTGGGAGTATTTTTTTATGAATACGCTATTGATCTTTATCCAATTAAATACGTCCTTCATACCCAGTATTTAATATAGAACGAAATTGCCTTTTACATCATTCAATTATGATGAATACATCAAAAGATATGGCAGGTTGAAGATGAAATCGCACCATTATCGAATTGCGTCTCCGAGCACGATACACACCGGTATGCCGAGGAGCATCGAGATGTGATGTCACTGCGGAGAATTTCCATTGCATTTGCGGAATGGAAGTGTTAGAACTCGAGGGAATGATTGGAAATTGGAATAATGCAATTAATCGCAAGTTTCATTGAAAATGCAATCAACTTACTATTTCAAATGAAATATCTTCGATGTTTTTTTTGTTGATCCTGGAATATATCAATGAAGTTGTATAAATATGGATGTTAGTGCTAAGTATTTACGAGTATTTGTTAATAGAGAATAAATTATTCAAGTTTCATTTAAAAACTTCGAATAAATGAAAATATGTTTATCATGTTTAGGAAATTTCTATGAATGTCATTTATAATTCGTGAATTTGGAAAGTTTTTTATCCATTTTTTTCTTCATATTCTGAAAACTGATCTTCTTATTCAGATCCCGGTGTCTTAAGTTGGTATGGATTCTGCTCAAAACGGTAGGTTTTAGAAAAAAGTGGTCAATAGAGCGTTTGTAGAGAATTAATTAACCCATTAAATGAGGTATCAATCGTACTGATCGAATGAGCACAGACCGATTTATTTTCATTAGAAGATGAAAAAATGTTATTTTCCATCTCCTCCAAAGTTTATTCGAGATATTTTCAAAACGATAGGTTATAGAAAAAAGTGGTCAATAGGGCGTTTGTAGAGAATTGATCTATATCTACTAATATTACTTATACTTATATTATAAAGAGGAAAGATTTGTATGTTTGTGGGTTGGAGGGTTTGATACGAGTTAACTCATAAGCTAATAGAGATTTCAATAATTATTTCACCCTTAGAATGCTACACTATCCCTGTGTAACATAGGCTATACTTTTCACCCGAGAAAATTGAGGAAACCTACTATAACTTCAATGATAATAAATATGAGTACCAAAATCAGCCATAATCAGCTATTTTCAGGTGCGCTGCAAAAACCGTAAGACGTACATGGAAACAATGTATGACGAAAATGTACCTCTTCAATAGTTCTACAAAAAAGTCCGCGATAGCATATATCTATCTTTCAAGGTTTACTCGGTATTACCTTTGAAAGGTTTCTCAAAATTATGCATTATTTGGGAGTATTTTTTATGGATACGCTATTGATCCTTATCCAATTAAATACGTCGTTCATACCCAGTATTTAATTCAGAACGAAATTGCCTCTTACATCATTCAATTATGATCAATACATCAAAAGATTTGGCAGGTTGAAGATGAAATCGCACCAAAATATCTCCGAGGTAGGCACTAGGCGGGTAGGAGAAGGTACCGAAGTGTGAGGGATGTTTTGTATATGAATGTATTTTGGATTACCTATGCCCGTATGTTTATGACCACAAATCAGATCAACAGATGGCGCTGAAGTCGTTATTCAGGTTATTCATCTACTCTGCAACTAAACGGCTCGATCGAATTGAATGAATTTTTGTGTATACAGAACAACGTCTGTTGGGTCTGCTAGTTTCGTTATAAACTAAAATATTTTTTCGTCAAAACCTTCACGTCAATAAATTTCGAAAACACTGATAACAATATATGTAACAGAAATAAATGAGATGAGAATTATTAAAAAGAGTCCACGCCTAAGGAAAATTCTAATTTACTGCTGGTAGTCAGAAAAGTCCTGCCGGATGGACCAGAAGGTGCTTCTGGCAGGACAAACGCTTGGACGTTCATTTAACATTGAATTCACTTACAACAATAAATTGTGCCTCATTTTTCAATAGAAACACCCTCATTATAAATTAGTAAGAATGTTGAAAACAAGTTGATCACAAAAAATATATAATTCCATTCATAGAATACTGTAAATACGGATCGAGGATTTCTGCTGCAAATGACAAAATGTCAAGTTTACTTGCGAACAAATGAGACCGTCGCAGTTTTTGCCCCAATTCGTCAAAATTGCTGTAAAATGGAGGAATTTTTCCACTCAGTAACGAAAATGCTTGCGCACAACATAGTAGTGCACGTTTACTCGCTGCCAAATTTTTCTATAGAAAGCTTCATCACCTCCGTAATATGTGTAGTTCATATACTCTTGATAGTAGAAGTGAATAATTTGGTCTCCCATATAACAGAAAAATCTCTAGCCAAACTTAGACGACAAAGAATTACGAAAGGTGAGTAATCATTCCTCATCTTATTAATAGCACATTAGATAACAATAATTTTTGTCTTGGTGTGGAGGGGTGAATAAGAAAAAACTACATTCATCCCAATGTTTTCAAAATCGTATATCCGTTTTGGCGTTGAAACGGAAAATGATGATCACCAAGTTTTTGTAAAGTTTCGTTATGATCGGTAAAGAAAACTTCAACACTATAAATCTCTAATTAAAAGAGAGTATTAACTCAAGATCTTCAGGTTTTTTATTTTATACAGGCTGTTTCAGAATAAGGTGCCTTAAATTTGGGATCAACATCCCTAGATGATTTCATGACATAGAGTTCCTATGAACTATGGGTCTCTGACCACTACCTTACTAGAACACAAGGCCATGAAACAGAATGAGTGACGTCACCATAGGTAGTCCGTTCCGTATTCATTTACGCAATGTCATTTCCACAAAATTATTGATCAATTTAGATTTCTTTTTCCAACAGAAAAGAAAAATTATGTTTTTCTGATTAGGTAGGATCGTTGTTAACACAAGTACCAATTTCGTGGTTATTTTCGATATTTATTGAGGAAAAAGAAATATGATGGATAGTGAAAATAGTGTTTTTCTCAGTACAACTGGCATAATTAACTCCACATCATCACATTCCAGTTTTCTTGCCTTAATATTATTAAATAGTACATTAACGCTTAAGTCTTCAGACACATACACTTTTGGAATTTCTGATGACTCGTCCAAATAAAAAAAATACAGGTTTTTTTCTCCTTTTATCCAACCTTTTTGAGCAGACACTTTTGTAAAAGCCTTAGATGAAGTTGCAAATGACACGGCTGAATCATATTCTGAACAGGATTTGATGCTCTCAGCAATGGCTTTCTCCAAGATCTCGACATTCCAATTTAGATCGCTTGGATTGAGGAGATATTCTGATATGAACATCTGATCTGCTTGGGTAGGACGGACAACCTGGCAATTTCGTTGGTATCACTCCTAAAACAAATGGTAAAAGATAAATAGGAGGCCAGCTGATTAATAACATTTTTTCAACCAATTTTCAAGCTAGGAATCTTCAATGGATTTCGACTTTTCGACCTGTGACTTCATGTGTGTAACTTGTAGATCTTTTTATAAATTCTGTTTGGAAATGTAGTTCGCAAACCTAGAAATAGGTAACTTCTGAGGCAAAACAGTTGAATTTTCAATAATTAATACCTTACTGCTGTTACTGGAAACGAAATCTTCCCTTTTAATTGCGTTTAACCAAGTTCTTTTAAGTTGCTCGTCTTTGGAAAACCCAAAGACTGCTACTTTTAGCCCTCCTGTATAATTGCCCCTGCACTTGGGAACAGAGCAGTGAAAAAGCATTTCAGCTGGAAAAAATAGCGAGATCAGCATAAAACGAACCAAAACCAAAATAACATCGCAAATGAAAAGCAAAACTTTTATGAACTAGAAGTAAAACAAATAAACTAGTGGAAAAATATGAAAAGGCCTTACCTGTTAAGAACTGATGTAACTCCTAAGCAAATAAAATTTTAAGCAGTAAACTACGAAAAACACTCACAAGACAAAAACGTAAACAAACACCAACTGTCACCGACAAATTTTTGACTACTCACACACTTCACCCCCCTACCGATGTCATTCTGTTTCATGGCCTTGTGTTCTAGTAAAATAGTGCTCTGGCGCATTGTTTCTGAGATAGAGGGTGTTGAAATTAAAAAAAATATTCTTTCGAAAATATTTTCGACACCCATAACGATTTTTCTTTGCTTTTTGGTAGGATATGAGTAGGTACGCTTCAAAACACAATTTTTTCAATTCAAAATCATTTTCTATTTTCACCAGTGTCGTCCGTACACTGGCGTACAGACTTTTGTCCGAACAAATTTCGTGAAAAAAATGGTGCGCCAATGCTGTTTTTCAATTTGAAGATTATTCTAGTAATCAACACATAACTTACAGTGAGAATGGTATCTTGAGTTTTTTTCCTGCGATGAATACTTTCTGAGATAAAAAATAAAATGCTATTTCATCTGATAGAGTTACGAAATTCTTTGATTACTTCCGAAATTGTCTATACGCGGCCCACCGCCCCCATTAAAAAAATGTCGCGTTTCTTTTCATAAAGGAGACATTTTCCAAAAAAATTGGTGAACTTCAACTCGGAAAGCGTCGATATGACTATCCATTTAATCTACTGGGTAAAAAAGGTCTACCCAATCACCAATTATTACAATCCATAAATTTACAGAAAATTAATCCTCGTTATGAGATTCTCTAATCTTGTGAGGATTAGCCTCTGCTCAAAAAAATTAAAATGGAGGGACTGAGCTGCCTTAATCTGCGTCTAGAGGATTTTGGAAGCAATGAAAGATTCCTCGAATCTCTCAGATGAAATTTAATTTTTTTTATCTCAGAGTGTATTCGTTGCAGGTAGAGAAAACTCAAGATACCATTCTCACTATGAATTATGTGGTAATTACGAAAATGATTTCAAATTTGAAAAAAAGCATTGGCGTACCAGTTTTTTCACCAAATTTATTCAGACAGTATGTACGTACGTCACTGGTGAAAATTCAAAATAATTTTGAATTGAAAAAAATTTGTTTTGATGCATTCTCATAGCTAACTAAAAAGCAGACATAAACCGTGTGGGGTGTCGAAAATATTTTCGAAAAACCCTTTTTTTTATTTCATAAACAATGCTTTGGAGACCCATAGTTCATAGGACTTTTATGTCATAAAATCATCAGAAGATGGGGATTCCAAAATTTTTGTCATCTTATTCTGAGTCACCCTGTATAAAATACAATATCAAATCTAGAAATATTGGCTAAATTACCACCATTATTGAATCCAAACTTGAAGATCTTGAGTTAGTACTCTCTTTTAATTGAAAAGTGATTATGTTGAAGTTTTCTTTACAGATCATAAGTAAATTTTGCAAAAATTTAGTAATCATCATTTTCATCAGCATGGCATCATGAGTACATCAAGAATCCGATGGGTATTCTCAGCTATCTACATAATCCTATAGGTATAAGTACTCCGATATTCATCTCTATACAGGGTGTAACATAATAGTATGTCACAACTTGAGGAGGTGAATCTACATGTAATTTTAAGAAAAAAGTTTATGTAAACATGGGTCCGTGAAAGCTTCGTTACGGAACAACAGGGTGTTGAAATGTCCAAAAAAATTGTTTTTTTCTTCATAACTCCTGCAGTTTTAGAGAAATTCGGTCCAAATTTGAAATGCGAGCTATTTTCAACAGCCTACATCATTGCACGTCCTGAATCTTAACTAGAATCTAAAGGGTGTTTTCTTTTCCGGAGCCATGTCTCCTTTTCCCCTCTCAAACATTTGTGCAGCAGTGCAGCACGCCACTGATCAGCGTAAAAAACACTTTTTGATATCTTCGTTCAATTTATAAACTTTTTTGACTCGAGAGGGAACAGAAAACACCGTGTAGATTCTAGTTAAAGAACGTGCAATGATGGAGACTGTTGAATATAGCTCGCATTTCAAATTTGGACTGAATAACTCTAAAACTGCAGGAGTCATGAAGAAAAAAACCATTTTTTTGGAAATTTCAAGACCCTGTAGCTCCGTAACGAAGCTTTTACGGACCCATATTTATATAAACTTAAAATTACATGTAGATTCACCCCCTCAAGTTGACATACTATTATGTAACACCCTGTAGAACTGTTTTGGAGATTTTGGAGATACAATGGTTTTAGCACTTATTAGTCATTAATAAAATCAATATCTCTACTTAGGTATACATTTTTCGGGAAAATGGCAAACTCTTTCAACTTTGAAATGATATTCAACCACGATACTGAATTAATATAATATTAAATTACAGATGACAGTAAACCAAGTTCATTGGTATCCCTTCAGAGCGGTGAAACTCATATGAAGATGCAACATCACCTCCGAAAGTATTACGAGAACCATTCTCCGTTGATTCCACCCAACTATAATATCAAAAAATTGACGAAAATACCCGAAATACGAAATTCCAATTTCAACTGGATACCAACGACAATTGAGGAAGAAAAATATGAAAAAATTGATCAAATTCTTTCCGTATCACCAAGCGATTACATAAAGAAAGACAAGGAAAAGAAAATACACGAAAATGAGCTCAGAAACTGCCTGAAATCTCTAACTACTCTCTTAGAATGCAGTGTAGCTTCGAAAATGTCGACGACAAGTCTAGCGAAAAGTATCAGCCTCATTAGAGATCACTTGAAAGTATCTAATTCCAGTGATAATATCACTGATAATAATAAAAAAGTCACGGAAAACAACAGAAAAACTACTGAAAATCTATTTGACATGATGGAACGATCTCTTACTCAAAGTGTCAAAGAAGAAGGGGTGATTTCCATAGGTGATAAAGCCCACAGAGGAAGTTTGGAAGGAAATTTTTCGTTGAATAGTTCTCCTAGTGATACAAGTGCAGACGTGGATTTAGATTCCCAGTCCAACATTACGGATGTCAAACAGTAATCATAACACTTGAAAATTGTCAAAGATTCTGAATTTATAAGAGATGACTAATTTTTGCCGAAATCTTAATTATTACTTTCTCTCCACCCTTGATTCCACCTTGTTTCATTTCAAAATGCAGAAAATTCAAGTTGTGAAAAAGATCTAAAACAGTTCATGATCGAACCATCCACTTTACGTCAGAGCTTTAATCCTATATTTGATCAAATTGTAGCTAGAACTATTTAGAGCAGGCATGCTTTTTTTGTAAAGGGCCAAATAGAAAAATTTTTCGTAGACCACGGCCAAAATAAAATTTCTATCAGTAGTAAAATGAATTAAAAAACTGTAAATAAACCTTATATTATGTTCCTCACAATCGAAAGAAATGAAAGAAACTGATATAATTCAACAAAAAAACTCTGTGGATCTCTGTGAGTTCTTAACTAATGAGACATCTAAGATTGCGTTTTTTCGCAAGAGCATCAATATTAGCTTGGCTTTAGAGCAAGTAAGTCTTCTGTAATGTCAGTGTTTTCATCCAATGCTATGGAAAAGGCAACAGATTCAACCACTTTTCCAAAAGCGACAATTACAATTACAGCTATTGCATCTATTTGTCTTTCGACTGTTCTTCTTGATAGACTTACTTCTGCAAACGTTTTCTTTCATCTGTATACAAAGTATCCGCTAGTTCTATCAAGCAATCTTTCATAAATTCACCTTCTTTGATTATACTGTTTTTTTTTTTCTTACTAACGATATAACTTGCCCGAACGATATCTTCAGCTTCTTCATTACTTTTCACAAAGATATTCTGCTGTACAACCAAATTCTTTTTCAACTTCTATCCTTTCATTTCTAAGTTGTTCGGTCCAACTAACTAATTTTTGCAAATGTTTGGTAGTATGATGTCTACTTAAAATTATATTCTTTCGCAATTGCTACGGTCTCATTACATATTCAAAGAGCTTATTTGGGGTATTGTCGTGTGTGAAAAAACTTTATTGGCGGGCCAAGAAAATTCTATTCGCAAGCCGCAGGTGACCTGCGGGCCGAAGTAATTTAGAGGAAGACTGAAGATATCGAAAACTATGAGTACCCGTGTTTGAAAGAAAAACTCAATTTTCAGGAATTTTTCATATTTAATTCTTAACATTGTCTCCTTTTAGCTCGAACTTTTCAATGCCTCCCAAAAAATATGATTGCTCGAACTCTCCAAAGGCAGAGTCGAATACGGGATGCCGTATTCTCGACAAGTGATCTTTCAAAGCGAATACGAACCTCATTGCGCGGTGTGTATTTTTGCAGGTAAAAGAGGGACTCGCGCAATGAAGTTCGTATACGGATTGCGCATTGAAAGATCACTTGTCGAGAATACGGGGGTCTAGCCCGAGAGCGAGTGAAGATTATCGCGTGGTGGGGTACTCTACTCGTCCGATAAAATAGATCCAAATGGATTGACTCGGCTTAACAACTCACTAATCTACTCGCCTTAAAGTCTTGTTCGCCCTATGCTAGTAGCTTAGTCAAGTAGTGAGAAATTTAGTAGCTACTGTCCATCCAATCGTTCGCACTTTGGTCGAGTAGAGTTCACAAGTGAGAAGCGCTTTGTCGAATGAACAACTCCCAACACACAAATTTTAACGCTATTTCTTTGAAGCGAAACGAAACCATTCGTAAGATGGACAAATTGCAACGTAATAAAGTAAAAAACTTGTGAATCTAATCGTGATGGCTATTTTAGAAGAGGTGGATGATGGAATCTGTATCCTGGTATGCGGACTGCTTCATTTGCTTGTTTTTGTATGATTGAGATTTAATATTCCACAAACATTCATGTTCGAGGTATTCTGTTACGAATTTAAGGGTTCTTCGTTCCAACGAAAAGACATTTTCGGCATAGAACAAGTATTTCACCTATGATTTTAGGTTATCTATGGGACATGTTGGCGGCAAATAATAATACTATTGCAGTCGACTACTAACTGATCGGTTCGGACCTGTCTTATCCGTGAGCGAGTGAAGAGTATCGCGTGGTGGGGTACTCTACTCGCCCGATAAAATAGAACCAAATGGATCGACCCGACTAAACTACACTCTAATCTACTCGACTGAATTCTTGGTGTTCAAACACGTTTAGTAACTACATTTTTAGCTACGCGACTAAACTACTAGCGTAGTGCGAACAAGGCTTAATTCTTGGTGTTCACACAGGTTTAATAACTAAATTCCTGGCTTCTCGACTATGCTACTAGCATAGTGCGAACAAGGCTTAAGAGTTGTGAGGCACCCACGACCTCTTGTTTGGTGAAGACGTTTCGTCTGCGGCACCCCCACTGAAGGACTCTTCAGTATGGCTTATTCAATGGGGGCCTTGCCATAGATGACTTCAAAGACGAATTGTACTTGCAGTCGTTAAACAGACTGAGTGCAGCGCTCAAAGAGTACTATTGCAGACGGCGAGATATCTACTCGCCCACCAGTGACGACATCACGATACTGGCTTGTGAGCGGCCCCGTTTGGTTGTTTTGTACAATATCTTCACATCATGTCGGTGAATGATGTCCTTCTGTACGCTGTACTGAAGCCGAAAGTCCTGCACCTCCAGGGTGAGAGAGGGTCGAGGTATACACACTGCAGGGTGTTTACTCATTTTTAGGATCACAATAATTGTTGGTGTTGGTATTAAGAGGCGCTCACAACCTCTGGTTTAGAGAAGGCGTTTCGTCCTCGGCTCCCCATTAAAAGACCCTTCACAATGGCACAATCAAGGGGAGCCTTGCCATAGACGCCTTGAAAGCAGCAGTGCAGCAATCAAAGAGTTTTATTGTAGGAAACGCGAGACGCTTAGGTTCAACCATAGAGATAGAATACTATTCTATCTCTATGGGTTCAACACAATATCTGCTTTCAATTTCAGAATATTAATTATACTTTTCTATTTGACGCTGCACCACTTCCAAACTGATGTAAAATCAGTAATGCAGCTTCCTTATTGGTCGATTCAGTCGAAATGAAGTGAACACAAAGAATCTGTCTATCTAACTTTTGTACAAAAGTGTCTCCAAAAAATGTTTACATTTAGTGGATCAAAAAAAAAGAAAGCAATTTGAAAAAGTGTTTATTGATTCTAGAAGTAGGTACACAGTTTGAGGATTCATTTCTTAAAAATTATATTCGCCTATCCTCGAACGCACGGGTCTTTATTAGGACTACAATATCGGATAGCTGCAATTTCGTGACGGATATTTTAGGAAGTCTAAGATCAGAACTGAGTGTAGGCGAAATTATTTCACTTGCCCTAGAGATCGATTCGCCTGAGAAAATTTTACAAGCTCGTGACAGAGTGCTGAACATGCTGTAAGCATTTTGTTTGATTAATGACAAGAAACTTTTGCATTTCAGGTACCAAGAAGTGTTCTAACACCTCACGCTCTGAATTCACTTAAACTGCACGTTCCCTTCCGTCTTAAAAATAAAAAAAATTGAGCAAATATAGGATAGAGACGCGATCTTGATGTCAATTTCACATGATTTCAGCCCTGGGAACCCGATGGCGGCGTCAAAAATGTAATCCAGATACAAAAAGGCTACAAAAACCGCCTTTTTTAGAAAATGGCCGACTTTTGGTCGAAGTTTGTTTTTAACGCCCACTAGGTCGTGTGATCGATTTATGTTTTCGGGGTCAGGAAATTCACTTATAGTAGGTACCAAAAATAACCTAAGGGCAGGGCCGTACCCAAAGGCGGGGGTTAGAAAGGTTGAAACCTCCCTCGAAATGGAAATAAAACATGACCGTTACATGGAAATAAAACATGACGGATACCATGAATCAAGTACATCAAGGAGGACTCGCATCAAGAGGTTTTAATGGTTTGAGGGCCTTCGTTTGAGATATACAGGGTGATATTCATCTGATGGCTGAAACTTCGAAGTTCAATAACTTTTAAACTATTCGACCGAATGATTTCAAATTTGGAAGTTTTGACACCCTTTACGATTGCCATCTTTCAATGTTTCAGAAATTGAATAGATCAGATCCGGACTGGCAAAATCTCGGACTTTTTCTATTTTCATGAATATTGAAACACCCTGTACGTTAACATTATGTTTTTATTTCATTTTCGTAACCACAAAGAATCAATTGATGGGAAAAATTCAAAATCTCTGCTTGTCACGGCCATACAGGGTGATCAAGAAGTGTACGTGAACCTTATGGTTTTTTCGTTATCGTGATCACAAAGAATCAGTTCATAATGAAAATTTAAAATTTCTGCTTGGCAACTTTATAAAGGGCGATCAATAAACATTCCCTTGAATGAATCTGTACTTCACAATAAATAGGTATAAGTTCAAATTGTATAGTTTCGTCCCCTTCTTGGTTGCCTTCATCTATTTTTTCTTATAATGAAAAAACAGAACTGGACTAGAGAATTTAAGACTTTTTCCGGTGCTATTGGATAAGCCTGTGCGTGACATTACGATTTTTATGAATGTCTCATGTTCAGTAATGAAACTGATTTATTCAAAAAAACTTTCAACTAACAAACTGGATAATGAATAAAACAAAAAACAGCAAATAATTTGGAAATTTTCGATTTTATAAACAAATTGAATGGAAAAATTTTCAGTTCAGGAATTGATCAAAATGGTATCCTTTCATTTCAATAAATTTTGGAGCACGTTGATGAAGTTGTCCGTCAATTTGAGGAAAATTTCGAGGAAGGCAGTATTAAAGAGTGACAAAACTGAAAAATTCGAAGTAATTTCACCGATAAGATCAAGATTTATCGAACTATGAAATTTAACTCATGAGGTAATGTTTCTAGATCACTCTGTATGCCAGTGACAAGCAGAGATTTAAATTTTTATCTTTTTAATTGATCCTTTGTGGTCACGAAAATAAAAAAACATGATGTTCACGTACAGGGTGATCCAATATCAATGAAAATAAAGAACGCCTGAAATTTTTTAGTCCGGATCTGATTCATTCCACTGCAGAAGAGTTGAAAGAAAGCAATCGTGAAGAGTGACAAAACTTTCAAATTTTAAATAATTCGGTCGAATAGTTTAAGAGTTATTGAACTTTGAAACTTCACTCACGAGGAAATGTTTTTTGATCACTTCTGGATCACTCTGTATGAAAGTGCCTAGCAGAGATCTTGAATTTTTCTCATAAGATAATTCTTTGTGGTTACAGAAATTGAATGAAAACATAATATTCACGCACAGGATGTTTCAATATTCATGAGAATAGAAAAAGTCCGAAATTTTGCTAGTCCGGATCTGATTTATTCATGTTCTGAAATATTGAAAGATGACAATCGTAAATGGTGACAAAACTTTCAAATTTGAAATCATTCGGTCGAATAGTTTAAAAGTTATTGAATTTCAGCCATCAGATGAATGTCACCCTGTATGTATATCACAAACGAAGGCCCTCAAACGATTAAAACCTCTTGATGCGAGTACTGCTTGATGTACTGATTCATGGTATCCGTTTGTCGCATCCTTCTC
Source organism: Propylea japonica (assembly GCA_013421045.1). Classification (NCBI taxonomy): domain Eukaryota; kingdom Metazoa; phylum Arthropoda; class Insecta; order Coleoptera; family Coccinellidae; genus Propylea; species Propylea japonica. Next base: position 14,082,754 of record CM024240.1, read on the forward strand.
GGGACACCCTGTATGAAATCATTTATTTTTATTTACCCCATACGCGTTATTACCTAATTACCTAATTTGATACTATTCAGAATTATGAGTGATTGCGTAAACAGTGCACTTTGATATGTTCAAGTGACACTCCCGTACAATGGAATTTTCCATTTATGAATTTAATGTCTAGGTCACCCCTTCATGATCTAAACCAGAGTAGCTTTTGAACACTGCCAGATGGACAGTAGGAAAAGGGATCTGTACAATCTTAGACGTTAGCGATTATTGATGTATCTATACTTTATACAATAAAATTAACAAATTCAATTGCCAGCTGAGAGAAAAAAATTTAAGAAAAGCCCCGAGCAGGTGCTTTTGAGCGCTCGTTCATTGGTGGAGCAATAATGCGATGTACTGCCTCACGAATTATCCACATTTTAAATTATGTATTATCAAAGAAACAAATTTGATCAAAACTGAATCGAGTCTTTCCTTACAAAATAACAGCTTGAAGATAAGTGTGGATCGTTCCTTTCTTTGTATCAAAACCTGTATTGATCACAGTTTAATTTTATATTGACTCAACTGTTATACAATATAGTTCCATTTCAGTAGGTAAATCCAAGGTGCGCTATGGCCATTTGCCAATTTCAGTGATATGCACAAAAGTTGCTGATGTAATCTAACGTCAGTTTTTTGAGACACATTCAATAAAGTCTTGAACTACAAAATCCAGGTGGACTGTTTGCCGCTTGCTAGTTCCGCCGCTATATGTATATAATATACCGGCGAACAAAAGGCTTCATGCATGTCTTAATTGAAAATGCATGGGCAAATAACTTGGACTAGATTTTTCATTTAATAAAATGAACTCGAAAGGCTGCATTACTGATTTTTCATAAGTTTGAAAGAGGTGCAGTTTCAGATTGAAGCTATGACAGCAGGTATTGCAAGAATGTTAGTTTTTTCTCCGGATTTCTGTTGTCTGTTTGAGATTGATATACAGTTTAAGCTTCAAAAGCAGCAAAATTGAAATGAAAAAGAAGTCGCTGAAGGTAATTTACTTTCTGTTTCTCAGTAATTACTCGATGACTTCTAAAGTAACAGACGTCTGCACTGTAAACCCATTAATTTCAACACTTCCTGCTACTGTGACTTCAGCAGAGAGATTTTCCTCTAAACTAAGAGTAAGAAAGAATTATCTGCAGCCGAGTTTCACAAAACTCCAATCACGTTGATTGATGAATTTTCATTATTTCTGAGCAAATTTTATTTCATTTTTGACGGAAACCATCAAATTAAACCTTAATCAAAAATTCGATTGTCCAATCGAACTTTGTGAAACCCGTTCCGAGCGTATTGAGTAAGGAAAATAGTATTGCCAGAATAATCAATATTCTCTTATAGACCAAGCAATAGAGCTATCGAAAGGTCGATTTCGTGACAAAAATACTACCTGAAATCTGACTGTGCAGTCATGCAATAAATTTCACTCCTGAATCATCTTAGGTTTTTTTTGAGAAGCGAAAAATAGAGAAAAAAAACCGAAATTTTGCTTTTTCGCTTATAAAACGTGAAGTATTGATCTGATCGAAAAGCAAAACTATTTATCCGACAGCTTTGTAATTGTGCACTAATTAAGTATATTTTAATAACTACTTAAATTCAGAGCAACTACGCTTCATCTCATAAATTGACCAAGTTATGAATTTTCGAAAAATTGATATTTTTTTTTCAGTTTTTTGGACTTTTCTCGGAAACTAATTATCCGCTTGAGACGTGCCACCTCTCATTTTTTTGTTTTTGAATGCCTAAACAGCTTTTCGATCAGATCAATACTTCACGTTTTATAAGCGAAAAAGCAAAATTTTGGATTTTTTTTGGCTATTTTTCGCTTCTCAAAAAAAACGTAAGACGATTCAGGAGTGGAATTTATCATGAAAAACATGTAGAAACTACCTATTGCATGACTGCACAGTCAGACTTCAGGTAGTATTTTTGTCACGTAAAAAACCTCTATATCTTGGCCTATTAGGAACCCAAAATGCGGTTAGATATTTTAAATGAAAATGATTGTTACCTATTTTACTTGTTCCTATTGATCAGCGATTCTGTTTTTAAATGTTTGTATCATTCTTCGACGAAAGAAAAACTCAGCATGTATTATTTCTTGAGTAATATACATAAAATATTGACCGGCAGAGTTTTCAATCATAAAAATTTGTAGCATATGTTATTGTTTAACCCTCAAATGATAAACAAGCGGTATCTCACAATATTTAATAACATATTTGCGGCGGTTCGTTTTTCGATGGGAAATGTTGCTATTGGAAAAACTCTTCTCAACACCTAGTCATGAAATTTTTCATTTAGGCGAGGCGGTTTCTAGTTCTTGGTGAAAAAACACACTGAAATTAACTTTCATTAAAAGAATTAACGCTTATTTTTTTTATCAGTTTGAGCTATTAAATAAAGAATTATACTCCATTCCTGATAATATGTCAAAATGAATCGTCTATAATAAAGGGGTTTCCAATAAGAGGTGTTATTTTGATAATCAAAGAAAAATTTACGATCATTTATATTGAAAAATGAAATTTTTCTATATAAATGATCGTATGTTCATTTCATTATGAAGAAGAAGCTATACCGATAATAGTGGAAAATAACATCAAGCAAATGACCACCACGACCACGCTCACAGGACCATTATCCTTTTAATGAAATTTTCCATAACCAAATCGCAAAGTGGCTACCCGATGTCCTCGATAGCCTCACGAATTTCATCTTTGAAGTCTTGAATCGACGCTGGGCTACTAGCGTAGACCTTCTCTTTTACGTGGCCCCAAAGGAAGAAGTCGCAAGGTGTTAAATCATAAGATCTCGGTGGCCAATTGTGATCACCTCTTCGAGAGATAACACGGTCTGGAAACTTTTCCCGCAAAAGATCAATGGTTTGGTTACTTGTGTGGCACTTAGCGCCGTCTTGTTAAAAGTAAACGTTGCCCAGATCAATACTTTCCAATTTCGGCCATAAAAAATCATTAATCATCACTTAATAGCGCAATCGATTCACCATAACTGTTACTGTAGCCTCATTTTCGAAAAAGTAAGGTCCACATGTTGAGGCTAGAGAGGCTTTTCAACAATAACTCTTGGGTTTTCCGAGCCCCGAGACAATTTTGCTTGTTGACGTAGCCACCGAAGTGGAAATGGGCCTTCTCACTCAAGATGATTTTTCGATGGAATTCCGGAACATTTTCATGCATTTCAACGACCCAATCAGCAAAGACACGCGTTGTTGATGATTGGCCGGCTTGAGTTCTTGTGTTAACTGAATTTTCTAAGCCTTAATACCCAAATATTTATGCAAAATACGGTCTAATGCCAAATTCCAAAGAACGGCGGGGAATGGACAAACCTGGGTTTTCTTCAACACTTTTGACTACAGCAGCAATATTCTGGGCTATTCTTGAGCGAAGTGCACGGGTTTTATTCTTCACGTCACTAACTTGTCCAATTTTTCCACCAATTCCTTTATTGCGATCCGACAAGGTGCTTCACGACGAACCAAAAATGTTTTGGTCTTTGTCAAATTTCACGATTTTTATAATTTCAATGCGTTCTTGAAGCATGTATCGTTCCATTTTTATAAATGGCGTGGTTTCTTCTTGTCAAATAATGACAGCTTCAAACGTGACATCTACCGAAATAGCGGACTATTCAAAATAACACCTCTTATTTGAAAACCCTTTAGTTATTTATTATACAAGGGAAAAAAGTATTAGATTGTAGCTCAAGGTTATGTTGTCACCCGACGCGAAGCGGAGCGAGACAAGAAACCGAGAGAGAAATTTTCACGAAATTACTTTTTCCCCGGGAAAAAAGTGAGGTCTTTTTATATATTTACACACACTTTTTCCCGGGGAAGAAAAACTATTTATTACGACTAACATTTATGTTAAAGCAAGGGTTGAGTTTGCCTGGTACTTATCTTCGAAAAATGAAATTGAAAATCTCGTCAATAAAATTTATCACAGCACCTAACATTGAATATATTTGTTCGAACTGTACGCCCCATTTCGCACCAAGCCAGTCCAGTCCAGTCGAGTCAAGTCACTTCAGGATTGGAACTATTAACTTCGTTTAAAATCGTTTAAAACAAATGGAATGTGAAATCTAGTTTCACACTAGGGCCTAGTATGAAACTAGATTTCACATTCCATTTGTTTTAAACGAGTTAATAGTTCCAATCCTGAAGTGACTTGACTCGACTGGACTGGACTGGCTTGGTGCGAAATGGGGCTACCATTACTTGATCATTCAAATTCACGTAGATACAATCAATAAAATGCAATTCAGTATAATAATGAACAGATAATGACTTCGCCCGATATGAATTTTATATATGCATTTCTTTGTGAAGTAATAAATTTTGATTAGTTTTCATTCTGTCTCAAAAGTCACCGTTGCAATGTATGCTCCATTCTATCAAACTATAAAGGAAACTATCAGGCGCTCCCTTTCAGTCCACTGAGATTTTATAAAATTTCCTAATACATGTGGAACTGTGGGTAAAGCTTATTCCTTTTCAAATTAGAGCAATTTTTTCAGATATACATATATTGATCTGAACTATTTTTTATAATAAATACAGGGTGTCCAGAAAGGGTATCGGGTATTTGTAAGTTCAATAAAACAAAAAATATTTGTGAACAATGAAGAAATTTATTGTTTATTATTAACATATGAATTGGAGAATTATTTGAAAAAGATAATGTTATCCAAATGATGACCGTTGCGTTGCTGGCACTCTTCTAAACGGGAACGAAGATTGGCGATAACACGTTGACACATAGCTATATTGATATTGCTGCCATTTCTGACCTGATTTTTTGCTTCATCTGGTTTCGATTCGTCGGATTATTTTGATAAAACTTACTTTTAAGGTATCCCTATGCAAAATAGTCAAACAGGCAAAGGTCGGGGCTTCTGGGAGGCCAGTTGATGTTACCCCTTCGCGAAATGACTTGTTGAATCGCTGCAGCATTTCGTTCGGAAAATCAGTCGATAAGCATAGTCCGCATCCTTCAATTCTTGAATCAATTGAATTTAATAGGTTTTTAGATGTAAGTCTTTCTCTACAATCGAAAGTAAAGACGATTTTTAGATGTTCAACGCTTGGCTTCGCTTTCGGATGGATAAAGACGGATTTTGACGAACCGACGCCTCAACTTCTTCAATTGTTTATTCATCGCGAAGTAAACGAGGACGACCAGAGTTTTGAATTTTAATTGTCGCACCTGTATTCTCGAACATCCTGATCCATTTCCTAATGCTACCGTCATTTGTCGCGTGGCGTGTAGATATTCCGCACGATAGAGACGTTGAGCAGTCACTATTGAACCACCATTACGATAATTATGGTATTCGTTTTGAAGAGTTTCGAGCTCCTGAGCTGTTCCAGCGCTTGTGCGCAGCCAATGGCAAGCCGTATTTCGAGCTTTTGAGTTACTCAGGAGCACGAAATACTTCAAAACGAATAGGCTAAATACGCTCATACGCAAAATGCGGGATGCGTTCCGAGTATTGTTCCATCGTGACTAAAACTCCACAAAATGGCGGACGCCACGAACCCCTTCTCGCTCCTTTTAGACGTCCCGTTCTGAATATGGCGCGAAAACAAATACCCGATACCCTTTCTGGACACCCTGTACAAACTATATCCGAATCAGCTACATTGGGCATGACTGGTACTTGGATGGGTGATCGCGATATATACAAAGCCCGTTCACCATTGACCTCCGGGAGCAGACGGATTTTTTAGTCACGTTACCATAAATCGTACAGAATCAACCTCAGAGGAAGAAGTAAAAAGTTTACTTCTTCTTCTGAGGATTCAACTGTAATATCTGTGAATAAACGAACGGTGCAGAACATACAGCTCTGTGTTCTACTTGCATAGATCATTAGATTTCTAAGATCACTATTTTGGGAAATATGCTCATCCTTTAACTATATATTGTATTCGTTTTGAAGAGTTTCGAGTTCCTGAGCTGTTCCAGTGCTTGTGCGCAACCAATGGCAAGCCGTATTTCGAGCTTTTGAGTTACTCAGGAGAACGAAATATTAGACTAATACTTTCACCCTTCTCGTAGCTCTACCGAAAAATCTTAATTAATTAGGTGCAGTTGCATTGAATGCAATATCCCCTTCTGGCCGTTAACTACGGCGATAGTTGTACCGAAAGATACTAATTCATTCATGAATTACATGCAGAAGAAACGACGAAGCCATATCTCCCCCTGTCCGTTCACAACTACGATAGCTTAATCGAAAAATCTTAATTGATAAATGAAAACAGAAGAATAAAAGTGTTGATAATAATTATTATTGAGTATTAAAATCTTTCAATCTATCGGTTGTCGGATCAAGAATCTCAACGTAAAAAACAAAAAAATATAAAAAGACGTAAACACTATGGATGAAATCGCTTCGATCCGTAGAAATACACCGGGCGAAAAGATCGTCATCCGATTGCTCAGATTTATTTGCCGAACGGTCCAGATGTGTACTCCCATCAATCCGGATATAATAAACGAACACTTCAGATCAAAACGACCAGGCCCCGTATTCTCGACAAGTGATCTTTCAAAGCGAATACGAACTTCATTGCGCGGTGTGCATTTTTGCGGGTACGAGTGACTCGCGCAATGCAGTTCGTATACGCTTTGAAAGATCACTTGTCCAGAATACGGGGCCAGGCACCGTATTGCATGCATTGCGCAAGTCCCTCTTTTACCTGGAAAAATGCACACTGCGCAATGAAGTTCGTATTCGCTTTGAAAGATTACTTGTCGAGAATACGGCACCAGTCCGATGTAATTGTCGAACGTTCCAACAATATATTCAGAGAAAAACTTTTAAATGTAATGTTTTTCAGACTGGAGTACTGTCCACATATTCATGTCTATTGTTTACGAAAATATCAAAAGTTAATCGTTACCCACAAAATCAAGAAATTAACAAATACTCAAAGATGAAACATTTACACTGTCATATTATTTCGAAAATGATTTCTTTATTTTCATGTCCTCATTCCAGACCCTTTTATTTCATACAAATATTATCATTGGAAATAAAAAAATAATTTATCGAAGCTATTCTCTACATTGGTGAATTGAAGGGTAGATTATAAGCTGGAAAATTCTTAAATTGAACAAGTAAACCCAGTAGCTCGGGAAATACTGAACTATCGCGTAATTTGCAAACTCACCACTCGAAGACTTTTAGGAAAATGAATTTTTTGAAAATCGAAGTATTTTTCAATCTGTTCATTCACAAATCAATGTTTGAAAATTATTTTGGAATCAATCTAGATGTTTTTAACGCCAATTTTAATACATGCATACTTCATCAGATTTAAAACAATTTTATTTAAATAATGTTATTTTTAAGTATTACTCGAAATAATTAAAATCAACTTATTTGTGTTCCTGATGAAATTCGTATTCCATGGATAATTCAATTCAAGGATGGATGTCCAAGAACACTGATGTACTCGCACGTAATATTTCACACCACAAAAATTGTAAATTCGACATTGGCACTAGTTCTCTTTTTATCTGACAGTAAAAATAGTTCAAGACCACAAAACAATATCTTACTGAAATGATTCATTTAGAACATTAACTAAGAAATGACGAGGAAAAAAGAAAACTAGTTAAGCAAATGTCTTGTCAGATCTCAAGTTTCCTCAGGAGAAAATATATACACCAGTGTTTTAGGACATCTTTTATGGGCAACAGAATAAGAAATCACATGAAGAAATTTTCAACCTGAAAAATCATGAATATTTCTAAAAAATATTCAAAATTTACATAGTATCCCAAACAATATTATTTATTTTTAACAATAACATTATACATTGAAAAGCATAATACAATATGCATACATTTTCTATGTATCTAAATGGTTCATAATAGAACCCAATCAATTACAGATGAAGAGATTTGGACCGCCACTTTTTCATCTTCTCAGGTAAAAACTGAAGTAAATCCTAGTGCGAAACCCACATCAGCTCTCATCACCATTGAAATTGGGAGGAGCCCAATCAATAGGTGATAGGAATGAATAAGAGAAATAATTCAATACAACTTCTATAATTAAAGAACAAACTGTGAGTAACTTTAACTTCTTCATCTCATGAAAAGCAAATGTTATCAATCAACATCAGTAAATAAAATCAGTATTTTTAATTATAGAGACCTAGTATATATAGAAAAAAATCGTACAATTAATATATACATGTTTCGAATCTGCAGAGTCTAAAATTTCATAATGAATATTGCTCCTTTCTAAAAACTAGAAAAAATGCTTATTAACAATGGTTGAGTTGGGACCCTCCCCCTTTTCTTTACACGAGGGGCTCTTACCTTCTTATAATTTTCTGTACAAAAAGTTGCCTCAAAATCCACCTCTACCTCTCATATTGCCTCTAAAGTTGTTGCCCCTTTGAAATCGGGGATGTCCTCTCCCTCTTCCTCTGTAGTTGTTTCCACCCCCTCGATTAGAATAATTATCATTGAAATTACCCATGAAACTTCCTCGACCCCTGGGCATACCTCTGTTATTCATGAATTTATTCCTTTTGAAGTGTTTACCTCCAGAATGAGAACCATTATTGAAAGGTGCTTGAAAAGGAGGAGGATGGTCTCCCATCCAATTTGACGGAGCCATTGGAGGAGGCGGTATTGAAGACATATGTTGAAACATTGGAGGCGGTTCAAGGTTTGCATCATTGTTATTCCAAAAAGGCTCTCCCAAATTTTCATCCAACTCTGACGGGTTCAAGAAGAAATCGTTTATATCATTATTCATCTGGTCCAATAATAAATTCTCTTCTGCATCATCAGGAAGTTCTGGCAAAGGCGGTGGGGGCTCCAGCATTAAAGGCATATCAGTGTTATTCACAGGAAACGATGTCATACCATCTTGACTATTTGAATGAGAGTTTAAATCTACTGGTGATTTTATCGATTGAGAATTGCTGTTTGAATCTAGAAGAAAAATATCAATCAATATCACACTAAAGTCTATTTCAGGAGAGTATGAAGTGAAGGAAACCTCTTAGCTCCTCCTATAGCTACGACCTCTCTATCGTGAATGCGGCAGACTGGCAGAGTAGGCATCCAGCTCTCTTAATTAGTCCAATAAACCTCCGACACACCTCGGTGCGAATATGAACGATAACCAACGAATGTTCTATGGAGAAGGAGAGGCTAGAGAGGTTTAGCTCACTTCATACTTTGGTGAAATATAGTAGAGTCATTTCCATAACTGCAAATAGTAGAAGATCCTTCTTTGCTTGGTATATATATTCCATTTATATCGATTAATCGACCTTGATACCTTCAATTCATCTGAACTCAACACTCAAGCCGCCATCTGTAGAAAATCTACACCATAAACTGAAGCAAAAATTTAGTTCTTTTGAAAATTTAGCACCTTTCCTCTGTAAATATGGTACGAATGCCGAAAAACAGAAAAATTGAGATTATATTTCCCCTAATCCTCCAACCTTCATTCATCTAAATATAAAGCAGTCAAGCAGATCGCTTGACTCTCAATTCACATCTAGTCATCAATATAAAAGTAGTATAACATTACTTGACTACAATAAAAATGCGCTTAAAATAGTTATTTGTATTATAGAATAATATTCTTCCAATACTTCAAAATGAGCCACGAATTTTTGAGGTTTTGCACAAGTGTTAGAATGGCCCCTTCTGTAAGAGTATTAGACATTATTTCTTCTAATTCAATGAATTCTTATAATTAATTGGATACTTTCATAAATCTCGTGAAGAGCTTTCTGCATTGAAAAATGTTGGTTTGCAGGAAGAACGGTTTTCTGTATCATTGAAATGACCGTTTATTGAAAAATCCAAAACAGAAGAGTTCTCAGTACCAAAATATAATGATGAAATATAACCCCATGAAATCTTTGAAAAACTAAGATATAGTATGTTCACGAAAGTTTGAGCGCATAGAGGCGTTTGTTTATTTATCTGAAGTTGGCAGTATTTGCTGTCATAAAGTTTTTACTTTATGACAGCAAATACTGCCAACAGCTCGTCGGACGAGGCCGGGTATATTCGGCAACGTTGACTTTATTTTTAAAGTCAACGTTGCCGAATATACCCGGCCTCGTCCGACGAGCTTTCGAGTTATCAGAGAACTCTATGTTATATGGACAACATTGCGTATCAATCTGACAAGAAAATAAACAACATAACCTAAGATTTTAATATACACAGTGGAATATGCCAAATTGTCATGGCCAACCGACAGCTCAAACTTTCGTGAACGGACTATATTAGCGCATGATTTAACTGTACAATGTAACATAAATGGCACCATGAATGAATATGCTACAGAATGAGAAAAATATAAATTTAAAGACTATTTTTAATGAACTCTTTCTCGAATAAAAAGGTTGGCGTCTTGAGTTTTATGTAGATTCAAGCCATAGTTCCTCTTTGTATGGTTAATATTTTATAATTCTGTCCTGACAACATTCAGGTGAAAAGTTAGAGGAAGATTTACTTATACACTTTTCTGAACAACATTTATTTGCGAATCTGTTTTGAAAGGTTTCAGAATAGCTTTCACAAGATGAAATTTAGGAAGAATGCAAAATGACATACAGGGTTTTCCTTTCAAGTTGGCCTATTAGACGTTTTAGGAGAACTAGTGAATATTTCGTTTTGGAATTTTAGGTGTAGCCTTCTGGATGAAGGAACTCTTCGTCTAAAATATTTTCGACAGTGTTGCCACGTCTTTCTCAAACGCATATCTTCTTTCTTATTTCAAATGGAACTACATATATTTTCATTTATGTATCGATTCAATACCAAATTCACAGTATAACCTCCTAAAAAAATTCTCTGCCATGCGCATTGCCTGTTTGGAAATGCAATATCTCGATTATTTCCTATGCGAACAAAAACAAACTCAGCAGTCTCATAGTAGAGAATTCATGAATTTATGTGGTTCGATCAGAATTTTGATGCATTGTAAGGTTTTTCGAAGATTTTGCTCCGAAAATGAGGAACTTAAAATTGAAATATTTCGAGATTTTCAAATGGCAACCCCAAATTTATTTTACAGCCTTCGATTCGAAAAAAGAAATGAATGGCAGTCTTCTTTAACGCTAATCATTTATTTGAAAATCTCGAAATTGTTCAATTTTAAGTACATTTTCGGAGCGAAATCTTCGAAAAACCTTACGATGTATAAAAATACTGAATGCACGACTTGAATGCATGGAATCTTCACTATAAGAATGCTGAGTTTGCTTCCGTCGCATTGAACATAATCGAGATTGCATTTCCAAACAGGCAATGAAGTTGTCAAAAATTTCAAGAATTTGTGCATAACTTGGCAACAGTGCATGACAGAGAAATTTTTGTTAGTAGATTATACTGCTAATTTGGTATTGAATCGAGACATAAATAGAAATATAGGTATGTAGTTCCATTTGAAACAAGAGAGTAGATATGCGTTTGAGATAGACGTGGCAACACTTTCGCCTTGAAAATATTTTAAAATATTTTGGGAGAAGAGTTTTTTCATCCTCAAGGCTCCACCTAAAATTTCAGAACAAAATATTCACTAGTTCTCCAAAAACGTCTAATAGGCCAACTTAAAAGGAAAACCCTGTATGTTAATCTTTCCAAAAACATAGGATGCTTTCAGGTAGGCTAAGATTTTAAACAATGATAATGACTTACTTGTGAAAATACCATCGATCACAACCTTCAAATTTTCTCTCTGAGCATGATTGTCCTTGCCTTCGTTTAGTTCATCATCACTTAGCTCCATATCTATACTCTCGACATTGTCTTGTGGCAAAGACAAACCTAATTTCTTATGGTGATTTGTGGTTGCCACTACAGGGATAGGACATACATTTGTATTCGGTGGAGGAGGTGGGGGTGGCGGTAGTTTGAGCTGTTCTCCAATGTCAAAAGGTAGTCTATAATCTTTATCACCGTCACTTCTAAGAAACGATGAATTTCCGGCTTGTCGGTAGTCCTTAAAAAAAAATAAAGTCATAATGAGATCAGCATAAGGAGCAATGACAATATACAGGGACTTTGGGAGATGATTCCTCGATGAAAATAAGCAGGGGTAGTCCACATAATTTTTTTTCGAAATCGACCTCCCTTCCAAGATACAGCCTTTGGAAGGCGATGCCGAGTTGACAGTTTTTGATTTTTCTTAGGAGTCCTTAAAGACACTGGGTCATAAAACTATACATAAGGTTTGTTCCAACAGCTGACTTTTGTACGGTAATTTGACGGTCACGAAACTGTTAGTAATCGATCTTATGCGCGTGTCTAAACTTTGACCGTACAAGAACCGTCCAAACAGTACCTGCTCCAGACCAGGGATCGAAATGACGATCACAAAACCGTTCCACTCACGGTCCCGAAGCAGGATGGAACAAAAACGAAACCGTTCTCAAACGATACATTTTCAGTTGGAACACATTTTTATCTATTGCGCAGAATCCTGACGATCATTGTACGGTCAATTCTTGAGTTGGAACAAACCTATAATATGATTCATTAAATAGATGTTACTCACACAATTTTTTTTGATCCCATGACTTTATTATTAGGGGTTCAAAATAACAACCCCTATGATTTTCCTTCCAAAATTGTTTTCATGGGATAGATTTCCGAAAAATAAAATTCTCTTATGGTTTCCCATTCAATTCTGAAGAAAAAAAGTCTCTTGCAAAATTTCGATACAGTCGATACTTTTCTCGGAAAAAATGAAAACTTACAAGCAGTTATGATAACTTTTCATTGCATTTCATCGTATGTTCCATAGAATGAATATTCTAAGATATTGTTTAGCTCAAAATTGGTTTTGACAGAAAAAAAAAAGATTTTCTATGATTATTTCTACAAGTTCGATTTTTTTAATAAATACTTTGCAGTAATAAAACAAATTACTCAGTTATAAAAATGGTAGTTTATTCGAATTTGCATTTGGCAGATATGCACCTTTACTTTCATCACTAGTCATAGACATACAATATTCATTCTATGGAACATCTATACGATGAAATGGAATGAACAGTGATCATAACTGCTTGTAAGTTGTTATTTTTTTCCGAGAAAAGTATCGACTGTATCGAAATTTTGCAGTAGAATTTTTTTCCCGGAATTGAATGGGAAACCATAGGAGAATTTTATTTTTCGAAAAACTATTCCACGAAAACAATTTTTCGAACGAAATCATAGGGGGTTGTTATTTTCAACCCCTAATAATAAAGTTATGAGATCTAAAAAAATTGTGTGAGTAACATGTACCTAGTGCTTCATATTATGTATGTTTTATGACTCAGTGTTTTTAAGAAACCGTAAGAAAAATTGAAAACTGTCGATTCGTCATCGTCCTCCAAAGGCTGTATCTTGGAACGGGCAAGATACAGCCTTTGGAGGACGATTCAGAAAAAAATTTATATGAACTATCCCTGCTTATTTTCACCGAAGAATAATCTCCCAAAGTTCCTCTTTTGTTTACAGGCACCCTGTATATACAGGTCTGGCAAGGATATATCATTGGATAAGTGTACCATGTATTGAGATAGATGTATAGCGAAAGTAAAATAATTTATCTCATAATATAGCATGGTTCTCATCTCCACCTAACCTATGATTTTGCTATAGTAGTGCCGTTTGTGTTTGTTGCATTGAGATATAAGCACCCAAGTGCTTTGAATTTGACAGATCTATATTATGAAGAAGTTACTGGATAAAGTGAATTAATACTAAATCAGAAAATAAATGTATATGCAAAAAGTCGTGAAAAAAATCATAAATGAATGAGTATAAAAAATAGAATTGTATACAATTAATATCATATTTTTCTGTATGGCAACTGGCAACATAGTAGTCACGTATATTTTCAGTAAAGATATAAGATGTTAGAGACTGCTCATTCTGAACACCTGCTTAGCTCTAATCATGAACTGAGTACTTGACAAAAAATTATAATGAAAATAAAAAATAGTTTATTATGCAACGAGCGTATAAAAATAGCCATTATACGCGAGTAGCATACTATACTTTATCCATGACTACTGAACATATTTCTTGAAGATTTTAATATTTGGCGACCTTGACAAGACCCTTCCATTACAAATGTGAAAAAAGTCGATTTGACACAAAAGAAATTTTTGGAGAACTTGCTATGGTAATATAATAAAAGTAGATTTAGCCCTTGAATGACAAGGTTCACCCATATTTGTTAGTTGGAATACTTTAGAATACTGAAGAAATATTAATTTAAAGAATATAATATTAAATCTATGATGCATCTGTTGAGTTTCACTGAATCAAATGGGTAGACGCTCACTTAGGAGGCGGGAAGCGAAGAGCCGATTCGTTAGACGCGAGGCATATTAGACGCGCACTTGGATGAAGCGAAGCACTCGGAAGGAACGCGTCGTTTTCCGTTGGGGTGTTTAGCATTGAAACAAATGGGTAGACGCTCACCTAGGAGGCGCGAAGCGAAGAGCAGCGAGGAGGCGAGTCGTTCGACGAGTGGATCATCTAACCTTGTTCATGCGGGTGGGCGGCATGCAACAAGCGTAATAAAAATTTATCGCGGCCTAGAGATAGGGGGAATTTCTTCCGATGCCTGCTTGACGCATCGCTTCGTCGAAGTGCGCGGTCCTCGGCGAACTTACGCTTCGTCTCGTCTCGTCCAAGTGGGCGTCAACCTTAACTCATTATTCACTTGTGATTAATGGATATTATTATGGCCGAGCAAACAGAAGTGTAATGGGTCGAATATACAATAGTCGTGAATAAAATACTTTTTCAGCAAAACCAATTTTTACCAAATCCAAAAACTCGAGTTCCTCATTGTAAAAGATATCAATTTATGTAAATATGATTTTATCGATAACCCTTCTTTTCAAGCAATTATTCAGTGGCGTACGTTTTTGAAATATCGAATTTTTTGAAAATAGATATTTTAAATATTTTCAGTGACTCGTTCTTCATTCCATTATTATGTAACTAGATATAAATTTTTAACTGATGGGATTTATAGTTTCAGAAGTATTCGAAAAAGAAAACGCAGAGGGTATCATTACAGAACTATTGAACCAATTCGGGATTATTGATTATTTTCTATTATATTCGACTCGAAACGGAAAATGGTAGCATTTCCTTCCCCTAGGATGGAACCCGTAAATAAAAATAGGTGAAACTACAAATTTGCAACATCGGTCACCGGTTTCACTATGAAATGAATAAAGGAAAATATTTGCGTACCTGATCTCCACCCAGCCAGCTATCATTATTAGATAACTGATTTGAATTTGAGTCAGTAGCTGGCGACCCAATAAGACTTATCAAATTCCTGTGATCGACATCTTGACTCCTTCCCATCTTTTTACCTAAGAAATATTCATTAGAATTGCATAAAAAGTGATAATGATTCATAGTACAGTAAATATAGCATTTATTTTTCAAGAAATGACCTTCAGAAGTTTGACTTGATAAATCGATAGGGGGACATAAAAAAATGTTAATGCCAGATTTCCGAAGTGACCCCCCCAGGGTTTTGAGAAAATCCAAAAACATTTTGAAAAGCGTTTTTCTCAAAATCCATGGGTTTTAGAGAAAAGTTTATTTAACATGAATTGTAGAGGACATTGCTATCTACATTTTATCCCATTGGAGCGAAGTCGTTCGACTTGAAATACAAAAAGTAGGTGGCGCTATAATTTGTTTGCAGTAATGTAAATGGCAAAGTTGTTCGACATAAAATTATTTACATTTTGTATAAACAATTTTTCTGTAAATTTTTGACAATTGGAAATGTCGAAAAGAAGAATCTATATATTTTCATAACAATCCGATTCAAGTGAAATTTATATTGTGAATGAAGTTCGATATACTGAATGTCCATGCAAAATTTCAAAAGGAGCGCATCGTCATACACATAGAATTAAATTTTTTCTAACTATTGATTTTTTACATATTTCATTTTTTGCATAATTTCCAGAACATAATTCCGATCGTGCTGAGATGTTGCATTTATATAGTTCGAATGACCCTCAAGTCCTATACAAAATTTCGAGGTAATAGCATTATTGCTCCCCCAATAAAAGCGCTCGAAAGCACCTGCTAAGGACGTTCCTTGAATTTTTAAATAAAACTAGGAAACAATGCATTTCCAGATTTACATTTAAGGGAACCTTTTTTAATAAAATGATTTCAGTTACCTGTATATGTTCTTGATAATGGCATTAAAACCATTGCCAAAACCTTGAACTAAACGAAGGGGTCCGGAACTTCAATATATTTTAACATATTCAACAGCGGATATTTCAATCCATATGAAAGTTTTATGGTTTACAAACCTGTTTCTACTAGACATGGAGGTAACACTCGATGATCAACATCAGTGGCTCCACTATTTGCAATGTTATCATGATATTCTATAGGATCTCCAAATGCTTCTTTTTCGAAGGGAGGTGGGCTTTCTGGTGTATCTGTGCTGTCAAGTGGTGGTGGTTGTGTCCAACTCAAATCACCATCCCATGTTTGAAGTTCTTCTTCTGGGTTGTATTCTTCACTAGGGGGATATGGGTTAGCACCAACAGGAGTTTCGAACGAAGGTTCCGCGCTGAACAAAGTTGATATGGGATCGTAACTCGAATCTGCTGGAGCATTACTGTAGGAGGGTGGATAACTGGATTCAGACCCATACGAAGTATTGGCGTTGAATGAAGGTGGACCTAAAGAATATAAACTAAATATTAACCCATTTTTTTTGGCAGATGTAAAATTGATGTCGTTGTATCAAAACATACAGGTTTGGACATTCACATCGGAAGCATAGGAAATTGGATTCATCAGAGAGATAATTTTGCCGTGCAGTTGACCAGCGCTATAATGGAAAGGTTCACGTGATTCGTAACTCTCTCAATGAACGAGCTATTGGCTCCGTATTCTGGACAAGTGATCTTTCAAAGCGTATACGAACTTTATTGCGCGAGACCCCTCTTTTAGGCCAGGCGCAAAATGACTCGCAGTTTCTTGAGGTGATGCTGATTATGATTCTAATAAATAAATACCACTGCGCATACACAATAGCAGTGTGACGTGACGCAGGTTTTGCCTAACGTGACCCTGCGGAACGCAGTGTCGATCCCACAATTTCTTGTATGTCCAAGGTGAGTAGTAGTGAAAAATGAAAGAAAAATTAATGGAATTGGGCCTGGAATAGTGTAGTTTGGTATCTCTCTTATCGTTGCGAGTTGCTTGATTGAGGAGTGTGGTAGGGAACCTGCAGTACTCGCATCGAGTATTACGCGCAGCCTGACGCATTTACTGAATGCGTCGGACTGCACGTGTTAGTCGATTCGAGGGAGACAACCACATTAGTTGTTCATTGGACCATCCATCGCGTCAAACGAAAGCGAAACAGAGCGTGTAAATATATACAGTATAGCACTGTCCAACTGCACGGCAAAATACTCTCTCTAATGCATTGAATATCGTATGTTTCCAATGTGGATTTCTGAACGACTTTATCGGTGTTCATTTTGTCTTCAAGTACAAATTCCAAAGAGAGGGTTTGCTGTTAAACAAAAGCTTGCATTAAATGCAAGCTTTTGTTAAACTTTAACTGTATTTAAACCTGGTTAATTCGTCATTCGCATCAAATGTCGCTAGCTGGATCATTAAGTTTTAAAAAGAACTTTCGAAAATATCAGTAATCATTCATCAGATATCCATCAAATTTTGGTGCCGTTGTATTCATATCGGCTCCCTGAACAATATTAGTGAAAAAAACAATTGGCGATCTGTCTTAGTTTGGAAGATATGGGATCCTAAAGTTCGAAAAATATTTCACCTTAAAGTCACTTTTCTCACTACAGAAACACTGAATTACCGCTTTATTAAGTTTAACGCCTCTTTGAACATTCCAACATGAAGATTCGATTCATTTTATTTTAGATATATTGAATAATTACTGCAAAAACTTCGAAAAATTCGAGGGAAAGCCCGCCGTTTGTTATGGTAAGTTTGGCACTACCGCGAATTATTTCGCGCGAATATGAGGATGCATACCGGTAAATCCCGCTATCATTTCCTAATGGCACTCTCTAAAAGACGCGATAGTGCCAAACTTACCATAACAAACGGCGGGCTTTCCCTCGAATTTTTTCGAAAGTTTTGCAGTAATTATTGAATAAATCTGAAAGAATATGAATCAAATCTTCATGTAAAAATGTTCAGAGAGGCGTTAAACTTAATAAAGCGGTAATTCAGTGTTTTTGTAGTGAGAAAAGTGACTTTCAGGTGAAATATTTTTCGAACTTTGGGGACCCATATCTTCCAAACTAAGACAGATCGCCAATTGTTTTTTCACTAATATTGGTCAGGGAGCCAATATGAATACAACGGCACCAAAATTTGATGGATATCTGAAGAATTCAAACAGTTTCAATTTTTTTTCAAACTGTTCCACCAATTTTAAAAATGTGAAAAAATACCAAGGTATAAAGGACCAAAGAAGACATTCTATGTCAAAAAGTGGCGGTGGACACTTTTCAAGAACACCTAAATTCCAACAGATATAATTCTATTTTTCCTTCTAAATATAGATTTTCAGCTGAAATTCATATAAAAATCATACGTATATTTCTTTAATAGCAAGGAATCAACAGAAAAAATCAGTTCACCATTCAAAAATTTTGGATTTTACACGAGAAAAAAAATTAAAATAGCTTGAGATAAAAAGCTGAAAAGTTGGCTGAATTATTTTCATTTAATGCATAATCGATCCCTTCAATATGAATCGAAAAGGCCGCGGGGCATATTTACCATTGAAACCCGGCTATACCCTTTGTAATAATATTATCTATACAGGTGGAAGACGTGGAAGTTATTCAAGTTGGCTCTAACACCGTTATTCTGGGCACAATAGACCTTAAGGTCGCAGTGGACTGTAACCCCTCTGTAACTGTATCTGTAACACCGTTATACAGGCTTCATATCCCTCGAATAATGAAATGAATGCCTGGGCTTCCTGGATCAAAGAAAGCACATTGATGTTGAAATCACCAGCAATAATATATTGACTGTAATCAGAAGTAAGCTTCTCAAGCACCAAATTCAATTTTTCGAAGAATAGACCAATATACAGTGAAACTTCCCTACAAGAACGTCTGTATAACGAATTTCGTACAAGATATTGCACCTTGAATCCAAATTCCATGTTAAGAACACCCTCTAAAACGAAGAAAATTCTTTCTATAACAAAATATTCAAAGAACATCACTCTGTGAATGGGTACCTATTGGTGAGAAGGTATTAGGGTGATTTTTTCCGAAATTTTTCCGGACGTACATAATAAATCCGGACCTTGAACTAAAACATTACGGCGGGCACAGAGATCCTTCTGAAACAGTTATAAATACACCCCTGGCTGTTTGGTTTCAACCTAACCATTACGATAGTGTGAAAAGTTGTGCGAAAATATCTAAAAGCAAGTGCTTAAGTTTGAATGATAAACTTAAATTCAACAGTGAAGTTGACCGCGACATTGCCGACCATAAAAAAATTTTTCTGTATAACGATTTTTTTTGCGGATTTAGCGCTTTCATTATAGGGAAGTTCCACTGTATTGGTTGATTTTGGAGGGAATAGCTCCAAACTTTGATTTAAAGAATAAGCTACAGATTACTCTCCATAATATTCCTAAATTCAACTTATCATTTCCATAATATGAATAAGAGCAAAATATCGATTGATAAAATCTGAATGACGTTACTATAATGATTCAGGAACAAACCCTCTCTCTGAAACTTAAAATCTTCCTATACTTGAAATATAATATAGTTAACTCACCATAGTCAGTTTCATCATACACCGTTTCATAATTTCCACCATTTGAAAAAGCAACGTCTTCCTTCGCTCCAAAGGGGGGCATTGGAGGTGGTAAAAGGGGAATGGAGTGGTTACTTGGAGGATAAGAGTAGGAGTCAGTCTTTGGTAAAGGAGGTTGCAATAAAGACGGAATTGCTTGACTTAGCGAAGGAATTACAGAAGAAAGACCAGCAAAATTCGTGTTTGTGGTTAGCGGTGTTGTTGTTGTTGTACCTGCTCCGAATAAGTCTGATGTGCTGAAATTCTGCAAAATAAAGAAGTTTCATTTACTTTGTTTGCTGTAAGATATAATATATTGAACAAAGAGGATATTCGGTAAATATCGAATTTCGGTGACCAGCAGATATCG
Organism: Propylea japonica; assembly: GCA_013421045.1. Lineage (NCBI taxonomy): Eukaryota > Metazoa > Arthropoda > Insecta > Coleoptera > Coccinellidae > Propylea > Propylea japonica. The sequence goes on from CM024240.1 coordinate 14,103,079, forward strand.
ACCAGATTTTGGTGTCGTTGTATTCATTAAGTTTTCCTGAACATTGGTGAAACCAAGAAGTTGCGGTCTGTCTTAGTTTAGAAAATAACCCCCAAAGTTCCAAAAATGTTCCATCCTCACGTCGCTTTTTTCACTATAAAACCACAAATTCCATGCTTCACTTTAATCTATAAATTACCTTGAACTTTCGAATAACTATTTGATTAGATTCATTTCAGGCATATTCAATAATTAATGCAGAAACATCGAAATTCTAGAGGCACCACATATCCACAAATTCTAAGGAAATCCCGCCGTTCTTTATGGTAAGTTTGGCACTAATGCTCCGTCCTTCAGCGAGTGACATATCAAATGATGGCGGGATTAACGGGAAGGCATCGTATCATATTCGCGCGAATGAATCTGCGGCAGTGCCAAATCTACCAGTAAAAACGGCGGGCTTTCAAAATTTATTCAATTTTTTTTAAAACCAATTTATCAAAAGGAAATGAAACTTGTAGTGACATTCACACGTTGCAAATTTCAAGATTTTTGCATTCTATATTTGGGAAGGAGATTGTATATGACCCTACCGGTTCATTTTTTGCTTAGAATTCTTCAACAATACAAGATAAAATGTCATTTGAGACTTTCTTTCAATAATGAATAATTATTATCTATATTTTATCAATAACAAGAATCAAATAGCAGGACATACGACTGAGAAAAAGATGCTGTAAGTAAGTGCCCCTCTGCTTCCTCATGTCAAAAATATGTGTCAACTCATCAAAAAAAAAAAATTGTAAAACAAGATGAACAGCATTAATTTTCTTAAAACTTTTGAGAAAACACAAAGGGTCAGTTGTCTCTAAAGAGTTTTATGATAACTTTGCATTACAAACAGTAAAATAATTACATAGCAATATTTTAAATGGGTTTCTCAGACCTATTTTGTACTATAAGAATTTTCTTATTGATAATGAATAAAATTTCCAGATTATCAGAACCCTTGGAAAATAATAATTTGATTTATGCAGTTTACAGAATTGAATAATTGTAGGTTGAAATGCACCACAACATATTATCTTTTATTTCTGAATTTAATAGACTTACTTGTACATTGAAGGGTAAATTTGATCCTATGAAACTAGTAAAACCATTTGCCACAAACGGAGCTGTAGTTTCTGTTGTAGGAGCTGGCACTGGGTTGTAATAATTAGCATTTGTGATTTGAATATTCAGCAAATCTATATCTGAAAATGTAAGCTCAATCATTATCAAAAATACACCGAAGTCAAGAAATCATAGTCAGACAAGCGATGAAAAATTGTAATTTCAAATATTATTTGAGCTATTTCCATGATTTCTGCTGATTGTATTCAACACTTTCAAAGAGTTTCCTGAAAGTTGCAAGTTTTAAGTATTTTCCTGACGATAGCTGGTGAATGCTGACCAAAACGTTGAATACAAATGCAGAAATGATGCACAAAGCCCGAATAATATGTTAAGAATTTCACGTCAACACTTAATCTTTCTTGTTTGAGTTTCGTCGAATTAGAAGCTGAAACATTATAAGAATATTATTGAACAAAGTGTTCATTGAATTGAATCAAAATTCGGGACCCTTGTAAATGTACATTTTTTAATGAAAGATCTATACAGGGTGTTTACTTTCAAAATGGACAAACTTCAAGGGGCGATTATACGAGTGATTTACAACAAACATTGTCATAAAACATATGGTCGAAATGTTGACGGTTATTCTTCAATTCAACATTTCTTGATTTCGCGAAATATTTCCAGTTTTCCCTCTAAAATGATCATTATTCAGTTTTCCATGTAGTCTCATCAAATTTGACCATATATTCGGAAAGCGCAATGAATTTAATACAAGATAAGAGTCTGTGTGCAGAAAGAACTTTTATTGCGGGCGTGGTAAGGAGATGAATATCACGATTCTGAAGTTAACAAAATTAGTCATATTTTTCCAATGATTTTTTTGGATGAAATATCAATAATTATGTACACGTTTTCTTTTCAGTAAAAAAATGTGGTGTATTTTCGAATGATATATCAACTTTTGCGCTAGCTGCTCATCCACCGCCATAATATCATATCTAACATGACAACAACGAAAAAGTCTAAATATTCATAACCTGATCTACTTTGAACCCCTTCGTGATTGAATCTTAATCTAATTTTATGAAAATCATCAATTCATCTCTTATGTGTAGATGCTGAGACCAGACTTACATTTTCTAGGTGGTACCAGAATAATTTGGGAGAGTGGGGGGGCCATAGGATATTATGGACTAATGAGGCCACTTTCACAAAATCAGGTTTGATTAATTTAGGAAAAAACATGTATGGCAGAGAGAAAACCCTCGTGCGACTATTGTTTTTCATTTCCAATATTAGTTAAGTATCAACGTGAGGTTGGCATTCATGAGAGGAGAACTTTTCGCACCAGTTATACTCACTGTTACGATCACTTTAATGCTGAAGAATTAATTAGATTAATCCAAAGCAACTTAACAGACATATTAGATGAAATGCACCTGTCTAACAGATAAAATTTCTGGTTTGAATGAATGGCTGCCCAGTGCATAATAGTCGTAATGTCAAGATCTATTCAATGGATATATTGGGATATAATGGATTGGAAGATACGGTTAGATGGCCACCGAAAGACCCCGACCTAACACCTTTGGATTTTTATGTCTTGAATACTTTGAAGGAGAAAGTATATCTAATTCGCTTTCAGATTCGGAAGATTCTCATCGACAAAATAAAATTGTGTTGTGCAGAACTCCAAAAAAAACGCTATGAACTTTACAGAGTTGTACATTCCGTACGAAAACGATGTATCAAAGTATTGTAATGACGTCCATAACATAACATTAAAATTCAATCACGAAGGGCTTCAAAATATAGCAAGGTTAGGTTCGGAATTTTTAAACTTTTTCGTTGTTATCATGTTAGCCATGATATTACGGCGGAGGATGAGCAGCTAGCACAAGAGTTGATATCATTCGAAAATACAATAAATGATGTATTTTTACTGAAAAGAAAACGTGTACATAATTATTCATATGTCATAAAAAAAACCATTGGAAAAAAAAGGACTAATTTTGTTAACTTCAGAATCGTGATCACGTGACACGAGATATTTCGTGAAATCAAGAAATGTTAAATTGAATAACAACCGTCAACATTCCGACCATGTGTTATATGACATTTTTCGTTGCAAATCACTGGTACAGGGTGCGGCAGCATAACTTCCTTTTTTTAAAACTTAATAAAACGCATTGTATGAATCAGAAACTTTTTATTCTTTTTTTATAATATAGGCACATACATAAAGTTTTGTTTTACCCAGTTTTGAAATTAAAATCAGGTAGGTGACGTCCCCCATTCTCCATACACTGAGTAAACCGATTTCTGGCGTTTGTCATGACTCCAGCCAGTATAGCAGGCGTTATGTTGGCAATTTCTTCCTGGATGTTGTTCTTCAAATCTTGTAGGATCCTTTGACGGTTCACATAAACACGAGATTTCAAAAAACCCCATACAAAAAAGTCACAAGGTGTCAAATCGGGAGAGCGGGTCGGCCACTCCAAATCACCCATAATTGAGATAAGGCGCTCTGGGGAGCACCTAAAGTCACAGTGGTGTGCAATTTCCTCAAGTGGAAATCTCGTGTTCATGTGAACCGTCCAAGAACCCTACAAGATTTGAAGAACAACATCCAGGAAGAAATTGCCAACATAACGCCTGCTCTACTGGCTGGAGTCATGACAAACGCCAGATATCGGTTAACTCAGTGTGAGGGACGACGTCACCTACCTGATTTTATCTTCAAAACTGGGTAAAACAAAACTTCAAGTATGTGCCTATATTATAAATAACGAATAAAAATTTTCTGATTCATACAATGCGTTTTATTAAGTTTTAAAAAAAGGAAGTTATGCAGCCGCACCCTGTATAATACCCCTTTCAAGTTTGTCCCCTTTAAAAGTAGACACCCCGTATATCCCATAAAATTAAATATTCAGGTATGTCTTTATTCTATCTATAAGGATAGTTTACCTGAGGCTTGTTCTCCAGATGTCTTTTCACCAATTACGTGATCAGACAATATTGAATTCTTTGCAATGCTGTCACTCATTCCTTCGGCTGTAGATGCCTCTGGTAATGATGCATAATTAAAAATTACATATGAGAAATATTAGCACCTTTTCTAAATGGAAAATTCGCATAAATAAATTAAGAAAAGCCCTGAGCAGGTGCTTTTGAGCGCTCGTTCATTGGTAGAGCAATAATGCTATTATTACGAAATTTTTGATAGTACTTGATATTCATGTATTCAGTGTATGAAGGCGAAATCCCCCTGAAAATTTCAAGTCTCTTGGACAACCTTCGAAAGTTATCGTTCTTACGGCCGGATGACCGCACGGACGACCTCGCGGACAGAATTGGATTTGACCAAGAATTCGTCATCAGGGAGTTGAACCCTATCGTTTGAGTAATTTTCCGCTCAAAATTAGAAAATTACAGACAATCGGGCGCTCGTTTAAGTAGAACGAGCGCTCAAAAATAGAATAACAAGCGTGCAAGGAGTATGTAATAATATCCAAGATACGATTTTGACAATCCACATTTTGAAAAACCTTTTCAAAAACCACAAATTATGAACAAAAAATAAATAACTTAATAATAAAAGCAATCCAGTAACGAAATAGTGAGCAATGCTTTTAAAGAGCTATTCCAAATAGTGGTATAAATAGGTATTTTCATTGAGTATATCATACAATGAACAATTTGAAGTCTCTACATAGCGAACCAGAAGAACTTGACAAGTCATAACAAATTAAGGTATGTTGAACGTTTTCTTTTGTTCACTGGGTTTTGTTGGGTCATGTGCTTCGATTAAGCAGTACCAAATTGTTATCCAGTTTTTCGCGTAAGCGTACATATGGCGAGAATTCATTTGAAGTTGGGTCAAAACGGTTAAATAGTTGAACATTTGGATGGATTTTCTGGAGTGAAGGCTCCAGAAAATAAATATGGTGGAGCTATAATTATTAGTTTGTGGTCGATTGGCATAATGACTGCTTTTCTGCACTGCAACCAATGAGGTTCGTTGAGGTTTTGTGTGTATGGTGTGGCTAAGTCTACCATTTGTGCTATTCGAGATAGGATATCATTTGAATGCCTCAAAATGGTGGTTTTGAAGCGAACCGAAAAAACATATTACAATCATAGAATTGCATGAAGAATACAAGGAGATTCCATGTTCCAATGCGAGCAAAGGATTACTGCAAAGATACAACAAAACGTTTTGAAATTTGATACCTTAAAATCTCAGGAGACCACAGTACACAAGTACCAATTTAATAAATCTCTAGAGTGGGTCTTTCAAACCATTCAAAAGGACTCAGTATGAAAAAGGGGATGAACTTCAGATAATGAAGAAACAGAATGAATCTGAACTGAATGAAAATTGCTTCCCGAGCAAACATACACCTTGGGAAAAAGACAGGTCCAGCTAAAAGAACAGTAGAGCAAAGAGATGATTTAGAAAGTCAGGTCTGGCTAAACCGAATCTTGGGTGAAAACCCACTTTCGGATATTTTTTTTTAATTGCTTTTTTTTCCTTTAAACGATTTCCGGGTAAAATAAAATTTGTTATCATTTTCCGCAGATTTAACAATTAAAATAATAATTATAAGTTGTTTAACTATGTTTCGAAGTATCTTTTGTGTTGATGTTTTGCTTATTGTTTGTATTGAATATCTTGCGACACGAAAAATATTTCACCATAAATCGCAAAATGGCGAATGCGCAACAATTTATAGGTATTATTTTGAAACGTTGAATTTACGTAGAATTGTTTAACATGTTTTTCCTTCACTAGAAAATCGTTTAATGGGTACAGAATATAGGGTAACAATTTTCAGAAAAATATTCAGGGATAGTAATTAGAAACAAAATTGTAATGATAGGGTTTTGCTGCCATTTAAAATACTTTTCGTTTGAACTTTTTACCTTACCTGAGAGGATGGATTGAGCTTTATTCACAATAGGAAAAAAAATTCACTGTGGTTTGAGTACCACAAAACTGCAGTGATTTGGTAGAGGCAGATTACTTCACAGACATGAAGTTGCTTATTTATAGTGAATACAGAGACTAGCGCGTTTGACATATTGGTATACAGTGAGCGTTAAAATTATAGAGCAGATTAATTTCTTTCTTTTCTGTTTCAGAGACTAGGAGTGAAAACCAAAAAAAGTTTTCTGAAAACGCAGAATCCTCCCAGATTATATTCCAATCGATACTATTAACTATTCCTAGCTTTTTATTTGCCTGAATAATTTCCGAAATCACTTCTGTTGGTAGTGAAGTGATTTAGACCAATAGAAAATTACTTTTTCAAATGACAATCAATGAAAAGATTAGGTTTGAAATAAGAATACGGAATCAGAATATCTAAGGAAATTCTAAAAATAATATGAATTATTCAATACCAGCAATGAAAATCGAGGATAATAATTCACTTACTGTTATCCTTAGAAGTAAATTGTAAATTTTTACCAAAATGTTAGGTTATGTTATTGTTGTGGTGAACTGAAGTGTGTATGAAAATTGAACTGATTGTCAGAAAGTAATATCAGTACATCATTTCAAAATCACAACATTGTTAAATAGAACGTGCATAACTGTTCTTTAGGTTTCAGGTATTTAAATAGTTTGATTTATTTTTCATCATTTTGGAAGTGATGTAGCGTTTTATAGAAAGCTACTATAATTGAAGAACATGCAACTTCAAATCATCAAATCAGTCGTTTTAGCTTAAGATAAAACATAAAATTGACCTCAAAAATGAAAAAAATATTTTACCTTTGTGAACCGTTTCTGATATCTGTGTTTCCTTAGGCACAACCATTGGTGGTTCAGGTAATTCAATATCTGTATCAGATGTCGGTGATGGAGCATTGATGTCTGGTGATGGAATTGGACTTGGTAGAGTGGACTTGTGTTCTTCTAATTTTTTTTGAAAAGTTTTTACTCTAGTTCCATATGCTTTGTATGCCTAAAAAACAAAATCGAAAATTCTTGGTTGAATTCAAGAAATTTCCAGTTGGAGGATGACTGTCAAATACACTGCGCAAAAAAATTAACGGACATTATGGAAATCTCAAATTTATTCTACAACTGAAAGTGCTCTCAATGATGATTATTTTTATCAGAATTATCCATGCATATTATTATGTTATCCACTTTCAACGTTTGTCTTCAATACATCAGATGTTTTTTCCCAGCAGAAATAAAAAAAGATGCGATTATCAGATTTTGAATGTATCGGATCCATTCTGAAATCAGTTGTTCTCGATCAATTCTAGTGATCAATAGTTTTTTTTTTCGTTTGATTTTCTACACTCGATCGCTATGCAACGCGAAACACGCAATTTGACCCAAGAGGAATGTGCCCAAGCGGTAGTTTTGCGAGAAGAAGGGTGGACATACACAAAATTGCAGAAAGGTTTGGAGTTTCCCATACAAGTGTGTCCAGAATGTTGCAGCGATTCAGGGAGACAGGTATGAATGTCCGAAGACCAGGACAGGGTAGACCACGGGTAACACTGCCATTCAAGAACGTTACTTGAGAGTTTCTTCATTGAGACAACGGTTTGCAACCGCTCGCCTCCTTCAAAATCAGCTTGAGTAAACTTATGGGGTACAAATTAGCACTCAGACAATAAGAAATCGCCTCAGAGAATATGATTTAAGGCCTCGTGTCGCGGAAAGAGGCACAGCTCTTACCCCAGCTGATTGGGGAAGAGTTCTCTTCACAGATGAGTCTAGATTCTGCCTCTACCATTGTGATCGACGTTCCCTTGTATACAGACGTCCACATGAAAGATATGCTCAGTGTAATTTCCTGAATACTATTGGTTTCGGAGGAGGATTAATTATGGTATGGTGTGGAATATCTTTGACTGCTCGCACAGACCTAGTGGTCGTTGATAATGGAGCTATGAATGCTGATAGGTATATGTATAAGGAAAATTCTTCAAGAGCATGTAGTGCCATTTGCCCCATACATTGGTGAAAATTTCATTTTCATGGACGATAATGCCAGACCCCATCGTGCGCGCATCGTTCAGGTGTACCTTGAAGAGGTTGAAGTCTCTCGAATGGAATAGCCAGCAAGAAGTCCAGATCTCAATCCGATTGAGCAGGTTTGGGACAACCTCAATAGAAGGCTGAGAAGTTCAGAATATCTTCCAGCTACTCTTAATGACTTAGGAATCCAACTCAGAGAAATCTGGGAAGGATTAGATCAGAACATTTTAAGATCATTCATTTTGAGTATGAACCATCGTTGCCGAGCTGTAATTAACGCAAGGGGTGGAAATACCAAGTATTAAATCACTTATCAGCGTTCCAGTATTTTGAAAATTGTTTATTTCTCTTCTTTCACATAAGATTCGGTGAAATCCTGAATTTTTCTTCCATTTAATGTGTCTTGTTTCGTTCAAAACCTTCCCGAGAGACAATAAAAAATAAGTTATAAAGTCAATTTAGAGTTAATTTGTTTGCGTTAATTTTTTTGCGCAGTGTAATTCTTATTCATATTTATTGTTGTACTACTACTTCTGATTATTTCAAATAATATAATTTTTTTATGATTTCGAGAATAAAGCCTATAGTCCGTTCACGAAAGGTTGGCCATATTTACTGTCATAAAGAAAAATAAAGTCAACGTTGCCGAATGAACTCGGCCTCGTCCGACGAGCTTGCAAGTTATCAGAGAACTTCATGCAATATTGACAACATTGCGTATCAATCTGACAAGAAAATAAACAGCATAACCTAAAATTTTAATATACACAGTGGAATATGCCAAATTTCCATGGCCAACCGACGGTTCAACCTTTCGTGAACGGAGTATATATTTGTTTTAACGGTTATTTAAATTGTGAGATGCGATATTCTGGATAATCCATATTAGCCTTAGAATTAATTGATCCGTATCATTTATTATTTGTGTTTTATGTATTGTATTTTGTTAGCTCTTGATTTCAAAAGTATACAGTATGTTTGGTCATGACTTAGCGATAATTTAAGATCATCAAATATACCTAATATTATCGACAAAAACACCCAAACTTGGAAGTTTACCCCCTTAGTTTTGGAGTAGCCCCCATTTTAAATTTACTTTTTTATTTTCGTTGGCCCTTCCAAATAATATCGATTTCTTTGGACATAAAGGTCCAAGAGATGTGAAAAAAATGTTTTTTGAAAGATGATACTACCACCTTTCATTGAAGTATAACAATATAAAAACATTCAACTTGAAAACACCATAAAAAAAATCTTTAAAAAAGTTCATAGTGAAAATATGTCCTGATTTTCTCAGTAAATCCGCAATAGTACAAGAACTAGCACATTGAAGTATAATTTTTTTTCAATGGTTTAACACGCAAGGACACAAGCTACAAAACAACACTCACATCATTTCTGTGAGTTACATAATTTCAGAGTTATTGCTGTTCGAACATGATAAAATTGATAAAATAAAAAAAAACCTCAGTACTGTACTTTCGATAATTTTCAATGATAAAACAAATAAATTAATCCTAAAAATTGCTCAAAATGGCCGCCTTTTCTCTGTAGACAGGCAGTGGCCTTCATGACGACCTGTCTTGTGTCTTTTGCTCGCGTAGGGATCATGTTCGAGCTGCAATAACTCTCAAATTATGTAACTCACAGAAATGATGTGAGTGTTGTTTTGTAGCTTGTGTCCTTGCGTGTTAAACCATTGAAAAAAAATTATACTTCAATGTGCTAGTTCTTGTACTATTGCGGATTTACTAAGAAAATCAGTATGTACATATTTTCACTATGAAGTTTTTTAAAGAATTTTTTTATGGCGTTTTCAAGTTGAATATTTTTATATTGTTATACTTCAATGAAAGGTGGTAGTATCATCTTTCAAAAAACATTTTTTTCGCATCTGTAGGATTCTCAAATTGAGTAACACAGGCAGTCCAATGTATTGAGTCAATGCGTCTGGCTGTGCATAATGCTGGATTCGAGTACTTTACATACCTACTAGAGTTGTAACGAATATTCGCATTCGCGGATATTCGCATATTTTTGAATATTCGCATTTGCATTCGCATCCGCAAAATTTCTGCGAATGTTTTGCGAATATGAATATCAGAAAAAAACTTATAACACAAAAATTGAGTGAACCTAACAAAAACAAATCTATGAAACTTTTATCAGTCTTTCTTTATATAACTTTAAAATGTTTAAATAATCATCATCTTGAATAAAACTCTAAAATATGACAAAAAATCAAAAACTATATTCTTCTGCATTAAATTATAAATATAATCTGAACAAACGAGAAATGTATAAACTCTCAAACATAATACATTCTTCTTTCTAAAAAATAAAAATGATTTATCTTATTGAACACTTTTACATTCGCATTCGCATTTGCATTTGCAAATGTCAGTAGCAGACATTTGCATTCGAATTCGCATTCGCGAATGTATAAAGTATGACATTCGTTACATCACTAATACCTACCATACTGGTTTATTGAGTCTACTAGAACGATAAGAAATCCAAAAAAAATGAAATGCAGAAATGCAAAATCCGCAGAAGACTATTTGATTCCTGCGCGAAATGTGGCATGTATATCTTTAACGTTTAAGCCCTGAAATGACGTTTCATCAATGGAATAAACGTCACTTAAGGGCTTAAACGTTGCTTAGACGAACGGTGCAATCGGGCATAAGCAAAATAGAGTCGAATTTTGGCGATGTAACTATCACGTGATGATTTGACAGAAAATACCTGTATTAACTGTCAACTATGTAACTATGGTAAGCTGTAGTTACATCGCCAAAATTCGCCGTAGTTCATCTACATAAACAATTTTCAATATTATCAACTCACATTTGCCACAACTTTAACATCCTTCCTATCAACATCCAGTTGACCTTCAGCTTGTTTCAAAACTGAAATAAGATTTATTCTATTTTTGATTTCAACTTTGAGAGCATTAATATAATCCTCCATGCAAGTAACGTAAGTTTCCAAATCCTTTTCTGTGTCATCTAAATGGGCACGGTCTAAAAATAAAGTGTAAATGAGTGATTGAATAATATTATACCCGATCTTTTTACCCTTCAACGAACTGTAGTAAGACTCAGTCTCAAGAATTTTTGGATGAAGTTCATTCAACTTTTTTAGTTTCACATCTGTATCATTTTCCAAGTTAGAACAAACTCTAATTTTATTTATCACATATGTTGCCTAAAATTAAAGAGATAAAATAATGAAAATCGCTCAGTAACAAAATATTACCTGAAACTCATGTGGTTCATCATTTTTAGGAGCTGTTGGAGTAACACTGATTAGGCCAGATAAATCTGCTATAAAATCTTCTGTGTAGATATTTCTGTCTTCCCAAATTTTAAAGATGCGTAATATCTTTTGCTTTACTTTATCATCCCTATAACCCAATTTTTTCAATTAATTCATATCATTATAACTGTGAACAACAATGCTATATATGATACAGTAGTAGTACATAAGATTTAACTACATTTAGAATTTTCATAATACAGTCCAGTTTAATGTATAAGTATTCAATAAAATACAAATACCCTAATTAGTAATTAAAATGTACATAATCTTGAATCTCAAAAACATATCCTTGTTATGGAAAAATCATTTTGAGGGTGTTAAGTAGCAAAGTCAAAAAAAAGTTAGGGTGCAATTGTTCAGAAGCTTCAGCTTATATAGTATTCGTTTTGAGATATTTCGTGCTCCTGAGCTGTACCAGTGCTTGTGCGCAGCCAATGGCAAGCCGTATCTCGAGCTTTTGAGTTACTCAGGAGCACGAAATATCTCAAAACGAATAGGCTATTATGCATAACTATAAGGTACAAATAATATATAAATCAATCACTTACCTGACTAGAGTGGTCGCTTTTTGTAAAGCAGTTCCCCAACTTTCTACATATTCAAATTTTTTCCTTTTGGAGTATTGTATCACATCATTAGCCAAATAAAAGAGAATGAGTCTATGTTCAACTTTAACTCTCTTCAGCACATTCAACCATGAATTAACAATCTTCTTATGATGTTGCCTATTATTCAGACACCATTGGCAACAAATATTGATACTTTCTTGAGAATCCTTAAGGGTTGTCAATTTTTTCTCGAACTGAAGAACATTGAATTCAGCAGAATCTTTAGTACTCATTTTGAAGATAAACTCCGGGAATGTCACATAGCAAAAACTTATTTGTTAAATCCTTCTACGAATACCACTCAATAATTAAATGAAACTATAATAATTCACATGCAATCAAGTTTTTCGCTCGTATTAGTTATCAGTAATCCAGAATAAAATATTTGTTATTCAACAAATGTTCCAATAGATGGTAAATCGTCACAGCTGCCAATATCTCTTAGCACAATATATATTATAATTTTCCAATTTCCTTCCAACAATTTGAAATTATTTCAAATTGTTCACTAATTAAAATATTTAAGCGCCGGAATAAAATTCATCAAGTTTTGTTGATGGAAACCATATTGTTATTTTATTTTACATGCGATATTTTTCTGTGAAAATTGTACTCCTCAGTGGTTACGGGGCCATGTTCAGAATTACATTTACAAAATAAAAAATTTAAATTCATTGTCAAATATGAATAGGATGGTTCTACGGTTTTAATTAATTTAATTAATTAAGATCTGAAGTTTGAGACATTTTAGGTTTTATTTTGATGTAGTTTCCGAAAACCGAAAATCCGCAAAGAAGAAAAAAGTTTCTATGCACATTTTATTGAATTCTGTGATCATCCTTTTCACTTTGACGTTTCGAGTTTTGACATCGATAATTCTTCTGACGTTCTGACATTTAAATATTTTGTTGTTTTTAAAATGGCCCAAAATCAAAATAGACAAGGTAAAAAGCGGAGAGCGAGTTGAGTGAATATGCTTAAAGAGTTTGTAGTTTGAAAAACCCTACTCGTAAAATGGCTGGGGAAGTTAGTTTAAAGAAGAGAAGCAAATTATGTAGACAGGAATCAAGTAAATCTGGAAAAGATTCAGAGAGTGGTTCAGATCGCCAAGCTGCTAGTAGCAGTATTAATCAAGACAAGACTAGAAGTGGTGTGAGAGTTTATAAAATCGTTGTGCTGGGAGATGGAGGTGTAGGAAAATCAGGTGATATAAAAAATCCAATTGGGATAAGTAACAGTTCTAACTTTCATACTTTCAGCTGTAACCTTACAGTTCGTTAGTCATAGCTTCTTGGATTATCATGATCCCACGATAGGTATGTAGAATTCCCTCGCAGTACATATTCTATTGTTACCTATATTGCAGAGGATTCTTATCAGCAACAAGCTGTTATAGATGGGGAACCAGCTTTGTTGGACATTTTAGATACAGCTGGACAGGTAATTATGATCACTAGGAATATGTCTTATAATTTTGAAAGTTTACACGTTATCATAATACAGTGGAACCTCGATATAACAAATCGGAAGGGAACCAGTAAATATTCGTTATAGCAAGTAATTCGTAAAACTGAGGTTTGTTATATTGAGGTGAGGTTGGTCCAAAATTTGTTATACCGAGGTTTTATTCACCTCGACATTACGTACTCATCTTGTTATAGCGAACTAATTTTGCTCATATAAATGAAAACTCATTTTTATCAAATTACTCATTTATTTTATATTTTCTTTTTCAAAACAATAAAGTGTGTAGGTAGGTTTTTTTTCTTTTCAAGAATTCGCAGAACAAAATAAAAAGAAGTGAAAAATCAACAAATTGGTATAAAAGCCTAAATCTAATTTTATTCATCTTGATTGGAAAAAAAAGTCATAAATTGTAGTTTGTTTCCCACGGTTTCCATCTTCTGATGTTTGAAGGCAAACCAATTTCGTCGGAAAACTTATCTTTAGATTTCAAAATTGTAGCCAATGAACTTGCGGGAATCCCGAACTTATTAGCTATGTCTATTTTTTTTGTAGAAGGATTTTTGTCAACATAATTAATGATGCTTCGCTTTTCTGCGACAGATGAGGAACGCCTTTTACGTTCCTGAGCCATTGCAAAAAAGTGAGGAGCAACAATGATTACTTTCCATCAACTAACTTCGTATTTTACGTAATACGCGTCCGAACTCGAAACCTGTCGCGACTGAATCACATACCTGGTTATTGGTGAAAACGTTATATAGAGGTTTTGAATTGACGAAATTCGTTAAGTAGAGGTATTCACACTCTTTTTGGTAGTTGAAAATTCGTTATAAAGAGGTTGTTCGTAAAAAGTTTTCGTAATGTAGAGGTATGTTTTACATTGACTCTTATGGACGATTCAAGGGGATTATGAAAAATTCGTTAAATCGAGGAAGTCGTTATATTGAGGTTCGTTATATTAAGGTTGCACTGTATCTCGGTTTTTTTATTGCTCTAGAATGGCTTTAATTCAAGTTTTTTCGCTTGAAAAAATTCAACAATGGCTTGTCTCTATTCATGACGATTAAATTCAACTGATATATGTACTTTTATGTTGATAGAAACGAAACTAGTCTCTGTCATTGATGGCGCCATCTAGTCCGATTCCCCATTTCGGTGAAACTATTTTTCCAATAAGTTGTCCTACTAGGTAGTTAGTCTATGTCCACAGGGTGTTTCAGAATAAGGTGCCGTAAATTCGGAATCTTCATCTTTAGATGATGTCATGACAAAGTTCCTATGAATTCTGACACATTGTTTCTGAGATACAAGGTGTTGAAATTAAAAAAAAAATTGGTTTTTGACAATATTTTCTTCACTCCTCACGATTTCTGTTTGCTTTTTGGTGGGTTATGAGTACGTATCAAAACACAATTTTTTCAATTCAAAATGATTTTCAATTTACACCAGTGGCGTCCGTACAGACTTCTGTACGAATAAATTCGATAACAAATGGTACGCCAATGCTTTTTTTCAAATTTAAAATCATTTACTAAGAGATTGGTATCTTGAGTTTTTTACCTGCAACTTATACTTTCTGAGATGAAGAATGCTTTTTCATCTAAGTGAATTATGAATTTTTTCGATTACTTCCGAAATCTTCTAAACATAGATTAGGGTGACCCAGCGCCTTCATTAAAGAAAAAATGTCGTGCATATAACAAATATTCACCAATTATTCCAATCCATACAATTACAGAAAAACTGGTCCTTGTAATGAGTTTCTCAAATCTTGAATGGATTTTCCTCTGCTAAAACAATGGAATTGAAGGGATTGAGCCATCTTCATCTATGTCTATACTATATTATTTCACCAAAGTATGAAGTGAGTAAAATTTTAGCCCCTCCTTCCCCATAGAACATTCGTTCGTTGTCGTTCATATCCGCTCGCGATCGGACTAGTATGAGAGAGATAGATGCCTACTCTGCCAAGTTCCCTACTTCCCTATAGAGAGGGCGTAGCGATAGGAGGGGCTAAGGTTCCTTCACTTCATAATCTCCTGAAATGGACTATAGACGCTTTTGGAAGTAATCAAAAAATTTCGTGATTCTCTCAGATGAAATAGCATTTTATTTTTTATCTCAGAAAGTATTCGTCTCAGGTGAAAAACTAAAGATACCATTCTCATAGTGGATAATGTGGTGAGTACGAAAATTATTTCAAATTTTAAAAAGCATTGGCGTAACATTTTTCCACTAAATTTATTCGGACAGAAGTCTGTACGGACGCCAATGGAGAAAATCAAAAATAATTTTTGATTGAAAAAAATGTGTTCTGATGCGTACTGATAACCTACCATAAGGCGGACAAAAATCCTGTAGCGTGTTGGAAAACCATTTTTTTTTTCAAATTTCAACACCCTGTATCTCAGTATCTCAGAAACAATGCGTCAGAGAGCCATAGTTCATAGGAACTTTATGTCACGAAATCACCGAAGGATGAAGATCCCGAATTTACGGCCCCTAATTCTGAAACACCCTGTATACATTGTACCGTCATTGTATTAAGGATACCTAGTAGGACAATCTTCTGTAAAAGTCATTTCTGAGTTCTCTCTAGCAACATCTAGGTAATTTTTTGTAAACTGTTTGTTTTGAGAGAAATGATTTTATGGAAATACTGGCAGTGCCTAAGAAATTATTTGTGTCGAATAATAAAGCAGAATTCCAGCGCTATTAGCATAAAATATGTTCGCTGGTTGAATACAACCGTCACGTTTCCAAAGAAACGAGTATCCGTCTGAGGTGTTGCCATCTACTTTGAATATCCTCTTTGTGAAACTATTTTTCTATCAGGTCAGGTTAGTAGTTTGTCCTACTAAGCAGTCAATATACAATGATACCTATACTAAGTGGAAACTAGAAACCACGTGTGTAACTGTTACATAATACCAGGAATTGACCTAGCATGATCATGGAATCAAAGAGAACTTGAAAATCCAAAGTCGAATTTTGGCGATGTAACCACAGCTTTCCATAGTTACATGTATAGTCCGTTCACGAAAGGTTGAGCGCATAGTAGGCGTTTCTTTATTTATCTGAAGTTGGCATTATTTGCTGTCATAACGTAAAATAAAGTAAACGTTGCCGAATGTACCCGGCCTCGTTCGACGAGCTTGCGAGTTATCAGAGAACTCTATGCAATATTGACAACATTGCGTATCGATCAGACAAGAAAATAGAGAACATAACCTAAAATTTTACTATACACAGTGGAATGCCAAATTTCCATGGCCAACCGACGGCTCAACCTTTCGTGAACGAACTATAGTTGACAGTTAATACACCTCTGTTCTATCAACTTATGTAACTATGGTAAGCTGTAACCACAGGTTGCCAATATTCGCCTCTGTAATTCGGGGTGTCATGTTGATCATGAGAGATTTGAATATAGAAATTGATAATTCAGAATATATTTCAATGTATAAATGTGCTATATTTCTTGATTATTTTTGGGTTCTGCCAGCCGACCGACCCTGCTTACTGTGACAAGCCGCCACTGGTAGTATGAAATAACTTACAAATCAATAAATTTTCGAAATTTATTGGAAATTCGAATTGTCGAAAGAGAAACATGTTTTAATATTGCGAAGGAAAAAATTCAGTTTGTTATCAATAATACCACTATAGGCACTATATCAGAGAAAATCAATTTGAAACTTTGCTTAAACATGATGTTAAGAATTATATTTCACTCTGATATTTAATCCCTCATGACTGATAAGCTTGTTGATTTTGTTTTAACAAGGTGGAATTCACTGCCATGAGGGACCAGTATATGAGATGTGGTGAGGGATTCCTAATATGCTACAGTGTAACAGACAGGCATAGTTTTCAAGAGGCTTTGGAGTACAGGAAACTTATACAGAAAGTGCGAGCTTCCGAAGATACTCCCCTAGTTCTAGTTGGAAATAAGTTCGATCTCCAAATGCAAAGAAAAGTAACTACTGAAGAAGGCAAATCCTTAGCTAGACAGTTAGGTTGCCCATTCTACGAAACTTCAGCTGCTTTTCGAACATATGTTGATGATGCTTTCCATACTTTAGTGAGGGAAATCAGAGCAAGAGAAAGAGAGAAGTATGGATTCAGTAGCAATAATCGTAAACCTCATAAGCATAGTAAGTGGTGGAGATTACGAAGTATATTTGCACTTGTGTTCAAAAGAAAACGAAATAGTACCTATAATAGCCCATGAATATCTCGATTCACGAGTTTAAGTTGGAAAATGATTAGTATATAGATGTATACATAAGAAGATCGTAACTAATGGCAGAAAATGAATATAGAGAATATGTGGGGCTTCCGAGCTTGCATAATGCAAATGAAAAATTCACGATTTTCCTAATTTAATCCAACTGGAGCATTAATTTGTCCTCAAACAATCTAATCATAAAAATTTCCCTGCCGCCTAGATAACCCCCTCTGAATTAATGGGTACGTTCAGAAGCACTCAACTGTTGGCAACAGTTGAGTAAGTTGAGAAAGCGAAAGCTTTCAGCAAAATCGCTGACAAATCGATGTTTCTCAGCAGATGTCGATTTCTGGCAGCGGTAAAAATTTGCGCTTTGTAACTCATCGGACCGCTGAGACATGCGCATATACCTATTTTGTGATTTGTGTATGTTTAGGGTTTTTAGTTGGAGTTTAGTATTGTTGTATTCTGTGAGCTGGAGTTCATTAAGGAATATATATATTAAGGAGTATTTTGGTTATTCCAATACACTTCAATTTATAATATGCAAGTTCAATCACAAAAAGTTTCTCAATTGGGTATCAAAAAATATGGTTATATATCATGATATGTCAGATTAGTAAATCACTCAGCGAAGCGTTCAGAAAATTTTCATCCGCTGGAACTCAATTCTACTCAACTGATTTCTGCTTTATGCCAACAGTTGAGTGCTGCTGAACGTACCCAATAAATCAATGAGAGATTCTTTCGAACTGATTGTAATCAAGTATGTTTGAAATTACTTAATATGGAAAAGTCATTTATTGACTCTCATGTCAAGCAACTGAATACATATATTATTTATTTAATCTTTATATGCTGTTAGCTATACCAATCTTCATCACTCAATTTGAAAATCAAAAGTGAAATGTCCCTGGATTATTAAATTTATATGAGAACAGTAATATTTTACTGTTCTAATCTTAATGTAAAAATTTCAATAGATATTTTAATTCCCTTCTTTGGGTTCTAATTCATATGACGTATGTTATCATATGCTTATGTCAACATAATTAGTATGAGAAAGTTTCGTTTCAATTGTCTATTTGAAAGTTGTAAGATGAGAATAATACAGCTCCTTAGTTGAGATATTGAAAACTTCACGTTCACTTTTAAAAAAATGTGAAATATTATATTCAAATGCTGAACATTGGCACCAAAGACTAAAAAACACGATACTGTGACTGAGGCTTCTCATAAATGGAGTGGGGGACAAAGGAATTAATAGCGTTAGTTTTGCATTAGTGTGATAGAGAGAAAGGTTTGCAGTGTCAATTTTACTACGCTTTTGTGAAGAAGTAAAATAGAAATTCTCGTTGGTCCCAAGTGTGTTATTAAAAGAATTTTACTGTAAAAGCAAAAGCAATCGAAACAAGTTTTCAATCTATTTAAAATCATTCTGTATATTCACAGTATCTTTTTCTTTTATTACATTATCATTACAGCTCTTGCCATACAAAGTTCTATTCAGGTTATTTAAATGAATGAAGTTTCCATAAAAAAATAAGTCATAAATAGAAAACCTTTCTTTATATCTGAACTATTGATGAATATTTTTCATCTTTGAAATAAGCTGTTGATCCAAAATTGTCACCTAAAATATCTAGCTTGTCTTATTCAATTGCTTTTCATCAAATGGAAAAAAATTTTTACAGTACACAGCCTTGATTCAGCACATTTTAAGTGTAATTCGCAAAGTGCCAATTCATGTAAAACTAACAATGAAAAAAATTTTGTTCTTAAAATGGACTTCAAATCATACTGAAAATAAATAATGTTTGCATATTGAATTTAGCTTGACCTGTTCCAATTGTGAAACTATCATGAGAATCGCAAACAAACAAATTACCTACTTTTTCGTAGATTGATTAAAATGTTACTCGAGTTGACTGAAAATTAATGCAATACAATTTCATTGAATTAATAGTAGTTGTCAAAAAAATCAATTTTTAAGATTTTAGGCTACATTTTACAAATTTGGGATACAAGTGTTGCTGATCCTCTGCTAATAAGTGTTTCAATAAAATGTTGCCATAATAAGTATTAATTTAGTTTTGGCAGCTTTGTGTAATATATCTCGCTCGTGTGCATATGTGTCATTCAACTAGTAAGGGGTACTCTTGTGTAGTAACAATGTTTTTCATGGAATAATGAGAACACTGATATCATTTTCAGTATAAGTAAGTTCAAGAAGCTATCTAGTCTGGTAACGAAAAATAAAACAATCACTTAATAATATTGTTAGAGTTTATTTAGAGACCTTTGATTTTAATTATTTTTATGACTGTTAAAATAAAAAGAGTATAACAATGTTAATTGTAAGTAGCAAAGAAAGATGAGATTCAATGTTGTACAAGTATTAGAATTTATGTTTTCTCTGTTTGAGCTTTCTTCAGGAAATGTAAGTAAGTACTTTATGGTTAAACTCTTCACCCACGGTGATATTTATTGCTGAGATTTTTCGGACTGAACCTAAACATTATAGAAACTACAGAAAAATAAAAAAAAATTTTCTAATCTGTTTTTAATTATGTACAATCGGTTTTGTTGAAAAAAAACTAAATAAATAATAAACTAAAATTTTTTGATTTATCATTGAAAAAACAGAAACGTTCAATTTTCATAATCAAATGTATATTGAAAAATGATCTAATAGTACTAATTTCAGATTTTCCTTTGAAAATCTGAAAAATTTACCATATTGTGCTTGATTTATTTATTTATTTGATTTTTTATATATTTTGAATAAACATTTTCCTTGGAATAACGAGTTTTAATCTATTAGATAGTCACCATTAGGATGTTCGCAGGTAAAAAGTTTCGAATTTTCATCTCTCCAATTATCCAGTTTTTTCCTCAACATTAACTTTTCTTCTTCATTTGCAAAACTATGATCTATAGAATTCATACATAATTTCCAGAGTTCTAAGTGAGTTACTTGGAAATGTTTCAAGATGTAGTAGAATTCTTGGGTCGAAGTAGTATCAAAAACTCCTTTATCGTCTGTCTGAAAATAATTTTAATATGTTAAAGATAATCATTCAAACAATCTATCATAAAAAAGGTGTATACCGAAGTGAATAAGAATACAAGTTTCTTGTAGTTCAATTTATGTCAATTTGGGGTAAGTTATTCATTGTTGTTCACAAAACAATTGTTATTCAATCAACTAGTTCACTAATAGTAGAGATATTCCTCAAGTTCAAGAATTTCAATATTGAAAAGTCCAAAATCTGCTGGATCTCAAAAGGACATTAACAAATTGACTATGGAGCCCCTCATGAGGAGGAAATTCCTAAGAACCTATAGCAGAATCACGAGAATGCTGGGGTGTAGAAAAGTTAGGGATAGAGATATATACCATCTCAGTTTATTCATACAGGGTGCGGCATCATAACTTCCTTTTTTAAAACTTAATAAAACGCATTGTTTATTCTTTTTTTTTTTATATTATAGGCACATACATAAAGTTTTGTTTTACCCAGTTTCGAAGATAAAATCAGGTAAGGTGTGAGGTCCCCCATTCTCCATACACTGAGTGAACCGATTTCTGGCGTTTGTCATGACTCCAGCCAGTATAGCAGGCATTATGTTGGCAATTTCTTCCTGGATGTTGTTCTTCAAATCTTGTAGGGTTCTTGTATGGTTCGCATAAACACTAGATTTCAAAAAACCCCATAGAAAAAAGTCACAAGGGGTCAAATCGGGAGAGCGGGCCGGCCTCTCCAAATCGAGATAAGGCGCTCTGGGAAGTGTTCCCTCAAAACACCAATCGATGCTCTTGAAGTGTGTGCCGTTGCACCGTCTTGTTGGAACCAAATGTCCCCTAAGTCCAACTCATCTAGCCGTGGGAAAAAATGTTTGTAACAAGTTTACATACCGGTCCGAATTCACTGTCACTGTGACTTCATTTTCCTCAAAGAACCAGGGAACAATAATTCCACTCGAGGAAATTGCACACCACACTGTGACTTTTTTCTATGGGGTTTTTTGAAATCTCGTGTTTATGTGAACCGTCCAAGGACCCTACAAGATTTGAAGAACAACATCCAGGAAGAAATTGCCAACATAACGCCTGCTATATTGGAGTCATGACAAACGCCAGAAATCGGTTTACTCAGTGTATGGAGAATGGGGGACGTCACCTACCTGATTTTATCTTCAAAACTGGGTAAAACAAAACTTTATTAATGTGCCTATATTATAAAAAAGAATAAAAATTTTTTGATTCATACAATGCTTTTTATTAAGTTTCAAAAAAAGGAAGTTATGCTGCTGCACCCTGTACTTTAGAATTGGATGGAGAGCTGCATGCATAATAACAGTCAACTAGAGAAGGATGAGAGCACCACTTATTTTTCCGAAAAATTGAAGCTGGAAAACATGAATTATTTCTTTGAACAAATTTGATTTTTCACTATTATGTGTTTTTAATGTTTGGTTTGTTACGAAATCAATTTTAGTACATTGTTTAATAAAGAACTCATTTGGTCAGCTGAAATAAACTTACATTTAAAGAAAATGGTAATTTTTCTTGTATCCATTCTTGAACATGATGATTTTGATAAAAATTCCTGGATCCTGATATGATATTAGAGGTCAGACAAATTTCTGCAAAAAAAAACATTAAAGATAGGGACCAAATTCAAAATCTATGTTATACCTGTCGGTATTTTCAGTTCTTTCAGCAAGGCCCAGTTTTCCTTACAACCATTATAATTTGGATGTAGATAACAAGCATGCCCTATTCTATCTGGTTTGAATTCTAGAATATCTCTTATTTCTTCTGAATTCACAGTCTCTCCACAGTGAATTGTTGTTGAAAGTCCATTTTTCCGGGCTTCCTCAAAAAAAACCTTCAATTCATTGAATGATCCATAAACAGGATTTCCACTAAGGTCAATTCCTAGAAAGTTATTCTTATATTATAAAAAATTTGCAAATGATTGAAACTGGAATTTAAATATCTGCATATGTAATATATTTGCTATACATCATATATTTAAGTACCTCATATTTGAGAAACAGACTTATAAAATAAGATAATTGAATATGAAAGAATATAAGAGGTTTAGGTAATTTTCAGTAGAAAAAAGGACTTATCAAAAAAAGTACTCATGAAGTATTCATGTTCATTTTATTTTAATTACATTTCAAAGCATATTTATTGATTTCTTTTGAAAACACCTTAAAGAACTATTACATGATCAAGAATTATGATATACAAGTTTGGAAAATCACATCGGAAACATACAAAATTCAATGCATCAGAGAGAGAATTTTGCTGTGCAGTTGAAAAGTTTTAAAATCAATTGATTCGTAACTTTCTGAATAAACAACAGATTAGATCAATGTAATTTGGTCTCTGTCTTATCATTGGGAGTGGCTTAATCATCCAGTATGGTAGGGAACCTGCAGCATGTCAAACGAAAGCTTAACATAGCATGTATATCTGTCGAGTATACCAATGTCCAACTGCATTGCAAAACTCTCTCTGTAATGCACTGAATATTGTATGCTTCTGATGTTAATGTCTGAACCTATAAAAGCTTATTTAACATTTAAAAATGAGATTATGTATTTAATTCAAAATTTTGCATAATAATAGAAATATCATTTCCAAAATCAAATCATTGAATAATGAAATGAAGGAACATTGAAGAAAATAGTATCAGATTCATTCAGCCCCACTTGTCATATCACTTTCACAAATATAGCGAACCTTCCTTGTCAGGACTCCCCATTAACTGGACAAATAAGAGGTAACGAAGGTAATTTCTTACTCTATAAGGTGGAAACCATCAATAAACCGACAAAATTTGCAGAACTGTGAGGGTCCCCTTATTGGATAGTTTTCTATATACAATTTAGTTCGAGTGCCCTATTCATTACAGTATCTAGGAATTTTTTTCTCTAGATTTTGGAAAAAATTCTTCAGTAAGAAGATATTTAAATACATTGGATTCAGATGGTGAAAATAATTACTTATCTTCACTCTGTGAGAAAAAGTATTTATTGAGAATCAGGTAAAATTTTGAATATATTTGTAGATGTACCATTAATGTTGTAAATACAAATTGTACATGGGCAGGAAGACCTCGGTTGTTAGCCCTTTGAATAGTTTCAATAATGTCACTTTCTCTCTCTCTATTTGTAGATAGTATACTAATTTTCTACATAAACATATAATTATTACCTTTGATAATATCAGGATACTTGGATTGCATCTTCAATATCAACTTTAAATTTTCAAGACATATTTCCTTGCTATGCTGCCTATTTAATGATAAAATTAATTTAACAAGTATGCCATCCTGTGAACTTTGTATTGCTTTGACAACACTTTCAACATAGTCCTCCGCACTCATTCCTTCTTCTCTTCTCGGGGTTGTCCTGAGTTCTAAATAGATAACATTATCTTCAGCAAACTCTGCAATTACATTCTTTGTTGCAATGAACACAGCTTTCGGAGATGAGGTGGCTTTATGCGCGATTGCAAAAATCGGAAAACAATCTTTGAGATACCTTTGTCCTACTGGTATGTGTTTTAATTTTTGATATTCATCAATGTCTTTTTTATCACAACCTAAGAGAGGTAGAGTTTTATCGCTCAACGAGCCATTAAGATGAGCATGTAGTTCCTGAAAACAAAAAAATGTCTTTACATCGAAATACAAACGGTTTATTAAATAGAGAAATTGAACCAATGGAAATTATTATGGTATACCATCATTATAATAGCTCAATAACTACAAGAATTAGAGGACTCACAATTTTCGGTAGAGAGTGACAAAAATTGAGCAGACGAGATGAATCCATACTACTTGTAGTAATAGAATTGCCACAATTATAAGAGTATCTTAGAGAATTAATATACCTTAGGTTGTATCGTTAAGGATATATTTCATAGATTGTTAGGTAATAATACAGCCTGAGAAAAACACCCTTTTCCCGCGCTTTTTCAAAGTACCGTTATTTATGTTCTGTGGTCCTCCACAGAACACATGAAAGTCACGATAGAAAACACCGGTATGCTAATATTCGTTCCTAATTTCGTTCGTTGCGCGCAGCTACGTCACTCACGAGGATCCGGACTTTGTTTACCTATTCAATCCCACATGTACTGTGCTATTAAATTCGTTATGCGATTATCAGGTTTAAGCCCAATTAAGGGTCATAATGATCTCTATTGAAGCTAGGAATCAATAGAGATCATTACGACCCTTAATTGAGCTTAAACCTGATAATCGTTTCCCTAATTTTTTCAAACGCAGTTTGATATTCATCTGATTTTTAATCTTTATTTATCCCAAAATGCAATTTTTCTGAATAATCTTAATTTTTTTCAGATATTAAACATGTGCAATTGAGCAATTCAGGTTTAATCAGATACTCTGAATTAATTTTTTTCTCTATATTTACGAAATATCAAATTGAATTTCGATTTTCATTCATCGCAAAATACTGAAATTTCCAGAAATATCATTAATTTTTTCGGACATTCCACTGTCCTAGAATTTAATTGAACCATATGGGTATTCAATTGACTTGAATCTTGATAACAAATCTCTGTAATTAATATTTAATGTGATTAGTTCTTTACGAATATTGAGCATATGAATATGTTCGTTTGTTGAATAGAATTCCTGACTGTCCTAGGTACGTCTTTCAAATTTACATGTTTAATAATAATAATAATAATAATAATAATCTTTATTTCGTATAATTTACATCCATTATAACATAGAACAAAATGATACAAAACAGTGTCAATTTAAATTTATATACCTATATTACAAAGTCATGTAATCTCTAATATCATATGGTTCGAGGGCAACCAGTTTTTTGAAAATTGCTTTCTTGAATAATTTAGTGTCTTGTATCAGTTGGATGGATTTGGGTAGAGCATTGTATAACTTTAAGCATCTATATTCAATTTGCTTTTGTGACTTGCTCAATCTCATTTTTGGGTACGTATAGTCAATATTCCTTATTCCTAGTTCTTGCTTATTACCTTTGAATTGTTCGAAATGGTCTCTATTTCCATGCAAATACAAAAGGCATTCTTGGATGTACATAGCATAGATGGTGAGAATGTTGTTGCTCTTGAAAACACCCCTGCATGAACTTCTATATCCTTTTTTAAATATAATTCTAATTGCCTTTTTCTGCAAGATGAAAAGGGGTGAGATGTTTCCCGATCCATAAAACATCAAGCCATACCGTAACCTAGCCTCAATAAAAGCATGGTATACTATTCTTGTAGCCTCCACACCCAGGTATTTCGCCACAACCCTTAGTGCATATATGGATATCGATACTTTGGTTGTTAGGTATTCTATATGTTGTTTCCAAGTTAAGTCAGCGTCTATATGCAAGCCGAGAAATCTGACAGCTTTGGACAAGGAATATTCTCTATCATTCAGGTATATTGTTTCATGATGTTCTCTGTCCGGAGATGAGTGGAAGAGTAAAAAATTTGTTTTTTCTTTATTCAGTATAAGATTATGTTCTTCAAGCCATTTAGTTGCGTATGTTAAAACCTCTTCACTTTGTTTCACAGTGTCAGCCCACGTTTGCTCAACAATCAATCGGCTAGAGTCATCTGCATATTTAATAAAGCCAAATTCATTCAAATATATGATGAAAAAAATTGGTCCCGCGATACCACCTTGAGCTATGCCTAGTTTTTGTGTTTTGCTTTCAGATCTAATTTGTTCGCTTCCAACATTTATTTCAACTAATTGTGTTCTGTCCTGAAAGTATGATTTGACCCATTGTAGAGCTGGGCCCCTAATGCCATATTTTTGCAGTTTATCCATTAAGATATCTGGGCTCAGACAATCGTATGCTTTGGACAGATCTAGAAAAATGCCCATTGCCACATCTTTGTTCTCAAAGGCATCTACCACCATTTTTATAAACTGAAATATTGCAGTCTTAGTCGATTTACCCTTTATGTAACCATGCTGATTATTTGTGAGGATTGAATTCTCTATTAGGAACTCCATGATTTGATTACAGTATGCCTTCTCAAAAATTTTTGATAGTGATGGCAAGATACTTATCGGCCTATAGTTTGCATAATCTGTGGTGTCACCTTTCTTGTGAATTGGTTTTATAAGAGCTGCTTTTAAGGTTTTTGGGAACTGTCCATATCTCAGGCTTTTATTTACTATGTAGAGCAAGGGTTCTTGTATTTCATTAATTGTTTGTTTTATAATAGAGTTTGAGATATCATCTGCACCACTTGTGTGTTGGTTTTTCAATAATTTCACTATGTCATTTAGCTGCTTAGATGTCAGTGGCTTTATTCGAATTGACTTATCAAGACTTTCTTCAAGTTGTATCTTTTTCTGAGTCTTCGGGATATTTTTAGTTAGTTCAGTTGCAGCATTGACAAAATACTCGTTTATTTGGTTTGCTGTTTTAATGGGAGTTTCATCAATAGGAAAACTTTTCTCGTCATTTCTCGATTGTATGGATCTCACTGCAGACCATACTGCTTTACTTCTATTATCTGATTCCAAAATTTTTATTTCAAATGTCTTTTCTTTAATTTTAATCAGTCTTTGATCGTATTGCCTTTTGATTTCTTTGTACTTCTCATGTAGATGTGGAAAATATTCTTTTAGAATCAATAGTGTATCTAATTTATTCTTAAGTTCTTCAGCAATTGTATCTATTCTATTCCTGTTTTTCTTTTTCTTGTTTATTACAACTTTCTTTTTTGGACATGCTTGGTTAAAATGGGCTAGGTATATTTCCTCGAATGTACTGTACAGTAGATTCACGTCTGATTCACAGATGTCATAGATTTTTGACCAGTCCTGTTCCTTCAAGGTATTCTGTAGATTTGTGATATTTTGGGGAGAAAATAATCTTCTCCAGGTGTATTGAATTCCTTTTATTGGAATGGTGACTTGCAGTATTTGCGCTTTATGGTCAGAGATATGTGTTTCATAAGTTTGTGATATGTACTTCTCTGTGATGTTAGTATAAATCCCATCAATACATGTCTCTCCATTTTCTGTTTTCCTTGTTGCATCAAATATTGTTTGTTGGATGTTGTATGTATGAAGTAGACTTAGGAATTCTCTTTTCTCTTTGCTATTTCCAAACATATTAATGTTAAAGTCTCCTACTATTGTGATTTTGGCATTTTCATTATTTATTTTATGTAACAGACGTTCAAGTTGAGTTGTTAGCTGCACTGAGTTTCCATTGTTGTATACCGCTATGCATATGTGTTTTTCACCTCGTATTTTGTATTGTATTCCTGCAATTTCCACTTTAAATTTTATTGAGCTATTTTTTATATCTAGTCGTTCTTTTGCTGTGATATCATTTTTTGTATAATAACACTGTTTGCACTCGTAAAGTATCACTGCATCATAGAAAAATTCATTAGTCCATTACAATTATTTTTGTAGCTACAATCCTTCAAATTAGAGCGAAATTCCATTCAATTTCACTCTATCGTTTGAATACATCCTCGAACATGACGTCACGCCGGTATGCGCATCGGCATACCGTGTGTAAGTGTATCGTGGTGAAAGTCACAAAACACAGTCATAGAATGTTATATTTACAGAGTGTTTCAGAATAAGGTTCCGTAACCGTAAATTCTGAATTATGCTCAGATTATTTTATGACATAAAGTTCTACGGAGTCCGTAGAAAATCGTGTACGCTGTTGAAAATATTTTCGAAATACATACCAATTTTTTCTTTACATTTCAACACCCCGTATCTTAGTACGAGTCCACAACGGCGCACCGACCCTAGCCCATCGCACCGCGATGTCATCAAATGACGTATTTAGTTCGTAACAAACTTCAAATGTCGTCTTCGCGGTGCGCCGTTGTGGACTCGCACTTAGAAACAATTCGTCGTAGACCCGTACTACGGTCTTGTTGTGGACTCGCACTTAGATACCATTCTTACTTGGAATTATGTGGTGAGAAAATAATTTCGAATTTGAAAAAAAACATTGGTGTACCATTTTTTCACTAAATTTATTCGGACAAAATTCGGTACGGACGCCACTGGTGAAAATTAAAAATTATTTTAAATTGGAAAAAATGTGTCTTGATGCGTAGGTATAGGTAATCATAACTCAACAAAACGCAAAGAAAAATCGTGTACGCTGTTGAAATTATTTACGAAAAACCTATTTTTTCTTTACATTTCAACACCAACACCACATATCTTAGTGGACGCGCACTACGAGTCCACAACGGCGCACCGACCCTAGCCCATCGCACCGCGATGTCGATATTTGAAGTTTGTTACGAACTAAATACGTCATTTGATGACATCGCGGTGCGATGGGCTAGGGTCGGTGCGCCGTTGTGGACTCGTAGTGCGCGTCCACTAAGATATGGGGTGTTGGTGTTGAAATGTAAAGAAAAAATAGGTTTCTCGAAAATAATTTCAACAGCGTACACGATTTTTCTTTGCGTTTTGTTAAGTTATGATTACCTATACCTACGCATCAAGACACATTTTTTACAATTTAAAATAATTTTTAATTTTCACCAGTGGCGTCCGTACCGAATTTTGTCCGAATAAATTTAGTGAAAAAATGGTACGCCAATGTTTTTTTTCAAATTCGAAATTATTTTCGTAATCACCATATAATTCAAAGTAAGAATGGTATCTTCAGTTTTTCAATGCTATATATAATCTGAGAGAGTTATTAAATTCTTTGATTACTTCCAAAATCGTCTAGTCACAGATTGATGCAGCTCAGTACCTTCATTTTCATATTTTTGGATATAATCTTCAAAAAATTAGGGAAAACCAGGACCAATTCTGTGTTAATGTATGAATATAAATAATTATTGGTGGTGATTATTTGATTGGCCCTTTTTACCTACCCAGTAGATTAAACGGACAGTCATATTCGCAGCTTTTCGAATGAAAGTTCACCAATTTTGTTGGAAGATGTTCCCTTTAAGAAAAGAAACGCCATGTGGTTTATGCACGACATTTTTTTTTGAAATACGGGGATTGAACTGCATGTGCCAAGACGTTTTTGGAAGTAATAAAAAATTCCATAATTCTTTTTGATGAAATAGAATTTTATTTCTTATCTCAAAAACTATTTGTCACAGGTGAAAAACTCAAGTTACCATTCTCACCTTGAATTATGTGATAATTTAAGATTTAAAAAGCATTGGCATACTATTTTGAATGAAAAAAAATGTGTTTTGAAGCGTACTCATAATAACCTATCAAAATGAAAAGAAAAATCGGGTACGGTCTCGAAAATATTTTCGAAAAACAAATTTTTTTTCAAATTTCAACACCTCGTATCTCAGAAACAATGCGTCAGAGTCCCATAATCCATAGGAATATACAGTGGAACGTGGAACTTCCCTATAGCGAACGTCTGTATAACGAATTTCCTTCAAGACATTGAACCTTGAATTCAAATTCCATGTTGAAAACACCTTCTAAAACGAAGTAAATTCTCTCTATAACGATATATTCCAAGAACAACAACATCACTCTTTGAATGGGTATTGGTAAAAAGGTATAAGGGTGGGTTTTTTCCATAATTATGCCGGACGTAGGTGATAAATCCCGACCATAAACTGAACCATTACGGCGGGCGGATAGATCCTTCCGAAACGTTGTATTCAGCTGGAAATGTTGATAATGACGGTTACCTTGAATGATTTCATTATTGTCGATGTAAATATTGTAACAAATTAACTTCTAACTGAAAAGAACATGTTAAACAGTGTCAAATGCGGTGTTCGAGATGACTACGCTAGCAGTGCTGATACCGACAGCTTTGATTTGGAAGGGCAACCGGCCGAAAAACCAAATCGTGGAGAGGTAATTCAAGTCTTCAAAACGTGTCGTCCCGCTTTCCGGTCCATTGAAGGGGTTCGGGAAAATATTTTTGAGTCTTTGAGAAAAATAAAATGTTTTTTAATTGTTCCACGTACCTACATAAAATGCCTATAAGATATTAGAAATGCCATTACACACCTTTTTGAGTATGTATATGAATTCACAATAAAAAATGTTGTTTGTTTCTATACTTGACACTATAAAAAAACTTCCGTATAACGATATTTTTTGCGGATTTAGTGATTTCGTTATAGGGAAGTTCCACTGTACTTGGTTGGACTCACTAAATAAATATCCATGGTCAAAAATTTTTCTGTCCCATTAACGGACGTGAACACGATAACTCTCGAACGCAAGGTAGGTTCGGGTTTCGAATGCCGCAAAAAAACTCGCCAAATCAGTCTAGTATAGACTCGGAGTTCCCCATTTGAAATGTTTAATTATTTTTTCTACAAGCGTGCACTTTCATTCTCTTTCCCGCACGTATTTCAATTCGTAAAGAGTCACATTGCCAAACAGTGTGGGAAAAACCCCTGCTATTCCATTACCGCACGCAAATGCGTGTGGTAATGGATTGGCAAGGGTTTTTCTCGCACGCTTTTTCTAAAGAATAAACTGAATAATGATATATCTCTATGCCACCGACGACGTTACTATGGAAACGGCATGTGAATAAGAATTAATACATTGTCATTATGTATATTATGTGTAGGTATTTAGAATGATCAATTCACATTTGATCTGTGTGTTGAAATCGATCTCGTATAAGCGCTTGTAGAAAAAATATTGGCATAACGGCAGTTTAGTGCGGGAAAATATCACTTTCCGCACTTGTTAGGAAAATAACTATTTCTAATATTTCCGAAACCGCATATCCGATCAGTTTGAAATTTTGTAATTTGAAGTAGAATAATGACTCGCAAACTCTTGAGCGCTCGAGCAATAAGGCTATATTACCTCCAAATTTTGCATGATCATTCACTTCGTCAATTTATATCCTCAAACTCGATTTCATTTCGATCCAAAGGTATTTGATGCCAATATTAGTTATTTTTTTTGATATAACGATAGGCTTTTCAATGGTTGTATTATGGTTGTATTAACACAATTCCTATATATTTTTGCGTACTGCTTTGAATTGGCATTGAGCAATTCATCGACAAATTCGGAATTATTGGGAGAAGTTTATAATTTAGAGGAAAATCGAATTCTGTGGTTCTGTTAATGCGATCCGCTTGAAATTTCGCATGAACATTCAGTATATAAATCTTCATTCACAAAATAAATTTCACTCGAATTGAATTGGATATCTTGTTATGGAAATATAAAGATTCTTCTTTTCAATATTCCAATTGAATTTTCTATGGTCACAAAATTTTGCATGAGGATTATTATGAGCATCTTGCATGCGACCACAAAATTTCATTTTGATTGGTTTCGTTTTGTTTGTGATATTGGAGGATAAAAATTTTGAATGGCCATATTTTATGAAACCCTGTAGGATATGGCTAGCATTTGGGAACCGAACTCACCCTGAAATTCTCAAGTCTCTAGGACAATTCATTCGAAAGTTATATTGTGTTTACGGCCTGACGATCCCACGGACAGAATTGAATTTGACCAAGGATTCGTCATCAGGCAGTCGAGTCCTATCGTTTGAGATCATTTTCGGCTCAAAGTTCGAAAATCACAGACAAACGATATAGCACTCGTTGCAGAAAAACGGGCACACAATAAAAATAGCGACCCCTTGGATATAATTTTTTTAGAGCACCCTATTCAGTTTACATCCCAAAGATCTTGATGTATTAAACTCGTTTAATACTATATCTATGGTATTTCCTCAATCTCAAAATTAATCATTCCATTCATTCCTCAGCATAGCCGAAGTAATAATTCTCTTCCCACCATAAATACCCATCGAAACTTCAATTATTCTCGATTTAAATCATCCATCTGGATCTGGAGTACGTCTCGTGATATCGCGCATTAATATAAATAAAATATAGCGTTCCCTTGGGGCTTCCTCATTTCAAGATGCGCTTTAATTACTCCACAAGGGGAACGTCCGTAAGGTAAATAAACGGGGCACGGGCTCCTTCAATACGCCTAAAAGCATGACGAGACGTCGAAACGATAAAAGGATTTAGTCCAGTGTGCAGGCTGTGTTACAATCGTAACACTTATGTTACCTTTTGTCGTTATTTCAGAGGCTATTACGAGGATATATTGAAAAATCCTTAGCCTACTACAGAACCAAACAATATTTCATTGTCAAAATTTTTTATTACTCAACATATTCTCCTCAATTGGATACATTTAATACAGCGAACCTGCAAAATCTCTAGACCTTTCAAAAAAAATGTTTCTTCTTTCTCTGCAAACCAGACCTTCACAGCTTTCATTACCTCCTCGTTGGATGAAAATTCACGAACTTTCGAACTTTTTTTCAGTTGAGGAAAGGGATGATAGTCGGACGGAGCCAAATCTGCTGAATTTTTTGCATGGCAAAGTGAGATTTGTGTTCTAGGGAGTTGTCCTGCAAAAACACCTTTTGTATATCTTTCCGCGTCTTTTCTCTTTAATTTTTTCTCGTAGAGTGATCAGTAATGTCGAATAGTAATCTCCAGTTATTGTTCTCCTTTTACCAAAAAAATCAATTATGATTACTCCGAGGCTATCCAAAAAAACTGAAGAAAGAACTTTTTCAGCAGAATTTTGGACACGAAGCTTCTTAGCTCTTGGAGAACCAGAGTGTCGAGATCGTAGTCTTCATCTCTAGTAACAATTCGGTTTAGGAAGTCTACATCGTTTTCAAATCGAGCACAGATCGAAAGCTTTTGGTCAACATTCAAACATATGAACTGATCCTCGATCCTTTAGACCAATTTGCATAACATCGTTTTTACTTAAGACGATGGAGAAAGTAGTAGATAACTACATAAGAACGGAGAATCTGGATAGTATACCACTTCATAAGTGTCAGCGTGCTTACAGAGCGGGACGGTCAACGGAGAACGCTCTGTATCAGCTGACTGAAGCCATCGAGAGAACTCTGAACAGTAAAGAAATCGCAATGTGTTCTTTCCTGGATATATCTGGGGCCTTTGACAACACAACGCACGTGTCTGTCAAAGATGCACTTGAGAGGCGAGGAGTGAACAAAACCATAATCAAATGGATGTATGAAGAGTTATCGACGAGAATAGCTGAAACATCGATGGGTGGTAAATCTGTCTCTGTTAAGGCTACTAGTGGGACACCTGGACACCTCAGGGTGGAGTAATATCTCTCCTTCTATGGAGCCTGGTAGTGGATGAACTACTACACAGGCTAACGGAGCTTGGCTTCGAATGTGTAGGCTATGCTGATGACATAGTCCTAATAATTAGAGGCAAATTCGAAGGCACTCTTTGCGACTTACTGCAGAAAGGCCTTAGAATTATTGAGCAGTGGTGCTTGTTTGTGGGGCTGAACATCAACCCAAACAAGACTGTAGTAATTCTGTTCACTCGGAAAAGAAACCGTCTCGACATGAAAACGTTATATTTAAACGGAAATATCTTGGAGTGGAAGTCAGAAGTGAAATACCTAGGAATAACCCTGGATAGTAAACTTCTGTGAAACAAGCATGTTGATACTGCTACTGACAGGGCTCTAATGTTTGCAGACGTCTATGCGGCAAAAATTGGGGTTGTAACCCAAAAATACTGCGATGGGTGTACGTCATGATTGTGAGACCTATAATCACATATGGGGCAGTAGCCTGGTTTTGCAAAGGCAAGTCAGGTAAGTACAAGGAAAAGGCTCTATAAAGTACAGAGGCTTGCCTGTGTGTGCATCACTGGAGCTATGAGAACGTGCCCCACTAGGGCACTTGAGGTCATTACGGATCTCACACCTCTACATCTAGTGATTGATAGGGTAGCCCATGAGGTTATCCTCAGAATATCTGAGGAAGGTACAGGTAATGAGAGAATAAAGAATCAGAGAGTCTGGTCCTCTCTGAACAACTACATCTCATCTGCGAAACTCCCTAGTGATGTAATGATCAAGAAAGTAAGCACTGAGAAAAACTTCAGGACATTGCTTAGTAAAAGAGAGGAATGGAACCAGGAATACACCGACTATAACCTCAAAGAAAATACCGTAAAATGGTATACAGATGGTTCCAAAACCTCTACAGGAGCAGGCCCTGGGATATACGCGACAAGTACCAAGTGTGCACTGTTGCTAGGGTCCTGTATTAGCGTCTTTCAAGCGAAAATCTAGGCTATTGAAAGATGTCTAGATATAAATCTAGAAAGTAACTATCAGAAGTGCGATATAGCCATACACTCAGATAGTCAAGCTGCTATTAAAGCACTGAGCTCCTACGTCATCGACTCAAAAATTATCTGGCAGTGCCGGAACATACTCAATGAGGTAGGCAAGAAAAATAAGGTCTTTTTAATCTGGATTCCCGGCCACTCGGGAATCAAAGGAAACGATGAGGCCAATACACTTGCCAAAGAGGGCACACAAATGTCACTCATTGGTCTAGAACCCTTCTGTGGTATATGTAAATGTACCTATAAGAAAGAGTTTCTGGAGAAGGAGAAAGCCGAGAGAAAAAAACTCTGGCGGAATCTCCCAGGAATGGATCATTCCACTAAATTCCTTCGGAACTTTGAGACAGCGGGATCCAAAAGATATCTGGATATTGGTAAGAAGCAATTACACCTCCACACTGGTATTCTTACAGGACACTCTCGCTTCAGGAAGCACCTGTTGAGGATGGGATTATAGGACACTGACGAGTGTAGGTTCTGTGGGGAGGAGGAAGATACCCCATTCACCTAGTCACGGAATGCTTTGGCATTGCGAGCCTAAGGAGAGAATGCCTTGGCCGAGAAACTTGTAAGAGTGAGGAACTAGCCTCGTTGAAGCCTTCACAGATATTAGATTTCATTAGATCTCTGGAACTGGAAGGCTACATGTGAAGGGTGTGGCTAGAACAGCTCGGTAAGGGGGCACAATACATCTTGAGTTCGCAATGAACTGTAACCCTTTTTTATACTAAACTGAAATAAACTAAACTAATATAAATCACAGTTTAAGCGCTGAATAAGGGATTTTGTTTTTTGATTGGCCATCTGGTATATACTTAACAACAGCTGGATTACCTTACACATACTTGATGGAAAATTCTGGTTCTCCATCCTGTCTCCTAGTCCTCAACTCATCTCTATGTTTAAGATTTGGCCGATAAGAGAACCTACCTAAGAAAAAACACATCCTGCAATTCAAAGCTTCTGGTTCTGTTGACGGGTTCTTTTTCGGCTCAGATGTCGAAACATATATGGAATGAACTCCTGCTTCCCTCGAATTTCCAATCAAATTTGGGTGCAAAGAAAGACATGTTACGCAAAGTTACATCAGTTCCAGTATGTTACAATTCGTGAATGGATCGCAACCGGACTAACTGAAACATTTTCCGAGTTCCGTCAGTTTATCTTCCTCTTTCGTACGACGACGTCGCCGTTCCAGGCGTCCCGGCGCGTCGCGTGATACTAGAAATAGACAAAGATGTCCACGTACGACACCAAAAAGACATTAGACTACAATACTAAACTTCCTCAGCACAAACTGAATCCCAGCTATACAGTTAGGGTACTCTGCTGTGTCATATTCATTTTTCTCACTGAAATTTGTTTGGCTCACTATGTGTATCGACTGATTAACGCAGAAATTCGGACTGAATTCGTCAGTAAAAATCAGTTTGATCAATTTTTCGTCAAAGAGATATTGAACGAGAACACTCAAAGGGAGATTTTAAGGTTGTTTAGGGAGTTTCAGGTGAGGAATGGAACTAGGAAGAAAAGAGACGCTCCTGATATCAACTTGTTGGATTCGTCTAGTACGGAGGCTCATGTCGAGTTTTTCAATCCGGAGATGAAAGAAAGTTTGGAGACCAAGGATGAGATCAGAAGACAGCAGAATGGTGGGAAAGGTGCTGCTCCAGGTGGAGATTCTTGGGTTTGGCTGACCAGCTACAGTAGGATTCCTGTAAGTTTTACAGGAACTTTCCCTATTCAAAAAATTTAGAGGGTAGATGGGGATGGCACAAAGTGCAACAAAAATCCTTCAAAATGCATAAAAATTCGGTAAAAGTGAAACAAAAATTGACCTGTTTCAGGATTTTGTTGCCAAATATTTTTCTTCTGACAAAAAGAATTTGTTCCATAATTTTGACACGCACTGTAATTCGGGTTTTTTGGAGAGGGTGCAGTATTCGCATGGACCTATAATACTAACTGGCCGCCATTTGCAGTTTGGGGTGAACCACAAATATTTTGATGTTTTATGCCATTTGTGCTCGAATTTTGATTGAAACATATAAGTTCCTTTGAAAGAAGTGATTAAAAACGAACTCTATATATTAGTGCTCTGTGAACTCTGACATTTCGGTCTATTAAAATTATAAATATTTTCGATTCTTGTGATTAGTTATTAAACAATATTGGTAATCCTGTCATTTTAATTCGTTGAAATAAAATAAATAAAGGAATATTGGTAATTCTAATATTTAAATTCATAGAAAAAGTGACACCTCTCAAAACCACCCCAAACTGCAAATGGCCGCCGTTTGCCTCAAAATTTTTGACAGGTTTGCCATCTAGTTAGTATTATAAATCTATGAGTATTCGCTGCGTTCTCACAAACCTCTAAAAATGTTTGGCGCGTTCGGTTCTGTTCTGTTCGCCGTATTGACTAGACAAATTTGCTTGGCTCGTTCGGAGCGTTCTGTTGCTAGTGGATACGCATTTTTCTATATTTATTGCAATGTTCGATGTGTTAGAATGAAGACAAAAGCCGCTCATCATCATCAACACTATAAATATCTTCTACAGGATCATAAAATGAATAAAAAATATTTAGAACTTATACCCCGTTCACATATTTTTATTGAGGGCAAAGTAGGCGAGATTGGCAGTATTTGCTGTCATAACGATGACAAGAAAATAAACAACATAACCTAAAATTTTCATATTGTATATAGGTACACAGTGAAATATGCCAAATTGTCATGGCCAACCGACAGCTTAAAGTTTCGTGAACGGACTAGGGAACCAAAGGTTACAGAAAATGTCTTAATT
The DNA here is from genome assembly GCA_013421045.1 of Propylea japonica. Lineage (NCBI taxonomy): Eukaryota > Metazoa > Arthropoda > Insecta > Coleoptera > Coccinellidae > Propylea > Propylea japonica. Next base: position 14,140,860 of record CM024240.1, read on the forward strand.
CTTCGCTTAGAACTGAGAAATATCAAACAAAATGTCTTGGTCTTGGCACTTCTCCATACAATATCGAAGAAGGCATGTACCGGGTTTTTCACTATAATTTGACCCCCCCTTTAACTTTGTTACTAAAGGAGATACAAAAAAATGTTTCGTATAAAAGTTTCACGAAATCAACTGAAGTTTTTTGATATGAGTCCAGAAACTGAAATATATACAGGGTGGCCAACATATTGATGGCAACTTCATTTTTTCAAATGGAACACCCTGTATATTTTCCATGTTTGGCTAGCTCTTTTTTCCCTGTAACATATGTTGGTCTATCTATTTTATTCTGAGAACCACAGAGTTTCAAATTTTAAGAACCACCTGCCAAGATCTGTAATCATTTTACAAGTGGCAGAGTGCGTTTACTGAAAATGCTCATTTTTGTATAGTCCGTTCACGAAAGGTTGAGCACATAGTAGGCGTTTTTTTATTTATCTGAAGTTGTCAGTATTTGCTGTCATAACGTAAAATAAAGTCAACGTTGCCGAATGTAACCGGCCTCGTTCGACGAGATTGCGAGTTATCAGACAACTCTATGCAATATTGACAACATTGCATATCAATCTGACAAGAACATAACCTAAATTTTAATATACACAGTGGAATATGCCAAATTTCCATGGCCAACCGACGGCTCAACCTTTCGTGAACGGACTATAGTTATAATAACGTCAATGGGAAGATATACAGGGTGAACAACATTGAATACAACTATATTTTTTTCAAATGGGGCACCCTGTCCTGTATATTCTTCCTTTTTTGATAGGCTATTTCCTCCTGATCTCGAATATGAATGCGTATGTGGACGTGTCTCTTTAATTTTCAGAGTTTCAAAGTTTTGAAATGATGACGCAGAATAAAAAAATATGTGAAATACCTACGAAATTCTTTATGTCCAAACAATCTACTTAAAAGTATTATTTTAGAATGAATACTTAAAAATTAGATAACCAATGAAAAATGATAAACTATGGTAGTATGGCAAGAATAACATCAACTAAAGAAATTGCTCAAAATGACCACCTTCATTCAATACACATAGTTCATATAGTTGTCTCAAGTTGTTCAGACTATTTTTGATAGCATTATTATATCTCTGATTCAAGTCAGAAATTAAAGCTTCAAAATTTGTTTCTAATCATTACACAATATTATCATTATTCCTTGTGAGTTGACGGGATTAGTTCCGAATTATGGGTTTAATATTGGTTGATTTTATATCATTAATATTATTCTCCGCTTTCATTGATTCTGGAAGTGCTAAAAAAACGTGTCCAACGGTGTTAAATCGGGACTATTTGGTGGCCATAAAATGGGTGCGCCATTACCAATCCAAAGATCAAATTGGCCACTTAAATATTCACGAGCTTCCAAAACGCTATGCCAGATGGTTATTAAAATTTGAAACTCAGTGGTGCTCAGAATAAGAAAGATAGACCAACATATGTTACATATTCGAAATCAGGGGAAAAAGAGCTAACCAAATATGGAAAAATATACGGGGTGTTCCATTTGAAAAAATGAAGTTGCCATCAATATATTGGTCACCCTGTATATATTTCAGTTCCTGGACTAATATAAAAAAACCTCAGTTGATTACGTGAAACTTTTGTATGAAACATTTTTTTGTATCTCCTTCAGTAACAAAGTTAAAAGGGGGGTCAAATTATAGTGAAAAACCCGGTACCTACCTAGATTGCTAAGGGATGACGAAAGTTTACTGCCACCCTTGAGAGAAGTCATTGCAGGTTAAAATAATACGACAATACATGCAAGAGCATATTGATTTGATATTACTTTTTCACTTAGAGCTGAATTTTCCTCTAGTTCTGGTTGCTTTTCGTGTGAATATGACAATTTACAAGTTATTCTTCGTTATTCAACTGTTTTTCATTTCACCAGACGAATTTTTATTCTGAAGAAATGTTGATTTCATCGGAGAGCCTTGTGGACCTCAGAGCTTTACGCTTGAGCGTACTTATTGAGCGAAGGTACCTGTAAAAATGCCACTGATAGTTTTTAATTTCATATCTGTAAAAATCTCCAATTCTTCATTTCGAAAATGAATATGAATTGTTTATACTCATCATCGTTGAATACTAAAGACGTTTTCTCAACAATGTCTATTCAATTTTTCTCTTTAGTGTATTTCACATCTCTGTTCAATGCCTTAAAGTAACGGGTTATCCATTTCGCGGTTTCAAAAGTATAGGGCTGGAATTCGATATCTGTCAAACGAAGTTTTTAAAAAAAATTTTTTTGTTCAGTTGAAAGTCTGACATTTATGAAAATGGATCGCTTGACTATCGCACAACGCATGAAAATTGTAAAAACCTAATACAAAAATGGCGATTCTGCCACAGCCACATATCGTGCTTTAAGAGCAGATTTTGGTTTACATAATCGTCCAACTACGCAAGCAATTGGTAAAATTGTGAAGAAATTTGAAGAGACTGGATTGGTTACAGATATTGTAAGCCCTGTGCATCATCGTTTTGCTCGTTCCACTGAAAATATCGCTACTGTGAGTGAAAGTGTCGCCGAAGACCCGAATCTATCGATTCCTCGTCATTCTCAGTAATTAGGACTGTCTTACGGCACATTATGGCGTATTTTGCATTAAGATCTACACCTACACCCATATAAAATCCTGCTCACACAACAACTGAAGCCAGCCGACCATTCACATCAACATCGTGGATACGTCGAATGGGTGCTTGAACAACCGGCGGCGGACGGCGATATAAACTGGCCACCAAGATCATGCGATTTGACACTGCTTGACTTTTTTTGTGGGGCTATGCGAAAGACCGTGTTTATGCAGATAAACCTTTAACTTTTGAGAGTTAAAAACCAATATTCGTCAAGTTATGGCTGAGATACCGCCCAATATGTGTCAAAAGGTGGTCGAAAATTACCTCAAAAGAATCGATGCTTGCAACAATTCGGGTGGTTGTCATTCAAATGATGTAGTGTTTCACACAAATGTCAACGTTCAAACTTTATAATAAAAAAGAAATATCATGATGAAAAATATTTTTTGTGTGTTTTATTTACGTTTACTTTTGAAACCGCAAAATGGATAACCCTGTATATTACCATTCAAAGGACTCACTTGTTTCTGCCAACAAAATAAAAATAGCCCGCTCAGCTACAGGTGAAATACCCCAGAAATAGAGAATGCGAGGGGTGAAGCATCTACACTACAATTCATACAGTTTTGACATCGCTTTCATGAATAATTGAGCCGCAGTCTCTTTGTGGAACAAGAGAATTTTTCGTCCTCAGAATGCGGTCGTTCTATTTGATTTCGTCTTTCAGCAGTCACAATGAAGCTGTAATTGCCTCCAGTGATTATCATGCATTTCCCAAAGAAATTTTTAAGCTTTCGTCACTCATTTTTTCTCCAACACCTCTACACAGGGTGATTTTTTATACAGGGTGTTTCATCATAAACTGGACAAACATATATTTTCGTGTAGAGGACATCGGTAGAATCATTTTTGCCTTATACAATATATCCCGTTTTCGAAGCATAAGCGAGATACAGGGTGTCAAACGTCATTTTTGAGCAAGATTCTTATGAGTGTGGTCAGTTATGTATAACACTCATATAACAGTGTCATTTCCCTATTTCATACCTACGTCGGTTCGAGTCCCAACTAAGTTTCACTGATTTTTTTTGTATAAATTCATCTGGAATGTTTGTACTTGCCAATAATTTAATTATGTTGACTCTAGAACTCAAACCAAATTTTTTCTCATTGTTTCAGAGGTCCGAACGAAACATTTGAATGACTGTAGTAACGAAACAGTTCGATATTTTACAATTCTGTTTTCATATTCGTGATTGATAATTCAAGAAGTACAATTGTACAAAATTTCATCCATTTCGAGTGAATTTTTTTATCGCTGTAGACATGTAAAAAAATTTGTGTTCGATTTTGAAAACTTTTTTTTACGGAAATTCTTAGAAAATTGTGTTCATTCAGAAAATGAAAGTCAATTTGACAACCGCAAAAAAAATTTGGAACATTGCAGGTCTTCCGCCATTTTGTAATTTTTTTTTCGGAGTTCGTCAACTTTTCTAAATAGAAAACCCAAAAATACTGAGATTTGACCAAAAACCGTTACTTTAAGTGTTATACATAACTGACCACACTCATAAGAATCTTGCTCAAAAATGACGTTTGACAGCCTGTATCTCGCTTATGCTTCGAAAACAGGATATATTGTATAATGCAAAAATGATTCTCCCGATGTCCTCTACACGAAAATATATGTTTGTCAAGTTTATGATGAAACACCCTGTATTGTTTCATCAGAAGTTTTCAAGGAAAGAGTTATAGTACGAATGTAAGATTTCTTATTTTCGTATGAGTGATCATGAACTGAATTCGTAAAATATTTTTAAGCGGAAGCTACTTTCGGTTCTACCGGAAACGAATGAAAATTTCGTTGTTTCAAATGTAACACCCTGTATATGTATGCATATTTAAATTCTTCGTTCAACTCTGCAATGATTTGATGTACGATATACGTAACCACGTCAAGCGGTTTTTGTGTTATAGCCTAATCATCAAAATTTTTGACAGGAAGATTGTCACAAATGAGTGCTTATTTTTTTAAAATCCATCATCGCGAAGAAGTTTTTTGGCAACAGTAGAACAAAAGAAAGTACACTGATACTTCTTCTTGTATAAATTATGAGGAAAATTATACAGGGTGCCTGAAACAGAGCTGCAAAGTGAGCATCAATAAACTTATAGTCCATTCACGAAAGGTTGAGAGCATAGTAGGCGTTTCTTTATTTATCTGAAGTTGGCAGTATTTGCTGTCATAACGTAAAATAAAGTCAACGTTGCCGAATGTACCCGGCCTCGTCTGACGAGCTTGCGAGTTGTCAGACAACTCTATGCAATATTGACAACATTGCGTATCAATCTGACAAGAAAATAAAGAACATAACCTAAAATTTTATTATACACAGTGGAATATGCCAAATTTCCATGGCCAACCGACGGCTCAACCTTTCGTGAATGGACTATATGAAATATCATTTTTTTTTCAAATGGTAACCATATAATTTTGTAATTCCGGTCGATTGCTCGTCAAAAATCAGTTTAAGTGTGCCAAACATTTCATGCCTTTAAAATCAGTAGTTTTTTCGTTATTGAATAAAATTCGAATTTCAGAACTAAAGACAGGTTTCGCTCAGTCAAATTCATTGATATGCTCGTCTTTTTTAAAGTAGGCTATTTAAGGAATAGTCATTCTCAATTATTTTTATTATTCAAGCATTTACAAAACATGCAATAATAATGAATTACATACTTGAATGATATATCTGCTCTTCATATTAAGCAGATTTTTGATATATCATTTAAGTAAAACTATTTATTATTGTATGTGTCGCAAAATGCTTGATCAATAAAAAAATAATTGAGAGTGACTATTCCTAACATAGCCTACTTTGACGAAGACGAACATACCAATGAATTGGACTGAGCGAAACCTGTCTTTAGTCCTGAAACTAGAATTTTATTCCATAACGGCAAAATTACTGATTTTAAAGGCATTAAATGTTTGGCATAACTGATTTTTGACGAGCAATCGATCGGAATTACAAAATTATATGGTTACCATTTGAACAAAATGAGATTTCATAGTTTTGTTGAGACTCACTTTGAAGCTCTGTTGCAGGCACCCTGTATAGTTTTCCTCATAATTTACATAAGAAGCAGTATCAGTGTACTTCTTTTGTTCAACTGTTGCCAAAAAATTATTCGCGATGATGGATTGTGATTAAATAAGCACTTATTTGTGATAATCTTCCTGTCAAAATTTTTGATGATTAGGCTATAACTCAAAAACCGCTTGACGTGGTTGCGTATATCGTATATCAAATCTTTGCAAAATTAAAGGAAGAATTTGAATATGTATAAATATACAAGGCGTTACTTTTGAAATAACGAAGTTTACATTCGTTTCCGGTAAAACCGGAAGTAGCTTCCGCTTGAAAATATTTTACACATTGAGTTCATGATCACTTATATGCAAATAAGAAATCTTACATTCGTATTACAACCCCTTCCTTGAAAACTTCTAACGAAACATTTAAAAAAATTACCCTGTATTACAGTGACTTTATACAAGACAGTGGCGACACGGAGCCGAAATCCGCCATTAAGAGGCTAATGTCAGATTATTGGAGGTTAAAATTCACTAAATTCTAACCTAACAAGTTATAATTTCTATGGTTCTGTGCACAGAACACTAATTATCTGTTCTGTTCTGTGCTTCCAAAACACAATTAGCCTCTTAATGGCGGAATTCACCAAGTGATTTCCAACTACCAATAGAAATTGAGACATGAGCGTGTCGCCACTGTCTTGTATAAAGTCACTGTACCCTGTATAATTTATCTTTTTCTGATTCAATTATTTCAATTGAGGGTTTTTACAAGTATTTATGGAGCGCTTTCAAAATGCACATAAACCGCGACAAATTTATATTTTTGGAGTCTGTTAGTGTCCGTAAATATTGATTCATGTGTTAGTTTTAACTTCATTTTATAAAAATAATTTATGTGATTCGTTTGAAGATGATATTGTGAAATGATGACACGATCGATGTGGAATAAAATATTTGATTTGTGTGATCAGTTGAACTGAGAAGATATTTAAATATTTCATGGTCATTCGTTTGTAGTTATTTCGTTTTTGAATTTCGTTGGCTGATAAGTTTGTGTATTTTTCCACGCTGTCCCAATTTTTTGTCGTTTCAGTAAATGAAATACATTCTGAATTTTTTTCATTCTGATAGGAACATCTTCGATAAATTTGTAGATAACGATATTATCATTATTTATTGATGAAAAATTTTGAAATTTAATTTTATCTATTTCCATCATTTTCTATTCAAAGTTTCAGTCAGTATTTATCAGTCGTCCTCAGGAAACACCCTTCAGAATTTAAATTTTCAAAAGAGTTATTTTTTGAGAAATATTTATCACTTTTAACAGCACTAGAGGAACACTATCAATGATTTCGACCTCAGAGATTTCGACCCTTCTGATGAGAGCTAGTTGAACGAGTGCTATATCGTTTTGCCCAAACGTCTGTAATTTTCGAATTTTTTACCGAAAATGATCTCAAACGATAGGTTCGACTCCCTGATGACGAATTCGAGGCAAAATTCAATTCTGTCTGTGCGGTTGGCCGGCCGTCCGACCATTAGCACGATAAATTTCGAAGGGATTGTCCTAGAGACTTGAGATTTTCTGGATGATTTCGGTTCCCAAATGCCTCGGTAAAATTCGGTAGCCAGCCAGGGTGTTCCATAAAATATGGCCATGCCCCAATATCTCAGACAAAACGAAACCAATCAAAATGAAATTTAGCGGCCACATAAGAGATGCAAAATTTTGTGGCCATAGTGTGAACAGAACCATAGAAAATTCAATTGGAATATTGAAAAGAAGAATCTTTATATTTCCATAACAAGATATCCGATTCGGGTGAAATTCATTTTGTGAATGAAGATTGATATACTGAATGTTCATGCGGAATTTGAAGAAGATCGCATTTTCTGTACCATAGAAAATTCAATTGGAATGTTCAAAAGGAGAATCTTTATATTTCCATAACAAGATATCCGATTCGAGTGAAATTTATTTTTGTCTGAAGATTATATACTGAATGATTATGAAAAATTTCAAGGGGATCGGATTATCAGAATCATAGAATTCCATAGGTCCAATCAGAGAACGCATAAAAAGATTAAACAGAAGATTCCAACAGAGAATGGAGAAAGCAGAAGATGTTATTGTACAGTTCCATTGTGATCCAGTAAACGAGACACAGAGAAAATTTCCTACCTGCAATCTGCATACTGGTAGAAAAACTCAGAAGCTAGCGAATATCTTAATACTATAAACATAAGAATCTTAACATTGTTAATTGTTGTAATATTTTTTTGTAACGTAGGGGAAGTATGCCTATGATGGCATCCTGCTTATGATGGCACACTTCAAAGAAGTCTGTTAACATCAACTGAACAAACTTATAGTTACTGACTTTGTAAGACAGATGGCATTTACGCTTGATATACGTAGTTACACCTTGAATACGTGGCAATTTTTCGTTTTATTTGGATATTCAAAAAATCTGTTCAAAAAATGATTCCACTTTCCTTTAATCACTCTATAACAATGCTTTAAATGTGAAAGTTTTAGGTTTTTTTCGTTTTTTTAGTACTTTTTTCGCTTTGTTGAATATATGTTACTTATGCTTATGATGGCATAGCCAGAGTGTTGATAGCATAGGGTGCCATCATAGAAAAAAGAATCAAGATCAAGAGACGATTCCTTCAAAGCGTGGTACTTCGCAAGAAATATTAGAGGTATCCGAAAATAATGAAAATGGTTTCGATTGAAGTATCGAGATCATTGAAAATCATACAAGAACTCTCACCACTGCCAACTGCCGTTGCAGAATCAAAAGTGAACAGAGGAAGAAAACGAGGAAAAGTTGGAATCCTCAATACAACCCCTGACATAAAAGAAAAGAAGTTGGAAGAAGAAGAGAAGACAAAGAAAGAGAGAGAGAAGCTAGCTAGAAAGGTCAAAAGACAGATTAAGTTCGTAGAAGAAAGTGAGGAAAACGAAGAAAGACATTATGACGATGATTCAGATGCCGCTTGTCTTTATTGTTATAAGCTGTTGTCTATGTCTAGACCAAGGGAGAATTGGTTGCGTTGCCAGAAATCCGCCAGCTGGTGCCATGCCGAGTGTGCTAGTGCAAATCAAATTCGTATGTGAATTGTGCGTATAAAAATTATATTTTTATATTTTGACGATGCCAAAGAATGTAAATTTAGTTCCTTTACACTTATATTTTCATTTTCGTGAAATAGGACTGCTATTTTCTTCAATAAAACATTTCAATAAATAATATCACTTTTTTTCAGTTATATGCCATCATAGGACATACGTGATCCTATGATGGCACCCGTGGCCAAATTTTAAAATGTGCTATAACCCAAATGTTTGAAAATTTATATTGAAACTATGTATAAAAATGCATACTACATACGAGTAGTAGTAAATCTGTACAATCGATGACATAGAAAAATATTCCTTTAATGAAATATGTGAATAATTCGTTAAGGGTGCCAACATGGGCACACTTCCCCTAGTAATTGTAATTAATCGGCTGAAGGAGTTAGGTCAATTGCCTTAATTACAATTATTCATTTATTTTAGGAAGGTATAGTATTAGGGCGTAATCCCACATTTACCTTAGATGTTCATCTTATCGATATCGAAGACCGCATAAGACGAGTTAGACATGCGTTTTCAAATGTAAATAATCTTTTTATCCACACCTTGGCAGATCTCTTGACATAATCAAATTAGAAGAGTAACGCATGACGCATTTCTAAGACGACAAATACCTTGACATGCACCTCGGATCAATTTCCCATTCATTTCTCGAATAGCCTTACAATAATATATTATGTTTCGTGTTTTACTTAGATGATGTTCGTTCTAAACAAGAAGATCTGAAATCTGAGATATTCAAACGTTGAATACTCACGATCTGTATCTGAATTATGCCGTCAACCGCATTGCTCTATCGTCTTTTGTTTTCGAGTTATAAGCTAAAATTGACATTTTGGCTATTTCAACTTTGGTTATTATCCCCGTTTCTGTTTGTGCGATAAACTTGAAATAAAAACGTTATGCAGAACTTTTTTGATTGGAACCAGGGGTTTCCCTCCTGATTTATTACAGGTAACTTTTTTTCATGAAAACAATAATTAATTTTCATGAAAACAATAATTAATTTTTACTCAAAAATAATCACCGTTTTTTTTCTCGTTTCAAAAATATATAACATGTCATATATCACTCTTAGATCAGTGGCGACGCTTTGGGGGACAAGTTATTGTGCTAACGGATGTTCGGCCTCACGGACAGAATAGAATTTGACCACGGCTTATTCATCAGAGAGTCGAACCCTATCGCTTGAGACCATTTTCGCCTAGTCTTATCGAGGTATCCTCAATATGACGGTTGCATTCAAAATAAAACCCACGACTATGAAGCCTTTGGATGGAAATTGAATGATTGTTCGAAAAAAGAGAGACTTTTCGTCCTTTACAGACTGAATAAAATAATGTATCACCAACCGACTCAGTTTATAATCCAATAATAATTTGAAGTTCTCGATATCCTTCCCATTTCAAAGGAGACTTCTTCCTGGACCATCGAGTCTCCTCATTTCACAGTTGAGCAAAATTGACATCGAAATTTCTCTAGTCTAATGGAGCTTTCCTCAAGAAAGGATTTCTGTTTCCGTTTACGGTATGCTACGGGTTGCTTTTTGAATTATTTGTTATTATCAAGAAACCAAATTTTTGTGTCACAAATTTGAAATGGCGGTTGCATTAAAAGAACCCATGACTATGAAGCCTTTGGATGCAAATTGAATGATTGTTCGAAAAAAGAGAGACTTTTCGTCCTTTACAGACTGAATAAAATAATGTATCACCAACCGACTCAATTTATAATCCAATAATAATTTGAAGTTCTCGTTATCCTTCCCATTTCAAAGGAGACTTCTTCCTGGACCATCGAGTCTCCTCATTTCACAGTTGAGCAAAATTGACATCGAAATTTCTCTAGTCTAATGGAGCTTTCCTCAAGAAAGGATTTCTGTTTTCGTTTACGGTATGCTACGGGTTGCTTTTTGAATTATTTGTTATTATCAAGAAACCAAATTTTTGTGTCAAAAATTCGAAATGGCGGTTGCATTAAAAGAACCCATGACTATGAAGCCTTTGGATGGAAATTGAATGATTGTTCGAAAAAAGAGAGACTTTTCGTCCTTTACAGACTGAATAAAATAATGTATCACCAACCGACTCAATTTATAATCCAATAATAATTTGAAGTTCTCGATATCCTTCCCATTTCAAAGGAGACTTCTTCCTGGACCATCGAGTCTCCTCATTTCACAGTTGAGCAAAATTGACATCGAAATTTCTCTAGTCTAATGGAGCTTTCCTCAAGAAAGGAATTCTGTTTCCGTTTACGGTATGCTACGGGTTGCTTTTTGAATTATTTGTTATTATCAAGAAACCAAATTTTTGTGTCAAAAATTTGAAATGGCGGTTGCATTAAAAGAACCCATGACTATGAAGCCTTTGGATGGAAATTGAATGATTGTTCGAAAAAAGAGAGACTTTTCGTCCTTTACAGACTGAATAAAATAATGTATCACCAACCGACTCAATTTATAATCCAATAATAATTTGAAGTTCTCGATATCCTTCCCATTTCAAAGGAGACTTCTTCCTGGACCATCGAGTCTCCTCATTTCACAGTTGAGCAAAATTGACATCGAAATTTCTCTAGTCTAATGGAGCTTTCCTCAAGAAAGGATTTCTGTTTCCGTTTACGGTATGCTACGGGTTGCTTTTTGAATTATTTGTTATTATCAAGAAACCAAATTTTTGTGTCAAAAATTTGAAATGGCGGTTGCATTAAAAGAACCCATGACTATGAAGCCTTTGGATGGAAATTGAATGATTGTTCGAAAAAAGAGAGACTTTTCGTCCTTTACAGACTGAATAAAATAATGTATCACCAACCGACTCAATTTATAATCCAATAATAATTTGAATTTCTCGATATCCTTCCCATTTCAAAGGAGACTTCTTCCTGGACAATCGAGTCTCCTCATTTCACAGTTGAGCAAAATTGACATCGAAATTTCTCTAGTCTAATGGAGCTTTCCTCAAGAAAGGATTTCTGTTTCCGTTTACGGTATGTTACGGGTTGCTTTTTGAATTATTTGTTATTATCAAGAAACCAAGTTTTTGTGTCCACAATCTGAAATGGCGGTTGCATTAAAAGAACCCATGACTATGAAGCCTTTGGATGGAAATTGAATGATTGTTCGAAAAAAGAGAGACTTTTCGTCCTTTACAGACTGAATAAAATAATGTATCACCAACCGACTCAATTTATAATCCAATAATAATTTGAAGTTCTCGATATCCTTCCCATTTCAAAGGAGACTTCTTCCTGGACCATCGAGTCTCCTCATTTCACAGTTGAGCAAAATTGACATCGAAATTTCTCTAGTCTAATGGAGCTTTCCTCAAGAAAGGATTTCTGTTTCCGTTTACGGTATGCTACGGGTTGCTTTTTGAATTATTTGTTATTATCAAGAAACCAAATTTTTGTGTCAAAAATTTGAAAAGGCGGTTGCATTAAAAGAACCCATGACTATGAAGCCTTTGGATGGAAATTGAATGATTGTTCGAAAAAAGAGACTTTTCGTCCTTTACAGACTGAATAAAATAATGTATCACCAACCGACTCAATTTATAATCCAATAATAATTTGAAGTTCTCGATATCCTTCCCATTTCAAAGGAGACTTCTTCCTGGACCATCGAGTCTCCTCATTTCACAGTTGAGCAAAATTGACATCGAAATTTCTCTAGTCTAATGGAGCTTTCCTCAAGAAAGGAATTCTGTTTCCGTTTACGGTATGCTACGGGTTGCTTTTTGAATTATTTGTTATTATCAAGAAACCAAATTTTTGTGTCAAAAATTTGAAATGGCGGTTGCATTAAAAGAACCCATGACTATGAAGCCTTTGGATGGAAATTGAATGATTGTTCGAAAAAAGAGAGACTTTTCGTCCTCTACAGACTGAATAAAATAATGTATCACCAACCGACTCAATTTATAATCCAATAATAATTTGAATTTCTCGATATCCTTCCCATTTCAAAGGGGACTTCTTCCTGGACAATCGAGTCTCCTCATTTCACAGTTGAGCAAAATTGACATCGAAATTTCTCTAGTCTAATGGAGCTTTCCTCAAGAAAGGATTTCTGTTTCCGTTTACGGTATGTTACGGGTTGCTTTTTGAATTATTTGTTATTATCAAGAAACCAAGTTTTTGTGTCCACAATCTGAAATGGCGGTTGCATTAAAAGAACCCATGACTATGAAGCCTTTGGATGGAAATTGAATGATTGTTCGAAAAAAGAGAGACTTTTCGTCCTTTACAGACTGAATAAAATAATGTATCACCAACCGACTCAATTTATAATCCAATAATAATTTGAAGTTCTCGATATCCTTCCCATTTCAAAGGAGACTTCTTCCTGGACCATCGAGTCTCCTCATTTCACAGTTGAGCAAAATTGACATCGAAATTTCTCTAGTCTAATGGAGCTTTCCTCAAGAAAGGATTTCTGTTTCCGTTTACGGTATGCTACGGGTTGCTTTTTGAATTATTTGTTATTATCAAGAAACCAAATTTTTGTGTCAAAAATTTGAAAAGGCGGTTGCATTAAAAGAACCCATGACTATGAAGCCTTTGGATGGAAATTGAATGATTGTTCGAAAAAAGAGAGACTTTTCGTCCTTTACAGACTGAATAGAATAATGTATCACCAACCGACTCAGTTTATAATCCAATAATAATTTGAAGTTCTCGATATCCTTCCCATTTCAAAGGAGACTTCTTCCTGGACCATCGAGTCTCCTCATTTCACAGTTGAGCAAAATTGACATCGAAATTTCTCTAGTCTAATGGAGCTTTCCTCAAGAAAGGATTTCTGTTTCCGTTTACGGTATGCTACGGGTTGCTTTTTGAATTATTTGTTATTATCAAGAAACCAAATTTTTGTGTCAAAAATTTGAAATGGCGGTTGCATTAAAAGAACCCATGACTATGAAGCCTTTGGATGGAAATTGAATGATTGTTCGAAAAAAGAGAGACTTTTCGTCCTTTACAGACTGAATAAAATAATGTATCACCAACCGACTCAATTTATAATCCAATAATAATTTGAATTTCTCGATTTCCTTCCCATTTCAAAGGAGACTTCTTCCTGGACAATCGAGTCTCCTCATTTCACAGTTGAGCAAAATTGACATCGAAATTTCTCTAGTCTAATGGAGCTTTCCTCAAGAAAGGATTTCTGTTTCCGTTTACGGTATGCTACGGGTTGCTTTTTGAATTATTTGTTATTATCAAGAAACCAAATTTTTGTGTCAAAAATTTGAAAAGGCGGTTGCATTAAAAGAACCCATGACTATGAAGCCTTTGGATGGAAATTGAATGATTGTTCGAAAAAAGAGAGACTTTTCGTCCTTTACAGACTGAATAGAATAATGTATCACCAACCGACTCAGTTTATAATCCAATAATAATTTGAAGTTCTCGATATCCTTCCCATTTCAAAGGAGACTTCTTCCTGGACCATCGAGTCTCCTCATTTCACAGTTGAGCAAAATTGACATCGAAATTTCTCTAGTCTAATGGAGCTTTCCTCAAGAAAGGATTTCTGTTTCCGTTTACGGTATGCTACGGGTTGCTTTTTGAATTATTTGTTATTATCAAGAAACCAAATTTTTGTGTCAAAAATTTGAAATGGCGGTTGCATTAAAAGAACCCATGACTATGAAGCCTTTGGATGGAAATTGAATGATTGTTCGAAAAAAGAGAGACTTTTCGTCCTTTACAGACTGAATAAAATAATGTATCACCAACCGACTCAATTTATAATCCAATAATAATTTGAATTTCTCGATTTCCTTCCCATTTCAAAGGAGACTTCTTCCTGGACAATCGAGTCTCCTCATTTCACAGTTGAGCAAAATTGACATCGAAATTTCTCTAGTCTAATGGAGCTTTCCTCAAGAAAGGATTTCTGTTTCCGTTTACGGTATGCTACGGGTTGCTTTTTGAATTATTTGTTATTATCAAGAAACCAAGTTTTTGTGTCCACAATCTGAAATGGCGGTTGCATTAAAAGAACCCATGACTATGAAGCCTTTGGATGGAAATTGAATGATTGTTCGAAAAAAGAGAGACTTTTCGTCCTTTACAGACTGAATAGAATAATGTATCACCAACCGACTCAGTTTATAATCCAATAATAATTTGAAGTTCTCGATATCCTTCCCATTTCAAAGGAGACTTCTTCCTGGACCATCGAGTCTCCTCATTTCACAGTTGAGCAAAATTGACATCGAAATTTCTCTAGTCTAATGGAGCTTTCCTCAAGAAAGGATTTCTGTTTCCGTTTACGGTATGCTACGGGTTGCTTTTTGAATTATTTGTTATTATCAAGAAACCAAATTTTTGTGTCAAAAATTTGAAATGGCGGTTGCATTAAAAGAACCCATGACTATGAAGCCTTTGGATGGAAATTGAATGATTGTTCGAAAAAAGAGAGACTTTTCGTCCTTTACAGACTGAATAAAATAATGTATCACCAACCGACTCAATTTATAATCCAATAATAATTTGAATTTCTCGATATCCTTCCCATTTCAAAGGAGACTTCTTCCTGGACAATCGAGTCTCCTCATTTCACAGTTGAGCAAAATTGACATCGAAATTTCTCTAGTCTAATGGAGCTTTCCTCAAGAAAGGATTTCTGTTTCCGTTTACGGTATGTTACGGGTTGCTTTTTGAATTATTTGTTATTATCAAGAAACCAAGTTTTTGTGTCCACAATCTGAAATGGCGGTTGCATTAAAAGAACCCATGACTATGAAGCCTTTGGATGGAAATTGAATGATTGTTCGAAAAAAGAGAGACTTTTCGTCCTTTACAGACTGAATAGAATAATGTATCACCAACCGACTCAGTTTATAATCCAATAATAATTTGAAGTTCTCGATATCCTTCCCATTTCAAAGGAGACTTCTTCCTGGACCATCGAGTCTCCTCATTTCACAGTTGAGCAAAATTGACATCGAAATTTCTCTAGTCTAATGGAGCTTTCCTCAAGAAAGGATTTCTGTTTCCGTTTACGGTATGCTACGGGTTGCTTTTTGAATTATTTGTTATTATCAAGAAACCAAATTTTTGTGTCAAAAATTTGAAATGGCGGTTGCATTAAAAGAACCCATGACTATGAAGCCTTTGGATGGAAATTGAATGATTGTTCGAAAAAAGAGAGACTTTTCGTCCTTTACAGACTGAATAAAATAATGTATCACCAACCGACTCAATTTATAATCCAATAATAATTTGAATTTCTCGATATCCTTCCCATTTCAAAGGAGACTTCTTCCTGGACAATCGAGTCTCCTCATTTCACAGTTGAGCAAAATTGACATCGAAATTTCTCTAGTCTAATGGAGCTTTCCTCAAGAAAGGATTTCTGTTTCCGTTTACGGTATGCTACGGGTTGCTTTTTGAATTATTTGTTATTATCAAGAAACCAAATTTTTGTGTCACAAATTTGAAATGGCGGTTGCATTAAAAGAACCCATGACTATGAAGCCTTTGGATGGAAATTGAATGATTGTTCGAAAAAAGAGAGACTTTTCGTCCTTTACAGACTGAATAAAATAATGTATCACCAACCGACTCAATTTATAATCCAATAATAATTTGAATTTCTCGATTTCCTTCCCATTTCAAAGGAGACTTCTTCCTGGACAATCGAGTCTCCTCATTTCACAGTTGAGCAAAATTGACATCGAAATTTCTCTAGTCTAATGGAGCTTTCCTCAAGAAAGGATTTCTGTTTCCGTTTACGGTATGCTACGGGTTGCTTTTTGAATTATTTGTTATTATCAAGAAACCAAGTTTTTGTGTCCACAATCTGAAATTGCGGTTGCATTAAAAGAACCCATGACTATGAAGCCTTTGGATGGAAATTGAATGATTGTTCGAAAAAAGAGAGACTTTTCGTCCTTTACAGACTGAATAGAATAATGTATCACCAACCGACTCAGTTTATAATCCAATAATAATTTGAAGTTCTCGATATCCTTCCCATTTCAAAGGAGACTTCTCTCTGGACCATCGAGTCTCCTCATTTCACAGTTGAGCAAAATTGACATCGAAATTTCTCTAGTCTAATGGAGCTTTCCTCAAGAAAGGATTTCTGTTTCCGTTTACGGTATGCTACGGGTTGCTTTTTGAATTATTTGTTATTATCAAGAAACCAATTTTTTGTGTCAAAAATTTGAAATGGCGGTTGCATTAAAAGAACCCATGACTATGAAGCCTTTGGATGGAAATTGAATGATTGTTCGAAAAAAGAGAGACTTTTCGTCCTTTACAGACTGAATAAAATAATGTATCACCAACCGACTCAATTTATAATCCAATAATAATTTGAATTTCTCGATATCCTTCCCATTTCAAAGGAGACTTCTTCCTGGACAATCGAGTCTCCTCATTTCACAGTTGAGCAAAATTGACATCGAAATTTCTCTAGTCTAATGGAGCTTTCCTCAAGAAAGGATTTCTGTTTCCGTTTACGGTATGTTACGGGTTGCTTTTTGAATTATTTGTTATTATCAAGAAACCAAGTTTTTGTGTCCACAATCTGAAATGGCGGTTGCATTAAAAGAACCCATGACTATGAAGCCTTTGGATGGAAATTTAAGGATTGTTCAAAAAAGGAGAGACTTTTCGTCTTTTACGGACTGAATAAAATAATGTGTTACCAACCGACTCAATTTATAATCCAATAATAATTTGAAGTGCTCGATGTCCTACTCATTTCCAAGGAGACTTCTTCCTGGACCATCGAGTCTCCTCATTTCACAGTTGAGCAAAATTGACATCGAAATTTCTCTAGTCTAATGGAGCTTTCCTCAAGAAAGGATTTCTGTTTCCGTTTACGGTATGCTACGGGTTGCTTTTTGAATTATTTGTTATTATCAAGAAACCAAGTTTTTGTGTCCACAATCTGAAATGGCGGTTGCATTAAAAGAACCCATGACTATGAAGCCTTTGGATGGAAATTGAATGATTGTTCGAAAAAAGAGAGACTTTTCGTCCTTTACAGACTGAATAAAATAATGTATCACCAACCGACTCAATTTATAATCCAATAATAATTTGAAGTTCTCGATATCCTTCCCATTTCAAAGGAGACTTCTTCCTGGACCATCGAGTCTCCTCATTTCACAGTTGAGCAAAATTGACATCGAAATTTCTCTAGTCTAATGGAGCTTTCCTCAAGAAAGGATTTCTGTTTCCGTTTACGGTATGCTACGGGTTGCTTTTTGAATTATTTGTTATTATCAAGAAACCAAATTTTTGTGTCAAAATTTGAAATGGCGGTTGCATTAAAAGAACCCATGACTATGAAGCCTTTGGATGGAAATTGAATGATTGTTCGAAAAAAGAGAGACTTTTCGTCCTTTACAGACTGAATAAAATAATGTATCACCAACCGACTCAATTTATAATCCAATAATAATTTGAATTTCTCGATATCCTTCCCATTTCAAAGGAGACTTCTTCCTGGACAATCGAGTCTCCTCATTTCACAGTTGAGCAAAATTGACATCGAAATTTCTCTAGTCTAATGGAGCTTTCCTCAAGAAAGGATTTCTGTTTCCGTTTACGGTATGTTACGGGTTGCTTTTTGAATTATTTGTTATTATCAAGAAACCAAGTTTTTGTGTCCACAATCTGAAATGGCGGTTGCATTAAAAGAACCCATGACTATGAAGCCTTTGGATGGAAATTTAAGGATTGTTCAAAAAAGGAGAGACTTTTCGTCTTTTACGGACTGAATAAAATAATGTGTTACCAACCGACTCAATTTATAATCCAATAATAATTTGAAGTGCTCGATGTCCTACTCATTTCCAAGGAGACTTCTTCCTGGACAATCGAGTCTCCTCATTTCGCAGTAGAGCGAAATTGACATCGAAATTTCTCTAGTCTGTTGGAGTTATCCTCAAGAAGGCATTTCCGTTTTCTTTCACGTTATGCTACGGGTTGTTATTTGAATTATTTGTTATTATCAAGAAACCAAATTTTTGTTGCTACAATCTAAGGTGACGGTTGCATTAAAAAAACCCATAACTATGCAGTCTTCGGATGGAAATTGAAGGATTGTTCAAAAAAGGAGAGACTTTTCGTCCTTTACAGACTGAACAAAATAATGTATCACCAACCGACTCAATTTATAATCCAATAATAATTTGAAGTTCTCGATATCCTTCCCATTTCAAAGGAGACTTCTTCCTGGACCATCGAGTCTCCTCATTTCACAGTTGAGCCAAATTGACATCCGAATTTCTCTAGTCTAATGGAGTTATCCTCAAGAAAGGATTTCCGTTTCCGTTTACGGTATGCTACGGGTTGCTTTTTGAATTATTTGTTATTATCAAGAAACCAAGTTTTTGTGTCCACAATCTGAAATGGCTTTTGCATTAAAAGAACCCATGACTATGAAGCCTTTGGATGGAAATTGAATGATCGTTCAAAAAAGAAGAGACTTTTCGTCTCTTATAGACTGAATAAACTTCTTCCTGGTCCATCGAGTCTCCTCATTTCGCAGTAGAGCGAAATTGACATCGAAATTATTCTAGTCTGTTGGAGTTATCCTCAAGAAGGGATTTCCGTTTTCTTTCACGTTATGCTACGGGTTGCTATTTGAATTATTTGTTATTATCAAGAAACCAAATTTTTGTTGCTACAATCTAAGGTGACGGTTGCATTTAAAAAACCCATAACTATGCAGTCTTCGGATGGAAATTGAAGGATTGTTCAAAAAAGGAGAGACTTTTCGTCTTTTACGGACTGAATAAAATAATGTGTTACCAACCGACTCAATTTATAATCCAATAATAATTTGAAGTCCTCTATATCCTTCCCATTTCAAAGGAGACTTCTTCCTGGACCATCGAGTCTCCTCATTTCACAGTTGAGCAAAATTGACATCCGAATTTCTCTAGTCTAATGGAGTTATCCTCAAGAAAGGATTTCCGTTTCCGTTCACGGTATGCTACGGGTTGCTATCTGAATTATTTGTTGCCTTAGCCAGACAATTTGGAAACAGTTCGCGTTCGCAATGTAGCCCCACTGAGCTTTCCACAGCTTACGACTAATTTGATTGTACACAAAACATTGGATTCCTCCTGACATCCAACAGGTATAATTAATGTCAGCGTTCATTCTCCTTCGGTATCGACTAGAGCGTGGGCTTACAGATGTTGCTGAAGAATTCCAGGAATATGTTCAATGGGATCGTGTTCCATTCGAAATTGCAAGTCGTTCATATCGTATGACGTATTATTTCTACAGTCTACTTAACGGTTTATTAGAAAAGAAAGAAGATAAGATGTATTTTATTAAATATTGTATACAACACAATTTTTTTGTTCAATTGGAGACATAATATTTCGAAAGTAAGATTTCAGTTGTATCAGTATTTTTTGCACTTGTTTCTAGGGGAATCCACTGTGATCGTTCCTTCCATATATTAGAAAAATCTCGATTGAAAATTATTTCAAGAGGTTCAGACTGTTTTTGTGGTGAATAATCCTGGGTGAAAAGCAATGGTGTTTTCCACTTTCAAAATGAAATTATCTAAATAATTCAAATTCCAGAGTAGGTGCAAGAATTTACGTATCTGGATTATTTGTTTAGTTGACCAAATATACCGGGTATTACATGAAGGTATGGCACAAATTGGGGGGCTATATCTACTTGTTATTTTAAGAAAAAAAGTTCATAAAAACATCGGTCCGTAAAAGCTTCGTTGCGGAGCTACAGAGTGTTGAAATTTCCAAAAAAAATAGGATTTTGCTTCATAACTCCTGCAGTTTTTGATATATTCAGTACAAATTCGGAATGCCAGCTATTTTCAACAGTCTTCATCATTGGACGTCCTGAATCTCAACTAGAATCTACAGGATGATTTCTTTTCTCGAGCCATGTCTCCTTTTTCCTCTCAAACAATTTTGTGGTACGTCAATTATCAGCGTATAACCAATTTTTGATATCTTCGTTCAATTTAAAAACTTTTTCGACACCTATAATTTTTTCGTATCTCTATCTATCGTTTTCGAGAAAAACGATTGTACCTATGTTATTCGCTAAATAAAAAAATAATAGTAATACTCGATAGGTATGCCCAAAATTTGCTTTTATTTGGATAGCTCGTCATCTGACACTCAACTCAAGCTCATTCAATATCAAACTAAAAAAGAATAAAACGATTGAAAACTAAATTCGGGTTGGCAAATCTTTGTCTTCACCGAGGCAAGTTTTGAGCGGAGTAAGGTCTGTATTAGAGCTTATCTTTTTCTCCTTTTGATATCTGATTTGTCTAAGATCCTCAAATCAAAGTGCTCCCAATTAGCCGATGACACGAAATTGTTCGGAAACCCTGTAACAGCCGCTGTAGAACTTCAGGAGGACCTGGAAGCGCTGACCCATTGGTGCCGAGAGTGGCAACTACCCCTCAACCAGGAGAAATGTGCTGTCTCACACTTAGGTTCCCTCAATCATCGTCATCAGTACCTACTATCTGAACGATGTCCCCATCAACACCTATACCAGTCATTCTTCTCGGTGTGATTATCAACGAGAATCTCAGCTGGTCCGATCATATAATTTCCATTGTGAATAAGGTGAAAGATCTCTGTTCATGATGCAAGCCCTCAACATGTGCTGTCCTGTTTAAGATATATGTCCGCCCCTCTTAGAATTTGCTGGCCCTGTATGGTGGCCGGTACTGAATAGGGATTTGGGTTTGTTGTAGGGTGTCCAGTGACGAGCGTCGCGTCTGCCATATTTTGCGACCAAGTTATGAAGAGAGGCTATCTCTCATGAACTTACCGTCGTTTGCCGACAGGAGGATTCGAGGCGACCTAATCACAACCTACCGTGCTCTTCACAATCTCTTTGGAGCTGACCTAAGCAGCTTTTTCACTTTGAACTCTGATGATCGTCTACGTGGTCATGCATATAAGCTGTCTAAGGAAAGTTTAAGATCGTCACAGAGGCAAAACTTCATCTCCAACCAACTAAATTGTTGAATTTCAATTTCTTGATCAATTTCACCATTGAAACTTGAAGAATTCACTGACATTTCATGGAGCTTGATTGTTAAGAATAGCATAGGAGGCGAAACACCAAAACGATTATATCACGTCGGGGTATGTTCAACCAATACGTCGTAACTATGAGAAATTCACAGATAAAATTCATTGGTACATGAGTTATATAATCATCATAATCCTTAGGCAGGGGTAAAACAGTTTAAAATTGTCATTGTTGAAGTCTCAATCTACGGAAACAATTTATTCTGTTGATTTCTGGTAAGTAGATTATTTCATAAGCGATATCCGTAGTGAGAGCAATAGTGTATTACAGTTTAATGTCATATTTAAACCTACCGCTTCACTGGCAACAAAACACGAAAAACCAGAATTCGTCATTTATTTCCAAATGTTGCCAATTCCATAAACCGCCGTGTAATATATCATTGATGACGGATAAGTTCAATTTCCTGCTAAACCGAGAGGTTAGGTCGAACTGGTACGATTTTCGACATATTTTATCACTGTCCACAACTGATTTCTCGCCTAGTTTATCCTCAATTCTGATTCCTATTTGCTCGAAGCGAAAAAATCGAGGTCTGGCGCCTCCGTTGATTCAGGGTGTTTCAATTAACGTTGCGCCGAAGGCACCTAATTTAATTGGACCCAGAACGAGGCATTTGCATGGTTAGTTACGCATCAAACGACAAAATTAGTGCGTTCTGTCAGAAGTTTTCCGTTCTGTGGTCCTGTCATTCTGGTTTCATATATTCATTCCATAGACATAGAAAAGAATGGACAGGGCGTCACGTGACTTTTACTCTACGTTTCGTGATTCCAACATAAGAGAGAGAGATACTGTGAAGGATGGAGTAATATTAGTGTGGTGCATAGACTAAACTAAACTAATATTACTCCATCCTTCACAGTATCTCTCTGTCATAATGTTGAAAAACTGACAGAACATAAAAATATCTAATGCGATTCAATGTTTTTATTATATGTTCTGTGCTTCGCACTAATATTACTCTATCTTATTCTGAAGTCAATGTTCTCTCTCACACGTCCTGTCCATTCTTTTCTATGTCTATGATTCATTCATATCTTCACTTTGTTATTGATAAATTAACTTCAATATTAAATATCATAGACCTGAAAATGTTATTGTCACTTTGACATCGATAAAAAAGGTGCATCCTTTTTATCGGATAAAAACTTCTCTTCCTCAATATGTCAATTAGTCTGTCAGATTTTTGAATTTTGAACATATACTGCTTTCATTTTGAATCTGTGTGGTAATTATTTAACTTTGTTGATATAAGAACCCAAAAGATGAATCGTTTTGGTGAAGTTTCGACTGAGCAAATTATTATTATATTCTGTCGTTAATTTATCTTGCCAAAAAACACTCGAGCTTTTCTTTTATCAGATAAATTTCTCTTCAACTCAAAGTTTTGCCAATCACTAAATTTGCTTGAAAAACTGACATCAGATAAAATCGCTCCATCTTCGGTGTCGCGATTTTATCATGTCAGTTTTTCTCGTAAAATTAGTGATTAGCAAAACTGTTTCGTTGCAAAGAGAAATTTATCCGATAAAAAAAAAGCTCTTGTGTTTTTACTGTTGATAAAC
Organism: Propylea japonica; assembly: GCA_013421045.1. NCBI lineage: Eukaryota > Metazoa > Arthropoda > Insecta > Coleoptera > Coccinellidae > Propylea > Propylea japonica. Next base: position 14,164,383 of record CM024240.1, read on the forward strand.
AGAGAAAATACTAGTATTGAATGTCCTGATATCTGGGCAGTTCATTGTAAGGCGAATGAAACACAGTATTCCAGGGGGCCGATCCTTGAATTATGTCGTGTTCTCGAATCGCCAAATGTCGACCAACTTAGCAGGGAAGTTGCTTGACAATTGTCGAATCGCGTATACGAAATTATTCAAGAATCGACCCCCTGATAAATTACTTAAGTGATTTTTAATATATCCTCAACATGTTTCGAGCGATTGAAAACTCATATTCAGGGGAAACATCGCAAAAGTGAAGCTGAAAAAACCGAAAAATTCCGCGAGAAACAGTAACAAATCCAAAAACAAAATAACAAGAATACAAAATTGAATGAAATACAATAAACTGAACACAAAAGACAAAGAAGGAAAAAAGTCAGAAAATCTGAAATTGATACAAAATCAATTGAAATGATTATTGAATATTTGGCTTTGTTTCTGTTTCTGTAGGAATTTTTTTCAGATTCACTTTCGTGATTTTTCTCCTGAAATCGAGCTGTTCATCGCTCGAAACATGTTGAAGATATATTGAAAATCGTCAAAGTAATGTATCTGGAATAGTGTTTCATCTTTTATCAACCTTACAGATAAAATCCTTACCACTAGGGAGTTTAACATATTATTTTATTTTTGAGAGCTCGTTTACTTAAACGAGTGCTATATCGTTTTGCCCAAATGTCTGTTATTTTCGAATTTTGAGCCGAAAATAGTCTCAAGCGATAGGGTTCGAATCTCTGATGAGGAATCCGTGGTCAAACTCTATTCTGTCCGTTGGGCCTTCCTGCCGGCCGACCGTAAACACGATAACTTTCGAAGGGATTATACTGAAAACTTTAGATTTTTATGGTGAGTTTGGTTGTCAAATGTCGCGATTGAGATGGTAAACCAGCCAAATCATACACAGGGTATTCCATGAAATATGGCCATTCAAAATTTTCGTTCCTCAATATCTCAGACTAACTTACAGAGATCAAAAATAAAATTTTGCGGCCACATACAAGATACTTATAATAAATTCCATGAAGAATTTGGTAGCAATAGTAATAAACGAAGCATAAAAAATTGAATTAGAATATTTAAAAGAAGAATCTTCATATTTCCATAAGAAGATATCCGGTTCGAGTGAAATTTATTCTTTCAATAAAAATTGATATACTGAATGTTTGTGCAAAATTTCAAATGATAGAATTCAATTCTTTTTAATTATTGAGTTTTTAAATTATTCGATTTTTTGAATATTTTCCAGAATATAATTCCAAAAGTGCTGAGATTTTGCATTCATATATTTATCATGAATCTCAAGTCTTATACACAATTTTGAGGAATTGTCTCATTCCTCCACCAATGGACGAGCGCTGAAAAGCACCTGCTCAGAGCTTTTCGTAAATTTTTATTGTACACACTTGATCCTAGAAGAACAGCATATTATCATAGTGTAGTCCGCATGTCGGCAATGTTAAGATGAGATTAATTTTGATCGACTGGAAGAAACTCCATAATGAATAATCAATACATGAGTTTATACTTCCGATTCTAGCATTTTATGGTTGGAAAATGCTTACGAAAGCCATTTTCTGTACGAAAAAAGTCCCCGGAGATATTCGCGGCAGAAAAAGTTTTTTTTCAATATCGACACCCTGTCCACAACTGATTTCTCGACTAGTTTCTCCGCAAATCTGATTCATATTTGCTCGATGCGAAAAATTCGAGGACTGACGTCTCCGTTGATTCAGGGTGTTTCAATTAACGTTGCGCTGAGGGCATTTAATTGGACCCATGGTTAGTTATGCATCAAATGACAAAATTAGTGCGTTCTGTCCGGTTCTGTCAGTTTTCCGTCCTGTGGTCCTGTCATTCTGGTTTCCTTCAGGAGTAATTCATATCTTCACTTTTGTTATTGATAAACAGAGAAAATACTAATATTGAATCTCCCGATAACTGGGCAGTTCGTTGTGAGGCGAATAAAATACAGTATTCCAGATACATTACTAAGGTGATTTTTGATAAATCCTCAACATGTTTCGATCGATTTACAGCTCATTTTCAGGGGAAACACTATAATTTTCGGAGGGATGGTACTAAAAACTTGAGATATTCAGGGTCGTTTTTTCTGTCACAGAAAAAAATAGTGTATTATACACGGGGAAAATATTAGATTTTAGTTCTCGGTTTTTTGTCTCCCTCTGCTAAAAATCAAATACTTTTTTCCCTTGTATATTAAATAACTATTTTCCAATTTCGACACACGGTCCACAGCTGATTTCTCGCCTAGTTTCCCCACAAATTCTGATTCCTATTTGCTCGATGCGAAAAATTTGAGGACTGACGCCTCCGTTGACTCAGGGTGTTTCAATTAACATTTCGCTGAAGGCATCTAATTTAATTGGACCCAGAACGAGGCATTTGCATGGTTAGTTACCCAGCAAAACGACAAAATTAGTGCGTTCTGTCAGAAGTTTTACGCCGTCTTGTCATTGTGGTTTCCGTCGGGAATATTTCATACTTCACTTTTTCTTGATAAACATATAAAATACTAAATACTTACCACTAGGGAATCATTTTATCATTTTACGCAGGATCCTAGGAGAACAGCATACTAGAGTGTTGTTCAAATGTCGGCAAGGTGCTGAGATTAGTTCTGATCGACTGGAAGGAACTCGGTGATGAAGAATCAATACATCAGTTCATCTTACCGACTAAAGCTTTTCATGATTAGAAAATGACCACGAAAGTTGTTTTCTGTATAGAAAAAGGCCCCGAGATATTCAAGGCAATAATTGATATATTTTTTTTGTGTGCTCATTCTACTTAATATATCGTATTGACCAAATGCCTGTAATTTTCGAATTTTGAGGTGAAAATTGTCTCAAACGATAGGTTTCGACTCCCCGATGCAGAATCCGTGGTCAAATTCAATTCTGTCCGTGGGACCGTCCGGCCGTTAGCACCATAACTTTCGCAGGGATTGTCCTGGAGACTTGAAATTCTCAGAGTCAGTTCGGGCCCGAAATGTCTCGGTTAAGTCCGTTAACCAGCCAAATCGTACAGGGTGTTCCATAAAATATGACCATTCAAAATTTTTGTTCCTCAATATCTCATACAAAACTTAACCAATCTAAATGAAATGTTGCAGCCACATGAAGGCTGCTCATAATAAACCTCATACAAAAGTTCGTGGTCATAGTGTAAACAAAACCATAGAAAATTCAATTGAAATATTGAAAAGAAGAATTTTCTTATGCCCATAAAAAATATCCGATTCGAGTGAAATTTATTTTGTGAATGGTGATTGATAAACTGAATATTCATGCGTGGCCACATAATGTTAACAGAACCATAGAAAATTCAATTGGAATATTGAAAAGAACAATCTTTATATTTCCATAACAGGATCCGATTCGAGTGAAATTCATTTTTGAGCGCTCGTTCTACTTGAACCAGTGCTATATCGTTTTGCCCAAATGTATGTAATTTTCGAATTTTGAGCCGAAAATGGTCTCAAGCTGTAGGGTTCGACCCTCTGATGGCAAATCCATGTTTAAATTCAATTCTGTCCGTATGGTTGTCCGGCTGGCCGTAAGCACGATAACTGCCGAAAGAATTGTCCTATAGACAAAATGCTCATAATGAGCCTCTTTAGGAATCTTGGCTGTTACCTCCAGGGTGTCCAGGACCGGTTTCCCCATTTGAATTGTTGTTAGCCCAGCCAGCTCTAGACACTTGCATACCAAGCATGGTACTTAAATCTACATGTATATTATATATTACCTAGTATTATGCATACCACGTACCCAGCTGTTTCTGCTTCTGATCCACAAAGCCTGCAAATTCCATCTGATGACTTTCCCATACGGAGCAGATGATCTTTGTACCTACAGTGTCCCGTCAGCAGTCCCACCATCACCTGAAGCTCAGCTCGTAACAGCTTCTTGAGCGCTTTGGTATAGTTAGAAGAAATCATCACGCAACTCCCGTTGCTATACTATTGATCTTTTCCAAGTCCACAGAAAGGTTCAGGTCCAGCGGGTGTAAACCTTGTACTTTTTGCATGTTCATTGCCTTTTTCATTTTTTTCAACACCACATTGCCCTGACACTATAGTATAGTCACTTTATTGCCTAATGCAATTGCTTTATGATGTAACGGCACCCCAGGTCAGCAGACAGTCTTGCTAGTGCGATTCCAGAGTTCTCAGCATGCGGCCCCTTGAGGTTCATCTATAGACAGTCATTATCTCCGTTTGTAAAATCCAGGGTTCACATTTCAGGGTTTTAGAGAATCTGATTTTAGGTCCATATACCCCATTTCCAATGCCTCTTTCTGATTTTGATCCATCGGTAAACCACATGGATGGATTCGATTTACGAAACTTACTGCTCTAGGTCGGTTATCTACTACTATCCTTTCAAAAGGCGTTTTGAAATTGAAATCAAAGATGTTTGGCATAAGATTCTATGGTTTGTCAAGAGATTTGAATCCAATTGATTCAATATCTTTATGTGTCCAAACCAGAATCGCTCCTTAAAATATTAGCTTATCATTCAGGAACACACCCTGATTTATAATGCTAAAGAATATTTTGAATTTCAAATTCAATTAGTTGGTCCGGACACTTCAGTCTTGAATTGATTTGAAAATTGTAGACAAGATTATGAACACAACATGAACAGTTGCATCCGATATGGTTTTGATTCAAAGAAGAAACACCCGCTCTGTGCAAATCTATATTTAGTGGGACACAGTTGAAAAATATGTATATTTATCGATTACTATTGTATTTTGATGTCTTTTACACTTCTTGTTATTCAGTTAAATATAAAACAACATGAGTTTTATTACCGAAATAAATTGTTTTCGAATCAGTGGAATAAGATATGGGCTGTGTGTTGATTTATATGCAGTGTATGGATAAATGCCATTGTAATTTACGATCGGTTTTCTTACGCATAGTTTATGTATGACGTCATTTATTTTCACATTGTGACGTAACTACATACACAAACTGTTTTGTTAATTGGTTCGAATCAAATAATTATGTTGTTAATAACTGAAAGCTTGAAGGAAAATTGTTTTGGAAAAACAGGACATTCAATATGAGAAAAAAATTGAAGATATGACGTTTGAAACTTTTGGCGCTTCTTCATATTAGAAAAACTATTAATAATTATTTCAGAAAAACTAATATATTGATAATTCGACACTTTCGACCGATTTTTTGAAAACTTGTTGCCAGGCAATAGTCTCGAGAGCCATCAGGGCTCGAGTGGCTATTTCCAAATGGCAACAATTTTGAACAAAATCTGTCAAATTATTTTCTAATGTATGGAACTAGCGAGTTATATTTGACTAGATAATTTTTTGATTCACAAATTTTTACAATGAAATAAATCAATAAAACTATCATGAGATTATTGAAAAATTTAATTTAATTAATTATTACAATATACGAGAATATCTTTGAGACATGGTGAAAATATTAAAAGAATTAACAATTTAAATTAGTACAATGAAAAACGCAATTATTAAAAATATTTTGAGGCTCATTTATCACACTCAGCACCAACATTTTCAAATTTCGAAAAAATTTTAATGTCAATAATTAGTACCCAATTTGTTTCTTTGAAATTAATCTGATATCATCAGAAATTTTTTAAATATTAACAATTTAGTGTGTCACACACGGGATCGTTAAAGTGGAAATTTAGTGAAAAGGTTCGTTTTCTTTTATTGTTTTTGAGCACCAATAATTAGTACCCAATTAGTGCTGTTGAAACCAGTCCATACCATCAGTAATTTTTGATATATTAACAACTAGCGACCCGCCCCGGCTTCGCACGGGTGCCTCGTACGCGCCATTTACAGGCACGCTCTTGCCACCACATGGCTTCGTTTTATGTAAAATTGCGTTTGGTGATTAAAAGATGAAGAAAAAAATTTTTTTTTTCATATTTGAAAAAGAAAACTTTTATTTCATTTCACAACAGTAATGAATTCATTTCGATTACAAAAATGAAGTGTTATTTAGTTGAACTTCTCTAAGGAAATGAAAGTGAATCCAAAGTAAATACTGAATCGAAGCGTTATACGTGTCCGGAAACTATCCGTTTTTGTGAAGTGCTCTTTGGTAAACCATATTTTTGTTTTTTGGTCTGACGTTAACACAAACAAAGCGGATGGTTTCCCAACTCGTGAACACGCAACGTATAACTGCCCATGTGAAAAACAATGATTTTTTATGCACATGAAAATTTTGAATTATTTTCATCAGCTTTCTTTGAACCTGGTAACAATTTTCTTATACAGAATAAACAGAACATGCCACGATGGGGATTCGAACCCGGTACACTACCGGGTCCACACGTTAGTCGTTACACCACTTGCCTGGTTGCACGTGACGACTATTTACAGCAGACTTCAACGGGTTTTATTAGGAATCAAAATACATGTAAATATATCAGGAAATCGAAAAAATATATTGAAATATCGATAATTATCATAATACATACTGTTTAATATCATTTCCTGGCGTATTTTTTCCTAAAATACGAAAAATCCCCGAATTTTGTTCTCATTACGTTATGTGTCAGTGAAATGGGAAATTCGGTTTAGTATAAGCCTCAAATATCACTGCGACCTGAAATGATGCTTTTGATTGCTGAAATGTTAGGAATTCGTTGAATGAACGTTGAAGTTGATGATTTCATATGGACTTACCTATTCAAATAACGTTTTCCACTCGAAACGAACAAATGTTTACATCATACGTACCTATGTCCAAAATATTTTGTTCTTCCTGGTTATTTCAGAATTCCTGGAACAAATATCTTCATTAATAAACGTTATAGAACTACTCAAAAACGATATTCGTACCTTGTTTGATTCGGATCTGTTCGTTTTTCCTCTCAAAATTGCAAGTTTCCTAGAGCTTTTTGTACCTCTAAACTGAATTGACAATTGTCACGTACTTCCTTATAATTTCATAGTTTCTGGAACAAATATTTTTAGTAATAAACGTTATAAAACGAATGAAAAACGATATTCATACCTTGTTTCATTTGGATCTGGCCTTTTTCTTCTGAAATGAGGAAATTTTGGAAGCACTTCCCTCTCATAAGGAGAATTGACAGTTGTCATTGAATTCGATGTCATAAATAAGGAAATTTTCAGAAATGTCAAAAATTTACCAATTTCTTACGTTCTTCTCGATATCTTGAAATTTTTCCTGAATTTTATTTGCTACAAACCTTCCTCTTGAATCACTCTATCTATTAAAAAAAAACGCTTCCAAATCCGTTGCGTAGTTTCAAAGATCTAAGCATACATTGGGACATAGGGACAGAGAAAGCGACTTTGTTTTATACTATGTAGTGATTTAGTGTTTCACGCGCAAGGAGATGCATTACACGAAGAACTGTTCAACAGAATACTTATGGAGAAGAAGATACCTGGAGACTGGAAGAAGAGCATAACTGTACCTATATTTAAAAAAGGCGATAAGAAAAATGCAGAAAACTATAGAGGAATATCACTATTGAATTCTATAATGAAACTATTCACCAAAATCACCGAGGGTATAATATCTGGATATTGTAGCATGTCAGAAGAACAGCAAGGTTTCCGTTAGAACAGATCGACAGTAGATGCCATATTCATCATTAGGCAGATAGTGGAGAAGTCTATTGAATATGCTAAACCAGCATATATGTGCTTCATAGACCCTACCAAAGCCTTCGATAGAGTGAGACTGGATGATGTCCTGCGAATAATGAAAAATAAAGCTATCCCAAACAACATAATACATGTAATTAAAGAGCTAAACTACAAAACAACAACACAAATATCAGTAAATGGTAAACTTACCAGATGTGTGCCAATAGCGACAGGGATAAGACAGGGAGACTCTCTGAGTCCAGTATTATTCAACTTGGTAATAGATCAAATAATAGAATACGTTAAAAAAGCAGCACCAGGATACAGAGTAAAAATGGGGGAGATCAAGATAATATGCTATGCTGATGATGCCGTTATAATATCCGCAAATGAAGACGATTTACAAAGACTCTTGCACACATTTTATACCATAAGAAGGCAATTCAACATGAAAATTTCCACTGAAAAATCTAAGACCATCGTAATAAGCAAAGAGCCCTTAAGATGCAAGCTAGTAGTAGAAAATAAACCTATAGAACAGGTCATGATCGTTAATTACCTGAGAATCGAGATATCCGCAAATCAGGATCAGGATAGAACACGAGAAGTGAGAAGCCAAGTAAACAAGGCAAATAGAATCTCAGGAAGCTTATCGGATGTAATTTGGAATAACAAATACCTACATGAGCAAGGACGCGAAAATAAGAGTTTACAAGACCTGTATTCGACTGATCATGACGTATGCCATTGAGACGAGAGCTGATCATAGTAAAACGAAGTCAATTCTTAGAACTGCCGAAATGAGAGTAGTCAGAAGAATATCGGGATATACAATGAAGCCGGTCCCAGACAATGCGTGTATTTGACGAATGTTCGGCATTGGTGGTGCTTCGCATAGTGTGTGTGCAATAGTGTTCGGGCCGAAGTTGAGCTCCCACACACTACGCGAAGCACCGCCAATGCCGAACATTCGTCAAATACACGCATTGTCTGGGACCGGCTTGAGAGATCGTATTCGTAATTCGACAATACGCAGGGAACATTTAGAAAAATTTTAGAACCAATAATTAGTACCCAATTAGTTTCAATTTGTTTTCTTGAAACGGGTCCGATTTTATTAGTAAGTTTTGAAATACTAACAATTTAGGGTTTCACGAACGTCCTCGTTAAAGTTTGAACTGTGAACTTAGCGAAAAGTATTTTTCGTTTCGTTTTTTCACACCCAATAATTACCTAATTAGTTTTAATTTATTCTGTTGTAATGAATCCGATATCTTTCGTAATTTTTGAATTATTTATAATTTTGTGTTTCACACTCAATTTGATTTTCAAATATTAACAGAATAACGAATCCGATTCAAAGATAATGACTATTTGTGCTAAATTTCTTGAGAATCGTATCACTACAATATTTTTAGAAAATCAAAATACGATTTGAAATTTTGCGTTCGAGTGCAAATTCGAGATTCGCTGACGCCTACGGAATTCCATCGAAATTGTATTATTTATACAATTTCGATTGAAAAGAATCCAAGGCGGATGTCAATTTTGATATCATATAGGAAATTTTTGAAAATAGTCCATATTTGTTGATAGAAATGTCAACTCAACATCCTATACCTTTAAGGTCGAAAATAACTCTAGCTTTTTTTCTGAAAAATCGCGAATCTAAGTAAGAAATTACTAGGGACCCTATTTGTTGAGAATTGTGACTTACGGATACGACAGAAAGTTTCTTGCGTAACAAGGTTGAGGAGTGGCTTCTTATCCCTCATAATCATAGAGGAACATCGTTTTTGTTTTTGTCAGTTTTTTGGTTTTTAACAAAAAACTGAAAAGTGCTTTTCGGGCATCACCTTCCGGAGGCTGTAACTGAGCAGTGTGGACTCAAAAAAATTAATAAAAGCCCAGAACAGGTGGTTCTGAGAGTTCTGATTGTTCCTTGGTGAAGCAATAACACTATTACCCCAGAATTTTGGGAAGGACTTAAGATTCATGCTGAGTATATGAATGGCAAATCTCAGCACAATCGGAATTATGTTCGGGAAGTTATTCGACAAATGAAATATATAAAAAATCATTATTTGAAAAAAAATTAAATTTTATGGTTCTGATGATGCGATCCTCTCAAATTTTTGCATGTACATTCAGTATAGCAATCTGCATTTACAAAATAAATTTCACTAGAATCGGATAGCTTGTTATGGAAATGAAAAGATTCATCTTTTCAATATTCCAATTGAATTTTCTATGGCTTTGTCTACACTATGGCCACAAATATTTGTGTGAGGCTTATTATGAGCATCTTGCATTGTCGCAACATTTCATTTCGATTGGTTTCCTTTTGTCTGAAATATTGAGAAATTTTGAATGGCCAAATTTTATGGAACACCCAGTAAGATTTGGCTGGTTAACGATCTCAACCGTGACATTTGGGAACCGAACTCACACTGAAAATCTTGAGTCTCTAGGACAATCCCTTCGAAAGTTATCGAGCTAACGGCCGGACCGCCCCACGGACCGAATTGAATTTGACCACGGATTCGTTATCAGGGCGACAAACCTTATCGTTTGAGACCATTTTCGAATCAAAATTCGAAAATTACAGACATTCAGACAAATAGCACTCGTTTGAGCAGAACGAGCGTTCAAAAAGGTTATTACGTTACCCAATGGGGTGGTTCATTCTAAATTTTTCGCAACTTTTCCTGTATATAGATACTTATAAATTTAAAGACTATTTTTTTCGATTCAAATACAAAACGATGATAAAATCTCTGAACTGGGACTGTATGAATCGAGTCGTATGGGAATTAAGTCGTACATAATTAACATGGGATTCATTCCAGTTATACCCTTTTGAGTTAATGCCAGGTAAATCCATGTAAATGAAGTTGAATAAAGTGCCGAGATTAATAAGATTCATGGTGTCCTACGGATGAATTTGCAAGTCATATGTTGCCCATTCAGTATGCATATTTTATGAGGCTTTTGGCGTTACGGATGTAAGTGCTCAGTTCATAACTCCAGGGTTCACTTCAATCTTAGTATTATCGCCGCATATTTCGAAGTTTATTTCAGTATACTTCAAGACGAGTAGTAACTTAAAATTGATACTGCACAATATATGTACTGGGTTTTTCACTATAGATTGACCCCCCTTCAACTTTGTTCCTAAAGGAGATCAAAACATGTTTCTTACAAAAGTTTCACGAAATGAAGGTTTTTAAATATGACTTCACAAACTGAAATATATACAGGATGGCGATTTTTACACGAGTGTGAACCTATTCATTTGAAAAACAACGTTGTTTGAACTGTATAGGGTTTTTCACTATAATTTGACCCCTCCTCCCTTTAACTTTGTTACTAAAAAAGACACAGAAAAATGTTTCATACAAAAATTTCACGAAACCGAGTGAGGTTTTACAATATGAATTCACCTAATGGAATGTGGGTGGCCAACATATTGATGGCAACTTCATTTTTTCAAATCGAACACCCTGCATATTTTTCCATATTTGTCTAGCTCTTTTTCCCCTGATTTCGAATATGTACCTAATAAATGTTGGTCTATCTCTCTTATTCTGAGCACCACAGAGTTTCAAATTTTAAGAACCACCTGGCAATTACTTTTCAAGTGGCAGGCTGCGATTACTCAAAATGCCCGTTTAGGGAGTTATGTCCTGAGTAACGATATGACATAAGTTTTACATTGATTGGAAATAATTATCAAATATGCATTACACGGAAGGAGAAAAATTGGAAATATTTTCACTTTATGTGAAGAACAATAAAAATAAGAAAGAAAGAAGTAATTGTTCAGTATTTATTCATCATAACTCTAAAAATGGACATTTTCAGTAAACGCAGTCTGCCACTTGGAAAATGTTTCAGAGCTTGCCAGGTGGTTCTTAAAATTTGAAACTCTGTGGTACTCAGAATAAAAGTGATTGACCAACATATGTTACAAATTCGAAATCAGACGAAAAGAGCTAGCCAAATATGGAAAGATATACAGGGTGTTCCATTTAAAAAAATGAAGTTGCCATCAATATGTTGGCCACCCACATTCCATTAGGTGAATTCATATTGTAAAACCTCAGTCGATTTCGTGAAATTTCTGTATGAAACATTTTTCTGTATCTTTTTTAGTAACAAAGTTAAAGGGGGGGTCAAATTATAGTGAAAAACCCTGTACAGTTCAAACAACGTTGTTTTTGAAATGAGTAGGTACACACTCGTTTAAAAATTTAAACAGAACATTTGGAAATGAAGAGAGCTACATTCAAACAAGAAACTAGTGTATCGTTTTCATATGCCAACCAATACATTGAAAAATATTGTTCTATGAGTGTCAATAATTCACTTTCTTCATTCTATGCTTTTAAGTATGATTCTGTTCACTCAACTTGAAATACATTTATAAATAATCTATGTGAGGTTTCTGGGAGTTATGGCAATTCTACAAATCATAGAGTGTATACAGAAAGTCAGAAACACAATAAATTAATTCAAGTTACAATTTGAAGACAGAATTTGGGTGTCACATTATTTAAAATGAAACGGTAAATTAAAAATCATCTCAAGAATATAACGAATGAAAGACATCGTGAAAATAGCCGCATTTCTGGTCGATACTGATAAGTATTCTAAATTGACAGTGGGTTTCACAAAGCTTGATTGGGCAATCAAATCGTTGATTTCGAATTAAGTCGATGGTTTATGTCAAAAATGAACCGAAAATTGCACAGAAATTATGACATTTCACAAATCAACGTGATTGGAGTTTTGTGAAACCCGGCTCTAGTCAAACAAATAATAAACATACTGTTTGATCTGATTAATTACAATGAAAAATGGTTTTCTATTTCTATATACATTTAGGCCAAAAACTATTAATCGCATACAATAACTTATTGAGTCAAGACCTTTCAATCGTAGGCAAAGGCATTGCGCTGATCGTATAGCCTTATCCAATAAGCGATTGAATTATGGATTCTGTATGTATTCTCTACTTTGAAAACAGGTGTATATAATTATAACTCTTTCATTGAAGGCATCACAAAATAGACTTTGTGACTTTTCAGCTTGTTCTACATAGGTAATTTAGAATTAAGGGTACTAAATGATTTTTCAATAATGACCATGACTATCCGTGGTCTTCACTTGTTATACCTACTGTATCATACCTATATCCTATGCCAACCAACACACTAATGATATTGACCGCCCAACGCTAGTTTTTCCTAGTTTACAAGGGGTAAGCAAAATGCCATAAGCACAATGTGTTATCTTTAGTGATAAAAAAGAGTAAGCTTTCGGAGTGCTTAAAATTGCAACTCCAATATTTAACGGTGAATAAGTAATTCTAACAAAAGGAGATATTACAGAGAAGCTATAAAATTCTTTGTGAGACTAGTCACATTTTCGGTCAATCTGGCAAATCATTTCATATTTTCATCTTCTGAACGCTATCGGACAAGCAATAAACCTGTAATTCGATATCAGTGATGACACCAATGAAATGGTTCTTGAGTCTCATGTACCTACAGGCCAAAAGACACCTACGATTAACGCACACATGAAGTCTTGGTCAGCGCAACGCCTATAACAAAAATTTCTTGTTTGAAGAATTGATTGTGTGCGGTTAATCATAATTATGTGATTTTTGGCCTGAAAAATACACTAAGTCAAGAGAAATTTAATGATGTAATCGCTGCGATCAAACTGTGGGGGTTACTAGTTGTTTGATATCTTTCAGAAGGTGGGAAAATCAGAACGTATTTTGATATTGACTGATGCAGGCCCGCCGTAAGCGGGCGTGCAAGGCGTGCCCGGCACAAGTGCGGCAGCAAATCCAGTGAAATTGAAATTTTTTTTTGGAGGGGGCAAACAACGTGGTAAGCGGGGGGGCGGTTGTCCAACTCCAACTGCTTTGAAATTTTGTCAACTGTCATAGAAACATAGAAATTTTGCCATATGAGATCGAAACTTTGCCAACTTCTTTGAAATTTCTCCAACTCCGTTCAACATTGGGGGCGGCAAGGTCTCCCCACCCCCGCTTAGAGAGACTTTTTCTCTGAAGGATCGGGAGAACAGGCGGTCAACATCGATATTTCCGTATATCCACGGAATTCAGTGAATTCACTGCAGTGTTTCTTTCAGGTATATTTCCGGGGGGGGGCACTGCCGCCCCCCGAAGTTCCGCAGGTGCCCCCCGGCAAAATACTGAGAGCGCCTAGATCCAGGTATGGCGTAAAACTCCAAGATCGAAAAATTCACATAATTCGATAAATTGCCCTCCCGGAACTTCGAATTGCGCCCTCGAGAAAAATTTTCTGAAAGAAACATCGATTCAGAAAGTTCCTACGGCATCTCTGAATTTGTTGAATATTCTAAGAGAAAAACTTGCAAATGTTCTTTTCCCAATATTACAACCTGGTAGTAGTAGTAGTTGAATATTTTCAGTGTCACCGTATCGTTTATGCCAATTATTGCATGTCATAAAAAACCATCTGTTACCAAATTGCACCCTTTCTACTAGCCGATTTTAGGTAGGTACGTGATTTTGAAGAGAGAATTACGAAAATGAATAAAAACAGAATGAGGGTCTTTGTCGGAATGTACACCCCCTAGGATCAGTTGCATTTTGCATTCGAAATTGAAACTTGTCTCTTGTCTATGATTCGATTCCCCGCTTTTCATTTCAAGATCAGTTCAGGTCCCTCGCTAAAACTTGCAAAACTAAACCAACCCCCCCCCGAATTGCTCTCAGAATACGCCCTTGATGTAGTGATGTAGCGCCCTATTGGGGGCGGCATAACAGTATTTGCACGCGGGCGCTCAGACAGCTAGCGGCGGGCCTGGACTGATGATGTGGCAAGCCTCACGAACAATTTTATTGCTTTTCTGTTATATCTCCTCATTCTATAATTAACAATTCACCATTAAATAGTTCTGTTGTAATTTTAAAGACCCCGGGAGATAACTTGTTTCTTTAAAGTGACACTAGAATTTACATATTGTTGTTATGTCATTCTGCTTATCTTTATATATTAGCATTATTTTCAAAAACCTCAAATGGATAAGTGAATCTAATCAAATCAAATTAACTTTATTCCTTCGCACAAGTAAATACAGTTTGGTTTCCAGGTGAAGTATACAATATTTACTCTTCCTGCGAGTATAGACGCACCTAAGCCTACCAACATGTGCTGTGCTATCCATCCACTATTCGGGGTTTTCAAGATACAGTACAAGATTTAACTTAAACTTGTCAAAACAGTGATTAAACACAAGCTGACCCGGCAAACCTAGTTTCGCCAGTTTAAAATTTGTAAAGTCTTGTTATAAAGCCGAAATCTGAAATAAATGATAGATTTATAGCAGTACCCTGTACATCAAAAGCGTACCTATATAGAACATTTATAATACGTCACGAATTAAATGAAATTCTCCAATTATTTTTATGAGGCTTATGTTATAAGCTGAAATTCAGAATATTCGACGATGTTTATGGAAACAACCAGTTTGAATTCAAAGCGTCTATTGAAAATTCATATGAAATCTTCCACAAATCAAATAAAACATCAACCGTACAGAACTCATATGTGACACATTGAAAAAACTGATAATATTGAAGGGTCTATAAAAACGCCAGCTTGAAAAGGATAATTAGAATACTAGGAGAACACCCCATCCGATTTAGCATATTTTTGTAGTATTTTTCTCTATTAGTAATCTAAAAACTGATAGGATATTTGCAGGTGCTTTTGAGCGCTCGTTCATTGGTGGAGTAATAACGCTTTTACCACAAAATTTTGTAGGGAACTTAAGATTCATGCTAAGTATATGAATACAAAATCTCAGCAAGATCGGAATTATACTCTGGAAATTATTCGAAAAATGAAATATCCAAAAAATCAATAACTGAAAAAAATGAATCCTGTGTTTCTGAGGATGCGAACATTCAGTATATAAATCTTCATTCACAAAATTAAATTTTACTCGAACCGGATATCCTACGATTATTATAGAAATGTTAAGATAATTTTTTTCACTACTCCAGTTGAATTTTCTATGGATTTGTTTACACTATATATATTCTTTTGAATTGAGAGCTAACAAAATACAATACATGAAACAAAAAAGTCCCTAGCTGAGGTTGGTGCAAAACGGGGTACCATACTATTCTGTCGTATGATACCAGAGCACAGGGAAAAACCTCAGTAGAAAAAACCCTGCCTCGCCGTTTTTAGAAAATTGAAACTTAAAACTATTCGAATAAATACCTTCAATATTCAGATACAAAATACGTAATTCTTGCTCTTGGGCCAGGAGGGTGTTTTAAATCAGGTCTGGCGTTCCAAGTGATGATTTTCGAATCTTCTGTTCTTCTAAGACCGCTACAGGACCCTACTGAAGGGTAATCATCTCCCATAGATTTAAATAGTGGTATTTCATCCTAAATATAGAATTTAATTTCGGAATAATAATAAAAAACGTGTGACAAACTTACACTATGACCACATAGTGATTTTGAATGGAAATATTTAATGGAATACCTACACTCACCTACACGATTTGGCTGGTTAACGAACTTAAATACGGAATTTGGGAACCGAACTCACCCTGAAGCCCAGGACAATCCCTTGGAAAGTTACGACTGGCCGGCCGGTGAATTTGACCACGGATTCGTCATCAGAGAGTTAAACCCTATCGTTTGAGACAATTTTCGGCCCAAAATTCTAAAACTACAGACATTTAGGCAAAACGATATAGCACTAGTTTAAGTAAAACGAGTGCTCAAAAATGCCTGCGTGAAATTAGCGAAAAGTCGATAGAACAAATTCCGAAACTAGGCCCAATATTTAGTACCCAATTCGTTCTACTAAAATCTTTTCAAGCACCACTATAGTGTTTCAGTAGTTCGAATTTCTATTATTTGGTGCTGACTTCACACACAGCACCAACATTTTCAATTTTCGATGGAATTTTAGTGCCAATAATTACACCCAATTTGTTCCAAATTCTGTTGAAAAAATCTCAATATCATTTTTAGTTTTTGAGTTATTTGCATTTATTTCTTTTGTGCCAACTTCACACTGAGCACCAACATTTTCTAAATTCGAAAACATTTTTATGCCAATATTAGTACACAATCTGTTTCGTTGAAATGAATCCGATATCATCAGTAATTTTTGAAATATTAACAATTTAGTGTTTCACACACGCGATCGTTGAAGTAAAAGTTTAGTGAAAAGTTTCGTTTTCTTTTTTAACACCAATAAATAGTTCCCAATTAGTTCCAATTTGTTTTGTTGCAACGAATCTGATATCATCAGTAATTATTGAAATATGTTGTGATTATGACTACCAGAAGACGAAATTGCTTTAACAGAACAAGTGAATTCCCAAAACGAATGATAATATCGCAGTACTCGTGATATTACAGATTTTTCAATAAATCAGAAATAGTTTTCGAGTGATTCCTATGAGTATAAACTATGTAAATATAATTTAAAAATTTAAACGATCTGTTTTAAATCTTGTGACTATTGGTGCAGTAGGAATATCGAATCGGAGGTTTCAAAATATATGGTATGAGAACTGGCTTTACTGGCAGTGTAACTTCAAATAAATTTTTTTGTTGGCAGTGTAAAAAATACATATTCCGATAGGGTTCAGTGTAAAATTTATACGGACTTGAGAAACTCATCTCAGGGCAATAAGAATCATTGCATTGAAGCATTTATACCGAAGGATTTTTTAAGAGAAAACATTGTCATAATAAGATGAAGATTTGTATTGGATTCAAGAATTCAAATTATCATGAGTAATTTTTCCATACTGAAAAGTATGCAGCTGACAGAGTAGAGTTATTAGATTAATGTGTTCCTTGAATTAATAAAAAACAATTCTGATGAGCATCATTTTATTCTGTCACAAAAGACGCCACTGGAAGTCAGCACCAAATAATAAAAATACTTATTACTAAGAAACTATAGTGGTGCTTGAAAAGGTTTTAGAAGAACAAATTGGGTACTAAGTATTGGGCCTAGTTTCGGAATTTGTTCTATCAACTTTTCGCCAACTTCACGAGGCCCTCAAAAATTAATTCTCCGGACAGCACACCGAAAAGTCAATTAGAGTAATAACTCCAGGAAATATCCTAAATAATAACAGGCCGCCAGGGCATTGAAAACAGTGTTCATCTCTGTGCTAAAAGCCAGGTAATACTCCCTATAATGAATAAATATAATAGAAAGTTCCGTGAGCACAAATAAAGTTTCTGAACGACGAAATCTCTGCATATACTTCGATCATTATCCCTCTCAGGATTATTCAACACAACCTATGCGAACGGAGTAAACTAGCTTTGACTGAAATGTAAAAGGGTTTACCTAATTGGTTCTAGCGCTAGCGCTAGAATTTCCAAACTTTTCTCGCATCTTCGTAGTTCGTAAAGTCTTCTTGAGTTATCCATGTTTCTTTAAATACAAGCGAGATGTGGGGGCGACATGCATTTTTTATAACATTTAAGAGAATTTGTTGATGTTCTGAAGCTCAGATTAGCTTTTTCATTAAGTGTTCTATTTACCTCTGTTGAAAGCTCACAACACCAGTTGAAATTCATTCGAAAGTTGATTATTTGATATACATTTAATGCATTTCAAGAAAACACAATTTCGGATTAGCGGATATGGGAGACTAAAGGGTTCGTTTCTGTGACGGGAAAAAATTGGACATTTTATCTCCGTTGACAGGTAACAAAATATAACTTTTCACGAAATTACTTTTTTCCTCGGGGAAAAAGTGAGTGTATATATATCCGGAAAAAAGTAAAAACTGAGAGCTAAAATATAATATTTTTACCGTGTATAGTACATTATTTTTTCTGTGACAGGAATAACGACAATTTGATAGTGAAAGAAATATAAGTTTTCAGGAAATTACTTTTTTCCTCGGAAAAAAGTGAGTGTATATACAAGGTGTCCCGTAATTAGACCGACAAACTTCTAGTGGACATTATAGATCGTATTTTGGAGAGATTCGACCCAAATCATATAATGCAAAATTGCTTCGTTAAGGAGCTAGTGCCCTTTGAAGATGACGTCCTGTCCACACTTTTTGCCACATATTCGCAAAACGGAGTTACATAAAGTGCTGAAAGTTTACACATTGGCTAATATGAAAAATACGCATCGATTAGATTGAGTGCATTTCTTTCATGTCAAGCACAATCGTATCATTTGGGGGGGGCGAAGGGTATTTTTAGTTGAAACTTTTTTAACTTTCATTATTTCGCGAGATTTACATCATATTCATAAACTCTGATGTTTTTTCTTGAAAAAAGATGCTCTTGTATAATAACGCCCAGATGCACCATTTCTGAAAAAAATAGATTTGAAATTTTCTCTCTTTTCACAAAGTACTCAATGTACACTTTAGTTTTGAATTTATTTTCACTTGATAATGCTTAGGCATCTTTTTTCAAGAAAAAACATCAGAGTTAATGAATAAAATGTATATCTTGCGAAATAAGGAATGTTAAAAGTTTCAACTAAAAATACCCTAAATAATCGAATGAGTTCATTAATGACCCCAGATAAATAAAGAACATAGTTAGCCCCTCAGAGTAAAAAGTAAACCTAGAGATGCCTATCATATAAGACCATATTCGGCTGAAAATTCGAAAATTACAGACGTTTGGGCAAATATCCTTTAAATAGAACGATCGCTCAAAATGCGGGAATTAAAATTAACTTTCACTGCATATTGATTTTGGAAATTTTTGAAAGCTGTTATAAATAGATACTTACATGGCTATGATCAAATTGAGAATAACTTTTTCGTTATTTGAATATTACAACTTGGCTGTGAGCCTGTCACCTAGAAAAACAATAATATGGCTATCAGGAGATAAATTTCCCTTCAGTGATGGAATTATTTTCATTTTTATATCTATTGCGTGCGGGAACGACAGAAGACGAAATCGATAAATAAAAGAGGAATGCAACTCGGTGCTTGGCACGGACATGGTATTGGAACAGAAATTATATTATCTATGAATATAAATCTGGTTTTTAGCAAATGGTGAGTTCGAAATATAACCCAGAGAGAATAATTTGAATTATCGGTTCATTCTTGGTAAATATTATTGAAAAAACATTGTTACTTACGCCAATAGGAGTAAAAAGAATGAACCTGAATACTCTGTATACAGGCTGTTCTGATTTGTTTCCGACAAACTGAAAAGGGTGATAGATCACGTCATTTTGAGCAAAAAAGTTCCTATGAACATGGGTCCGGAAATGCTTCCTTTCGGAAATACAGGGTGTTAAAGTTGAAAGAAAAATTCGCGTGTTCTTTAAAATGTTTTCACTGCTTCGAAATCCTCCCATCAAATTTCGTATACAGGGGTTTTTTGGAACGATACATTCAATTTGTGGCTGATTTAGTTGTATTTTCCAGAGGGCGCCACCGGCAACCATTTCAACCCATTTAAACCGTTGCAACTTCTTTGTGCTACCCTGTATACCGTTTTGGACATGAAAAATCGATTCTCTCATCTTTTTTACTCAAAAAAGGTATACTTTATCGAAGTCGCTAGGAGCAACCGTTCCAGAGAATAATGCATTTAAAGCCAAAGGGATCCAAAACTTCTCCCAAAATTATTCCCATTCAAATATTTAATTTAAATTCATTTTGAAAATTTCTAAGGAGAAATGTATGCTAATTTTCTTTTGCCCACTAATAAGTAGAAGTGGTATGCTATGTATCAACTTTCATGCAATTATTTGGAATCAGTCGAAAGATATTAAAGAAAACGCGAATTATTTTTTCTTTAACACCCTGTATCTCGGAAACGAAGCATTTCCGGACCCATGTTCATAGGAAATTTTTTGCTTAAAATGATATGATCTATCACCCATTTCAGTTTGTCGGAAACAAATCAGAACACCCTGTATATACATATGTGTAACCTTAGACAAAGGAAGAGTCTTCCTTAGTCTAACTCTAAGGGTGTAACATAATATATGCTCAGGACTTCAGGTCGTTATAGCTCGTCCAATAATATGAACAGAAGATTCTTTTAACTTACAATCCAAAATGCACAATTTTCGAGCTACAGTGTTGAAATTGAAAATAGTTATTTTTGTTTAAAGTGCGTAAAATGCGTGTTCTCTTCGTAGCACATGAGAGTGTCAAAAATTCACTCGAATGTTCTATAAAAACATGATTTTTATACGCGTGAAATACAAACAACATTTTTTGTACAACTTACTGAGAATGTGAATTTACATCGTCTGAAATATAATAATTAAAGATAATGCTTTCAGTGAAATATTTCTATGCTTCCAGATTAAGCCATCTTAATTTCTGTGTGGAACTTACTTTTTTTAACGGTGAAAAAAAGTAAAGTCGTTTTTCAGCGGTGAAAAATAGTTATTTATCATACAGAGAAAAAAGTATTAGATTTTAGCTCGAGGTTATGTTGTCTCCCGTTGCGAAACGGAGGAAGACAGAAACCGAGAGCTAAAATCTAAGATTTTTCCCGTGTATAATACCCTATTTTTTTCTGTGACAGGAATAACGACCATTTAATAGTGAAAGAAAAATTATTTTTCACGAAATCTCTTTTTTCCCCGGGAAAAAAGTGAGTACTTTTTCCCAGATGTATAGAAACTCACTTTTTGGCACGGAAAAAAGTAATTTCGTGCTGAGTTATATTTTGTGACCTGTCCAGAGATATAAAATGTAAAATTTTTTTCCCGTCACAGAAAAATAGTATATTATATTATAAGGATTAAAAGTGCATATTTTTTTTACGAGCAATATTTGCAGTTGCGAGGCGCAGCCGAGCGAATGCAAAATTGCGAGTTAAAATAGGCACTTTTATGCTCAGTTGCAGGAACGTCCATTAAAATTTAAAGGTCCATTAAACCCTTAATCCTCCATTAGTTCCTTGTAATAATGGAGGATTAAGAGTTTAATGGACCTTTAAATTTTAATGGACGTTCCTGCAACTGACACTTAGTCCGAATAATATATACTATTTTTTCTCCAACCAAGTCAAAATTACAATAAAATTGGTTTTAGTCCAAAATCGTTAATAATTTGGTTATAAATTTGAACACATACTAATGACAGTGATTGTCAACTAGACGTCAAATGCAATTACTTTTAATCCAAGGATTAAAAGTAGCGTTTTTAATCCTAGGATTAAAAGTGTTGCTAAGTAACGAGTGAATTTTTGTACGGTAAGGGAATTTATGACTTTTGCACCTGAAAATAGTACAAAAATGTCAACATTTTTTGATGGTTGGAGAAAAAAGACGTTTTTAACGGTGAAATGAAGTAATCATTTACGCATCCACAAAGATGAAAAAAGGTCAAGTTTTTTGACAGTTCTACAATGAAAAAATTGTTTTTTCTGTGACAGGAAAAAAATTTGACATTACATATCTTTTGACAGGTCACAAAATATAACTTTTTCGAAATTACTTTTTTCCCTGTCAAAAAAGTGAGTGTCTATGTATCCGCGAAAAAAGTAGATACTCACTTTTTTCCCGGAGAAAAAATTAATTTCGTGAAAAGTTATATAATAGTGTACTATTTTCATTGTACAACTGTCAGAACACTGATTACTTTTTTTCACAGTTAAAAATGCCTTTTTTTCTGTGACGGGAAAAAAATTTGACATTTTATATCTCTTGACAGGTCACAAAATATAACTTATCACGAAATTACTTTTTTCCCTGTCAAAAAAGTGAGTTTATATATATCCGGGAAAAAGTACTCAATTTCGTGAAAAATTATTTCCTTTGGTCGTTATTCCTATCACAGAAAAAAATAGTGAATTATACACGGGAAAAATCTTAGATTTCAGCTCTCGGTTTTTTGTCTCCCTCCGTTTCGCATCGGGAGACAATATAACCTCGAGCTAAAATCTAATACTTTTTTCCCTTGTATAATAAATAACTATTTTTGGGAATACTCCTGAAACTTCATATCGTACAGAAAAAAGCTTTCTCGAGCTTTTTATAATCATGATAACCAATGTTTTCATTGTTTCTTTCTCAAGTCTTAATTGGTGAAGGTAATGGCTCTACGCTAAGGGAACAAGTACGGCTTTTGAGACCCCATTTGAGCTGCCAACATTTTTTACACAAAAAAAGGTACTCTTAGTCATACACTGTTAAGTCGATCGTGTCCAAGAAAAATCAACGTTTTTGTTGAAGTTGGGAAAATAACACTTACTACACTTTCAAAACCGTCAGTTGAGACAAAAAAATCCATGCTATGTTTATAAAAATAAAGGTTGATTTTTCTCGAGAACGTTGGACCAGGAGTGCCCTTTTTTGTGTCAAGAACATTGGCAGTTCGAATAGACGCCTCTACAGCGGATTTACTTCCTTCTCTGAGGGCGTTCAAAAAAATCGTACATTTTTCATGAGCGTAGTTTTAGGGACCAGTGTCATGGTCGATGCTGGCGGTCCTGGGTTAGAACCTCAGTCCGGTATTGATTTTTAAAAATTTTCCTTTGATTTTTTTTGGATTAATTTTTACTGTTCTACTGTGAAAGGTTAATTCAGAAGCTTTTTCGCTCTTGTACATATCTGGAAAACGTTAAATCCAGTTTGAGCCTTTGGTATCATTCAATTCATCCACCAATTCAACTTTATTCTTTGAATACCAAACCTATCTTGAAAATTTCGAGTTTTTTGTTTACCGTCGGCTGTAGGAAAATCGCACCTTTAAAGGTAAACGGTTACTAAACTAAATTTTCTCTAATTGAGTTATCAATACCATCTCTTTATATGTGGCATATTATATCAAAGAAGCTCACTCTTTTGTCGATATTCCTAATAACAAGCTAGATTGCGTTGTTGCAAGTGCAAAACCGTAACTATACCAATTGCACCGCGCATGTCTAAGGTTTATTCGAATTAAACCTCGATGCATCATGAAGAAATTAGGTGCTTCGCTTATTATACTTAGCAAACAGTTATATTTTGTTCAGCCACAGAGATTTTAAAACTTTGATTGATGATAATATAACTCCACAGACGTGTGTATTATCAAAAATTTCAAACCAATAGGTAATTGGTAAACAATTGACATTGGTTTGTTATTCATATTGTTAAAACTTGAGATTATGTTAATATTTTTATTGAATCTTTCTTTTCTAAAGTTATTCTATAACTTGGTATACTATAAAATCGAAAAATAACTGTAATTCATTCATAATTCCATACAATTCATTATCGGTAAAAAAATGTATGCAGATGTTTTTATTGCCTATATTGAAAAAAACATTGGAAAAATAACCAATTCAATGTTTGATTGCCGATTCGTGGTTCACCTCATTGGATTATTGATATATTTTTGTTTAGGTGAGTTTTTTGCATTTACATTTCATACGTATCTCTTAAATCGAACCAAAAATTAGTGGTAAAGTGTAACTATGAAATTCAAAAGTTATTAATAGTTATTTAATAAACTAGGTTATTAAAGACAGCGACTAATGGTCCAGATATTTTAAAGCGTGAGCGCTTTAATAGTTCGAGACCATTGGTCGCTCGATTAATAACCTAGTTTATTACAAGGTTTTTCCGACGATCTCAATATGATTTGTGTATGAATTCTTGATTGAAATACATTTTCAAGACATACATTCGTCATAATGAAATTTCTATGTATCTTTGTTCCAGTAGAGTTTTGACATTTCTCGTAGTGCTTCTGAATACTTTGTGAACGGTTGCCATGAGGATTGCACATTGAAATAGCAAAAAAATTGAGCATTAAAATGGGTCATTAATGTTCAATTTCGTACACATTAAAATCACCTTTTATTTCGAGGTCGGCGGAAAAATAATTATTTAATTAACATATGAAAAGAGCTTCTATTGTAATCCATGACATGAATGAAAAGCATCATATTGATACCGAAAATATGTTTTTCATTCCGCGGATTTGAAAATTATATAGCAATATGGTGCATCTATCTTCGTTTTTTGTCTTCCTGTAAAATTGGATACTTTTGTTTGGTAACGGTTTACTTCTGAAGGTGCGAAAACTTGAAATTTTCACGGTAAATTCAAGTTTTTTAAGAAAATTTTTACTCATGAATGAGTGTTTAATCAAAACAAATGCTCTCAGGAAATTCCAATATGAACGAGCGTAAAAGCTTGTGACTTCACGTCAGGTCTTTCTTCTTTTTTCAAGAACCTAATTGAAATGTAGCTACCATGAACGGATCCAATGAAAGGTGATTTTAATGTGTACAAAATTGAACATTGATGACCCATTTTAATGTTCAATTTATGCTATTTTAATGTGCAATTGTCATGGGCAACCGAACACGAAGCATTCAGAAGCAGTACGAGTTATGTTATAACCTTAGACTAAAGGAAGTTTATGCTAATAACTCTACGGGACCATAGAAATTTATATAGTCTTATATAGTCTTGTCAAAATGAGAATGTATTTCAATCAAGAATTTATTCTCAATTCATAATGATGTCGACGGAAGCATCTTGTAATGAACTCGTTTATTAATCTAGCGACTAATTGTCTCCAATTATTCTTGGGTTGCTTAATTACTATCACAGTAGGCATTTCTTGAAACGTAACCAATACTGCATAGAAAAATTTCATACATATTTCATGTGAAGAGCTTCCTGCCCTAAATTCCAAAGAGCTACGGTATTACGTTTTCCCGAATCAATTTAACGAATTGACTTGTCTAGAAAGAAAGGTGTTCGGAAATACGCCTGCAATGTAACTTGAGGATTCTAGAAGGTTGGAAAACTTACCTATATATAAAATAGACATGGATTGGGTGTGAAAGCGTTCATGTCAGGAACAATAGACATTTTCGAGGAAATACGAACTAGTGTTACAAGGTTGTATTTCTTCTAGAAGGGGCGAACTTACCAAGGGCGACTGAAAATATATTGACCGGAATCTTGGAGTTTCGTAACGACGAAAAAACTTCAGCGCGGTTGATTCTCTGGGAATCAAATTCAAAATTATTTTCGTAATCACCATGTAATCTACAATGTGAATGGTATCTTGATTTTTTTTAGTTATTTCATCAAAGCGAATCACTAAATTCTTTGATTACTTCCAAAATCGTCTAGACACAGCATAGATATACTAACCTTACATGGATGAGGCCTGTCATTCAACACTTTCGGAGAATGTGATGCCAAGAGAGAGATAGAGCTAGAGGTGGCAAATCCCATTTGAGAGCCAATCATAGAAATTATAACTCCAATGGAAGCGGCGAAAGAGGGAGACTTGTGATGCCAAAAAAAGATAGAGCTAGTGGTGGCAAGATTAATTGGATTAATTTCATTTTTTGAGAATAATTTGTTTTTTTGCTATTTTTCAGACGTGTTTCAAATTAGTATATATTATATATTAGTATGTATAGCAAAAAAACACATTGTTCTCAAAAAATTAAATGAATCCAATTAATCTTGCTATCACTAGCTCTATCTTTCTTTTGGCATCACGAGTCTCTCTCTTTCGCCGCTTCCATTGGAGTTATAATTTCTATGAGACACAGATAATTTCAGCTCAATTCTTAATTTTTTTGAGTTTAGGATAATCCATACAAGATTGGAGAAACTCACTACGAGGACCAATTTTCTGTGAATGATTGGATTGGAATAATTAGTGATTATTTGGTTGGACTTTTCTCCCTACCCAGTATACTCCGTTCACATATTATTGAGCACAAAGTAGGTTTTGTTTATTTATCTGAAGTTGGCAGTATTTACTGTATCTATTGAAATATAATCTTGGAGGATTCTGCATTTCTAATCATCAATTGAATGTGAAAACAGGTATTATAAAAACACTTAATGATAGGGCCTTTTTGATTTCATCCTGAAATTAAAAATAATGAAATTGCCTTCATTAAAGAGTTTCTACTAGATGATCAATACCCACTAAGTTTTATAGAAAGAACAATTTCAAATTTGGCAAATATCTAGTCGAAATTCTGATAATGATCATGTACAAAGAGAAAACCGTCAAGAACAACCAAAATTGTTGAACGTCATTTCTTCTATTCCTGGGCTTTCAGAAAAAATAAGAAGAATTGGTTCCAAAATTTAAATGCATATATTTCAAATCTGCAAGGTCGGAAGAGGAGCTCAAGAATTAAGAAAAACTTTGTGTAATTTATGATCCAATTCTCAGAGTGAAAAGTTAACTATTTAGTTCTCACTCTGTGATCCAATTATTCAGTAACTAAATATACAGGGTGGCCGGACGATTGGCGTCAATAATGTATGTATCCGATTTTTCACGGTTTCCGAGTTATGATTTTTTTATGAAATCTGAGAATTTTCAACTTGAACATCTTCAAAAATTTTTTTGAGAAAAGTAAAAGACTTCTCTGATATTTTTTTGTTGTAAATAGATCGCCATGAAATGTACTTTTATACATAAAATAACCAGCATCGTAACTTTGATAAAAATTATGGAAATGTTGGTCTCAAGTGAGAAAGTTACGTATTTTGGATCATGATCTAAATTTTCAAATTTAAATTAAAAATGTAAACAGGCTACTTCATGGTTTCTAAGTGGGCTCAAAAAACTGCACTCAACACTCAGCTTTCAGAATCATTAATAAAAAATGGTACTCAACAGTCTACTTTTGCTAGAATTAGCATTCAAAGTCAATGAGGTGGAAAAAATCAAAGAACTAGACGTTTACTAAAAATTATTTTTTGCCATTTTAAGATTTTTCTGATCAAGTTATGATAGAAAATGCTGAAATTTGCTTTAGGAGAAAAGTTTTGGATAAGAAAAAAAAAGGTATGGCAATAAATCAAATCAATTCAAATTTGAAAATTTAGATCATGATCCAAAATACGTAACTTTCTCACTTGAGACCAACATTTCCATAATTTTTATCAAAGTTACGATATTGGTTATTTTATGTATAAAAGTACAATTCATGGCGATCTATTTACAACAAAAATATCAGAAAAGTCTTTTACTTTTCTTAAAAAAAAATTTTTGAAGATGTTCAAGTTGAAAATTCTCAGATTTCATAAAAAAAATCATAACTCGGAAACCGTGAAAAATCGGATAACATACATGGGGGTGATTCGAATACCCCATGACATGAGGATTCTTTTTTTTTTACGTCAATCGTCCGGCCACCCTGTATAATATGAAGAAACCGACATATCAGAGCACTAGAGAAATTAATTATAATTTTGGGATTGTTGAAGATTTGAAGAGTTTTTTTTTTCACCATATCAGAATTGACTTTCAACGAGAAACGAACGAAATAAATATTATGACGATATTTTGATTGAAACGAATATCGAGCCTTGAGGAAGAATCACGAAAGATTCGAAACGTTGGCACATATTTAAGAAATCAAAATAAAATCTAGTCCAAATACCTGTAAACAATTCATTCAATAATCATTCAATATTAATTATAATATTCCGATCGGACAAACCGTTTCTGATTTGATTGAAAACATTAGAAAAATTATTGATGAACCAACTTCACAATATTTTGCTTATGGCAGCTGTTAGACTATAGTTCGCGAGGTTTTCAATCTAGGAATGCGCCTACTAGATATTTGAGGAGTAAAGATTGACGCTCACTTGGACGAGACGAGACGAAGCGAAGAGTTGTTTTCCGCAGGCACGATTTGCACTGAATCAAATGGGTAGACGCTCACTTAGGAGGCGCGAAGCGAAGATCAGAATCGTTAGGCGCGAGGCAGATTAGACGCGCACTTGGACAAAGCGAAGCAGTCGGAAGGAACGCGTTTTCCGCTGGGACCTTTTGCATTGAAATAAATGGGTAGACACGCACCTAGAAGGCGCGAAGCGAGGAGCAGCGAGGAGGCAAGTCGTTGGTCGCCAGGATGATCTTTGGGGCATGTGAGCGAAATTTCTCGAGGCGGCAAGTAGGTATCCGACGGCCGGAAACGGGAAGTTCGGCGCGCTGTATTTCCAATTTTATACTCGAATTTTGTCAATGGGGAAATACACAGTTATTTTTGAATTTGTGTGAAATGAGTTTGTTTTAAATGGCTCGTGAGAGTGTTGGTTAGAATTTTCTCGATTGAGATCTGGAAAAACGATGTATTTTGTACAACTGTGAATGTGAATTCAAATCGTCTGAAGTATAGGTATTTTATTATGTAAATACAACAAAATATTGAAGAACCCTTCTTCCGAAGAAATTGAAATATCTGATAGAATTGGAAAACTGTGGAATAATTCCTTCGAGGGATATATGATCTGCAAACATTGAACTTTCGATTACTACTTGCTTTGTTTTTTTTAATCGGTTAAAGAGAAAATAAGCATTTCGTATCAATTATTTGTATTTTATTGTATTCCTAGATGAAAAACTACGAGGATTTCATTGGAAAATTCCCAATTAAAACATGATCATGACCAAAACACGATTCTAACAAATAGCGTAGCGAGGGGGGGGACCCCATCGGACCCGAAATTTGTCTGAAGTACAGGATTAGAACATTTTCCTTTAAAAATTGTCATTCTGTCATTCGGTGGACCCCTCCCCCCGCCAGAGATTTTACCGCCCCGGCAAAAGTATATTCAGAATAAATTGAATATAAATTAGTCTGATTTGAAGCTTATACAGGTAAGCGGTATGCAGCAAGGTAATAAAAAATGCAACTTCCCAGAACTTACTACTGGAAATTTTTCGATAGTGTCGTAGGAAGAGTATTTTTTTCTGAAATCACCAGAATGAAGGAATTAGATTACTACTTAATTTTTTCAATCGGTTAAAGAGAAAATAAACATTTCGTATCAATGATTTTATATATAGTTATAAAAAAATAACTCTCGGTTTTTGTCACCCTCCGCTTCGCGTTGGAATACAACATAACCTCGATCTAAAATCTAGTAGTTTTTTCCCTTGTGTAATACAATATTTTTTTCTGTGACTAGAAAAACGACGATGGAAAGAAATATAACTTTTCACGAAATTAATCCGGCAGAAAAGTGAGTTTCACGTCACATAAATTATTTTTTCATTCCGATATGAAGGTGGGACGACGAAGCTCTTAAAACCTTAGATTATTTACAATTTGTAAATAATCTAAGATTAAAACAAGATTATGACCAAAAACACGATTCGAACAATAGCTCTACTCTTGTTCATTCGGGTATTCGGCATGCAGCAAGGGTAATAAAAATTTATTGCGGCCCAAAAATAGGGGGAATTTCTTTCGATGGCTGCTTGCCGCATCGCTTCGTCCAAGTGCGCGGTCCCAGGCGAACTAACGCGTCGCTTCGTCTCGTCTCGTCTCGTCCAAGTGAGCGTCAACCTTAATACATAAAATTAGGACAACAAATGTATTACCTCGATATGTAACATTTCCTTCAAGTAATGAGGATATGAAATAAGCATCAATAGAAAGGGTTTTCGAAGTATAAACGTACAAGGTGTAAGTATATTTCCATATTTTTTTTTGAACCATTATTTTTCAGATATTTGATGTAAATTTAATCATAACATATATAAATGCACAGTTCCATGTGAAAAAAAAGAAGAAATTGTTTGCTTGAAGGAAATTTCCAGCTCTAAATTATTATGACACTATTTCTCAATACTCTTTCTAACAATGCAGAGAAAAAATACAGCAAAATTAATTTTTCGAAGGAAAATGTTGTCGACGGAGACTTTCAACAGGAACATATATTTAATAAACAAATAGAAGTTGATTTCAAATTTCTATTGATGTCTCAAATCACACCAACAGCTTCTGCTATTCCTCAGAATGCTTCAGCTAGTTAATAGAAAATAAGATAGTGTTCTCATTAATAAATAATCGTGTGTGAAAATATCTTATTATCTGGTCTCATTTTTCACTGCATTCAAAAAATTTGTGAGTTCAAGTTCAACCCATTTGATATTCATCTCTGTATATTTCTTATGGGTGAGTTTTTCTTGTCACTTTAATTATATTATATTCAAGGAAGTTTATCAATACTTCCATTCGGATTTTGTTGGTTTTCCTATTCCGCAACATTTCTGAAATTATCATTTCAAGTGTTCGAAAACTGTTCTATTTCTTTCTTTTCCCTGCGAACAAGCGCACAAAGAAAGAAATTTTTGCACGACCGAACTTGTTCGTTCAAATATTTTCAATTAAGAAAAAATGCAATCAACTAATTTTTTTAATAAAATCCAGCATAATTGTGTAGTTGGAAAACAGAATAAAATAGTTTTCATTCTGTTAGCATCACAGTTTTTTCGACTCTGTAACATCCCTCAAAATTCCAATGTTCTAATTCTTTTTTTCCCTTCGAACAAGCGCACAAAGAAAAGAATTTTCGCACAACTCTACTTGTTCATACGAATATTTTTAATTAAGAAATAATGCAATCAACTAGTCTTTTTAATAAAATCCACCAGCTTTGTATAGTTGGAAAACGAAATAAAATCGTTTTTATTTTGCTTGCATCACAGTTGTCGTGGTTATTCTCCAACGCCATTCTTTGAATGAATTGAAGAAAAGAATTCCTGGCACTCCATCCGCATTATAAAACCCCATCAAAAATGTTCTGATTAAAAGCAGGAGCGAAGATAGAATCTGAAATATTTTCCATTACTGGATAAAACCGTTGGTATAAGTTTGGAGTTGTATGTAAGCAACGCCAACGTAAAAGGCAAACTACAAAGATATTGTTTCTGTGCACTTCGTCATAGCGAAACGTTTCATGAGAAATCTGCAATTCTCGAATTTTGAGCCGTCATGATGAATAATCATGGATCAAAATTGATTCTGCCCGTTAACAAGATCGCATCATCTGGGCCAAAAAATTTATTGAGCTTACATGTCTAATTTTTTTTGTATAATTTCCGGAATATAATTCCGATCATGCTGAGATTTTGCATTCATAAAACTCATCATAAATATCAAGTCCCTTACGAAATTTTGAGGTAAAAGCATTATTGCCGCACTAATAAACGGGCGAGGTTCTCGTGTGCCAGAAACCCAATGGGAGTAGTTATAAAAGGGGGTTCTGGCACAGTCAAAGTGTGCCAAAACCCCCATATGGTTTTTGTGTGCCAGAAACCCAATGGGGATTCTGGCACACCGATATTGCATATGGGGATTCTGACACAATATGAGTGTGCTAGAATCCTCATGGAATTCTGGCACACGAAAACCGTATGGGGTTTCTGGCACACGAAAACCGTATGGGGATTCTGGCATACTTTGACTGTTTTAGAACCTCTTTTTTATAACTACTCCCATGGGGTTTCTGGCACACGAAAACCGTATGTGGATTCTGACACACTTTGACTGTGCCAGAACCCCCTTTTACTACTCGAGCGGTCAAAAGCACCTACTCAGGTCTTTTCCTATTTTTTCATTTCTGAATGTGGAACTGGGAATGGCAATTTTTCGTCATTCCGTCATAAAATTGGATTTTTTGATATCTCATTCGCAGATCTTCACGAAGTATTGCACAAGTGATAGGATTATCATTGAGCACCTGGATATAAAATTTGGCCCCTATCAGATTTTCAGTTTTTCAAATATTCTTAACGAAATCCAAATAATCATTACTCGGAAAATATCCAATCAATTTACCTCATTAACGAATACAACCGAGCTGTTCCGACCCTGTGTACTTCTCCTGAAAATTCCAAAGTTCTATTTATTTCCTTTCCTTGCGAATAAGCGCACAAAGAAAGAAATTTTTGCACGACTTTACTTGTTCATCCAAATATTTTCAATTAAAAAATAATGCAATCAACTAGTCTTTCTAATAAAATTCAACAGAATTGTATAGTTGGAAAACGAAATAAAATCGTTTTTATTTTGCTTGCATCACAGTTGTCGTGGATATTCTCCAACGCCATTCTTTAGTATGAATTGAAGAAAAGAATTCCTGGTACTCCGTCCGCATTATAAAACGCCATCAAAAAAGGTCCTGATTAAAAGCAGGAGCGGAGATAGAATCTGAAATATTTTCCATTACTGGATAAAACCGGCGGTATGAGTTTGGAGGCAAACTACAAAAATATTGTTTATGTGCACTTGTTATTACGCCTTGTTCGCACTACGCTAGTAGTTTAGTCGAGGAGCAAAAAATGTAGTCACTAAACGTGTGTGAACACCAAGAATTAAGTCGGGTAGATTAGTGTGTAGTTAAGTCGAGTCGATCCATTTGGTTCTATTTTATCGGGCGAGTAGAGTACCCCACCACGCGATACTCTTCACTCGCTCACGGACTAGATAGGTCAACTCGTGTCTAGAGGCACCAATTCTACTTTGGCTTTCGGCCTTCCGCATGCGCAGTGCACATTGAGTTGTCAGTTGCGAGTTGTTTATTATTGTTCAACGGAATATTTGAATATTATTTCCTTCGTTACTACCGGGGTTTTGTAGTGTCCTTTGAAAAGTTTTATTGAAAATGGTTGCGGCATGTGAAATATGCAAAACCACATTCACCAAAAAAAGCAATTTAAATGCGCACGTTAGGAAATTCCATCCTGGTAAGTACTAAATATAAGGTTTATCTTTGTTCACAATTTTGATTTTCAATTCATCAATTAAATTTTCACTTTTTATTGTTTCTACTCCTTAAAAATACATTTTATCATTTGTCTGCAATAAATTGAGGTGGGCTATTATGAATGGGCTCCAATTCTTTCAGTGCAGTGAATAAACTTTTTCTAAATATCATTAAAAAACTGAAAGGAGCGATTTTTTGAGTTATTTAAAAGAAACACTTCACATAAAGAGGGGTCTAGAAATGGTTCCTTTCTGGGATACGGGGTATTAAATTTCTAAAAAAATTCTTGTCGCTAACCCTGACATGGTATTCTGAACGTGAAGTGTTTTGCAATTATTTTTATTCAAAATATTTCAGTTATTACTTAGGCAGTTCAATTTAAATGAATGTATCGTTAACTCATTAACGATCAATCTCTCGCATACAGATTAGTTTTGTACTCATTTTCAAAAATAAAAGTTTTCATTGATATTTTAGTTCATTTTTTTTAACATTTCTCATGTTATAGCTATCTATGCCAGTTTTGCACGGAAGTTAGCGGAACTGCTGAAAGGTATTTTTTTATGACAAACGAAGATAAGGACATATAAACCATTTTCCTTTTAAAACTATCATAAACAATAAGGATAACCATTAGGTATACACATTTTTATGTAAACTTTCTTCTCTGTTTTTTATTTAAACATGTACTAATAAATCTAAAACCAGAGTTTTCTAACGTTTCTCCTGATATTATTATTTAAGTTGTATTTTGGCGTTAAAATACTCTCAAAAACATTTTGAAATATTTTCTGTGTGATGTCACTAGTTCAAAAAATACGTCACTTTCAAAACCTACGAAATATTTTTGAAAAATTTGCACGCCAAAATACAGCTTAGCTTTGCACCCCTATTCAGGCCAAATACCGTGTTCAAATTGGAGGAAAACTTGTTTGCCACCAATGAAAGTTGTCATGAATCATTCTAGAATGCTCATTTCCGATGAAAAATACCTTTACCTTTCCTGAATATCATAAAAAACAGAAAGGGGCGATTCTTTGGGTTATTTAAAAGAAATACTTTATATAAACAGGGGTCTGTAAATGCTTCCTTCCTGGGATAAGGGGTAAGAAATTTCTAAAAAAAAAGCGTGTCGCTAAATCATGATTCTTTAGTTTAAATTTTTTGGTACCTTTCTTATTTTATAGCTATTTAATCGAGTTTTGCACGGAAGTTAGCGGAAGGGTGAGTATTTTTTTTATAAAAAACCAAGATAGGGACATAAAAACCATTTTCCCGTCAAAACTACCATAATCTAAAAGGAACACAAAAAAAATCAAGTTGTTACCGGCATAGTAATTTTTATAACATCATGTATACAAATCCTTATTTGAACGAATTTAAAACAGGAAAACGATATTGGCCTAGTGATTTTACTAAAAAGTTCATGTTTTCAATGTATGGCACTATTGTATCAATTTAACGTTCTAATCAACAAAGCAAAGATATTTTCCTTACATAAATTTGCTCAATTATAATGGAATATATCACCGTCTAATTGATTTCTACAATTAAGTAGAACTCGATTCACTTTCTATTATGAGTATTTATGCCATTTAGCCACGAATCTTGAATTTCTTAAAACTACAGAAATTCAATGTCAGCGGTTAATTTGCTTGCCAACTCACTGCGACTGCGGCGGACGCGGAAGGCCGGAAGCCAAAGTAGAATTGGTGTCTCTAGACACGAGTGATAGGTCAGTTTATTCGAGTTCATTAGTAATATCATTTGCCGCGGTGATGTCGTTTCGCTGGGCGGAAGAAATCACGTCAGATTTCGTGCGTTGCGAGTTGTTCATCGTACAAAGCGCTAGTCACTTGTGAACTTAACTCGAACAAAATGCGAACAATTGGATAGAGAGTAGTTATTAAATTTCTAGCGGCTCGACTAAACTACTAGCGTAGTGCGAACAAGGCTTTAGGGAAAGAGCGTGCTGTCGCTTATCTGCAATTCTCGAATTTCAACCAGGAGTGATCTCGAAGGGCTAAGTTGGACTCACTGATGAAGAATCATTGATCAAAAATGATTCTGCCTCTATTTCTTTCTTTTCCGTCAACATCCCTGAAAATTCCAAAGTTCTATTTCTTTTTTTCCCTTCGAACAAGCGCACAAAGAGGAAAATTTTTCCACGACCGAACTTGTTTATCCAAATATTGTCAATTAAGAAATAATGTAATCAACTAGTCTTCTCAATAAAATCCACCAGAATTGTATAGTTGAAAAACGCAATAAAATCGTTTTTATTCGGCTTGCATCTCAGTTGTGTCGACTCTGTCACATCCCTGAAAATTCCAAAGTTCTATTTCCTTTTTTTTCCTTCGAACAAGCGCACAAAGAGAGAAATTTTTCCTCGACCGAACTTGTTCATCCAAATATTTTCAATTAAGAAATAATGCAAATCAACTAGTCTTTTTAATAAAATCCACCAGCTTTGTATAGTTGGAAAACGAAATAAAATCGTTTTTATTTTGCATCACAGTTGTCGTGGATATTCTCCAACACCATTCTTTAGTATGAATTGAAGAAAAGAATTCCTGGTACTCCGCCCGCATTATAAAACGCCATCAAAAAATGTCCTGATTAAAAGCAGGAGCGAAGATAGAATCTGAAATATTTTCCATTACTGGATAAAACCGTTGGTATTAGTTTGGAGTTGTATGTAAGCAACGCCAACGTGAAAGGCAAACTACAAAAATATTGTTTATGTGCACTTGTTTTTAGGGAAACAGCGTGCTGTCGTTTATCTGCAATTCTCGAATTTTGAGCCAGGAGTGGTCTCGAAGTTGGACTCACTGATAAAGAATCATGGATCAAAAATGATTCTGCCTCCGTGAACGCCTGTGAACGATCGCATCATCTTAGCCATATACATAATTGATTTTTTACATTTTTTTGAGCACTCGTTTTCCTTAATCGAGTGCTATATCGTTTTGCCCAAATGTCTGTAATTCTCGAGTTTTGGGTCGAAAACAGTCTCATATGATAGGATTCGACTCCCTGATGACGAATTCGTGGTCAAATTCAATTCTGTCTGTGGGGCCATCCGTCCGCCAGTCCATCCGTTAGCACGATAAATTTCGAAAGGAATCGTTCTAGAGACTTGAGATTTTCAGTAAGAGTTCGGTTCCCAAATGCCTCGGTTAAGTTCGTTAACCAGCCAAATCGTACAGGGTGTTCCATAAAATATGGCCATTCAAAATTTTTGTTCCGCAATATCTGAATGAATATAAACATTCAAGCAACCACAATACCACAAACGAAATTTCAAAAATTCCCATACACCATGATACGCCATCCAAAACATTAATAAATAAATTTAAAAAGCAAATTGTTTAGTTTATTTTTGAGTTGAAATGTTTGAAATTATTTATTTATTTCATATTTGTTTTCAATGACTATTTCTTTATATTTTTTGAATAAAGGTTTCAGTTATCTTGGAGAAACTAAGTAAACCGATTTTTTTTACACAAAAAACCTGACCTATCTTCATTCCAATAGCTCAGAGGTGGCAACCCTACATGCAAGATGCACATAATAAGCCTCATGCAAAATTTTGTGGCAGAAAGATAGAAAATTCTATTGGAATATTGAATAGAAGAATCTTTTTATTTCCATAACTGGATATCCGATTTGAGAGAAATTTTTTTTGGGAATGAAAATTGATATACTAAATTTTCACGGAAAATTTCATGGCCAAAATGTTAATAGTAATATAGAAAATTCAATTGGAATATTGAAAAGAAGAATCCCTATATTTTCAAAACAGGATATCCGCTTGGAGTGAAATTTATTATGTAAATCTAGAATGGTATACTGAATGTTCATGCAAGATTTCAAGCGGATCACACCATCAGAACCATAGAAGTTAATTTTTTTTATAATTTATTTTTTACATGTTTAACAGAATATTATTCCGAGTGTTCTTAGATTCTGCATTTATATATTAAGTATCAATCTCAAATACCATATAAAATTTTGAGGTAATAGCATCATTGCTCCACCAATGAACGAGCTCTCGAAAGATCCCGCTCAGGGCTTCAATTAATTCGAATAATCTCCAGAATATAATAGCGATCGTGCTGAGATTTTGCATTCATATATTTGGCATGAATCTTTAATCCTATACAAAATTCTGAGGTAATAGCATTATTGCTCCCCCAATGAACGGGCGCTCAAAAGCACCTGCTCAGGACTTTTCTCAATTTCGAAAGTTGTAGTTAAGGAATCACCAATTCTGGCCACCCTTTACAACTCAAATAAGTCTGTTCGATTTTACGGATTTTCGCATAATAATTCCATTTGATTATAGAATGCAGAGCAAATTCCGCATTTTCAAATGTTGTTGAGATTTCGTCATAATTTGATGCATATCTCTTTCAACAAACCTATACTTTCACAAATGGATGAACTATAGCATTATTGTAAGCGAGGAAACGCTTCAAACGTGTACCTACGTTGCGCTCATCTCTATATGGAATATTTCGAGCATATTTCAATAGGAAACAGGTTAAGGGCTACATCGGACACCGGTGTCCGCTCGGCGTAGATGAATTAATCCATCTGTATGGGTCAAGCGTACACATTCACATGATATTTTATGCGCGTTCTTGTGCCTGACGTTGGGATACATTACTAGAAGCTGTAAAAGATACGCTGCTGGTATTTTAGGGAGGCATAAAATGAAAATTTCCTTTAGTAAGTTATTAAGCAGGTGAAAACTGGAAAACAAATGGGTATTCACTGAAATTATTCTACCTTCAAAGATAATATATTAGAGTAATAATTCAAGACTATGTGCCCATTCACCTAGTCACGGAATGCCTTGGCATTACGAGCCTGAGGAGGAAATGCCTTGGACAAGAAACTTGTAAGAGTGAGGAACTAGCCTCGTTGAAGTCTTCACAGTTACTAGATTTCATTAGATCTCTGGAACTGGAAGGCGAGCTGTGAAGGTTTTTTTGGCCAGAACAGCTCTGTAAGGGGGCACAATAGACCTTAAGGTCGCAGTGGACTGTAACCCCTCTGTAAACTATCAACTATCAACTATGTGCGCATGTTTATATGGTAAAAATATCATTAAGATTTTAATTGTAGATTAAGTACTCTCGATTTTAGATTCATAATTTTTTGAGAGGTTATAGAAGGAAACTACTTCGGATTACCTCTAATTCGAAATCA
This sequence comes from Propylea japonica, assembly GCA_013421045.1. NCBI lineage: Eukaryota > Metazoa > Arthropoda > Insecta > Coleoptera > Coccinellidae > Propylea > Propylea japonica. The sequence continues at coordinate 14,202,836 of CM024240.1, forward strand.
TCTTCTAGGGTCAACAATATATCGGGTGTCCCAAGGTGAGTGGCCTATTCGATTATTATGGAAACTATTGATGGTAAAGATTTCAAATTTTGTGGATAGATATTTGGCCATATAAGATACATTTTTAAAATAATTTCACATTTCCAGTGTTGCCGGAAGTACGATAATTTGGCAACAACTTTGTTATTTTAAATGGGACATCCGGTATTTCTATTTTTTTATGATACTCTATAAAATATTAAATCTATTCATTCCACTTTTCCATCCCTATCTTTAACGGTTTTGAGTTATTAATTATTTTTCGAAATTTTAGATCAAATTGGCGTATTACGAAAATGACTCCAGTTCGTTCAATATTTGAGATTTAAGTAAGAAATTTTGCAAGTCGTTAGATATTGATCTGATCTGTGTCACTGCTCTTGAATTATGGTTGTCAATAATACAGGACGGACCAAAAAAATCATCATTTGCCAAGTGACAAAATTGTGAAAAAGTCTATTTTTTCAAATTAGACATCTAGTATATTTTTCAATTTTTGGAATCAGTAAAACAGACTCTACAATTTTTCTATTCACGTCAATATTCCTATCTCAACTGGATTCCGAGTTATATGCGTTTATTAGATTTCACATTGATTCAATAAGCGTTAATTTCTTTTGTATTGTTATTTTCTCCAATTATAGAAAAACCTCGGAACAAAACAACTGTTAGGCAATAATTGTTTATTTTGACATTTATGGATTGAACTGATTTATTGATATATCGATGTATGAACGCCATAGAGAAAATAACAATACAGAAGAAATTAACGCTTATTGAATCAATGTGAAATCTAATAAACGCATATAACTCGGAATCCAGTTGAGATAGGAATAGGGACGTGAATAGAAAAATTGTAGAGTCTGTTGTACTGATTCCAAAAATTGAAAAATATACTAGATGTCTAATTTGAAAGAATAGACTCTTTTACAATTTTGTCACTTGGCAAATGATGATTTTTTTGGTCCGTCCTGTATTATTGACAACCATAGTTCAAGAGCAGTGACACAGATCAGATCAATATCTAACGACTTGCAAAATTTCTGACTTAAATCTAAAATATTGAGCGAACTAGAGTCATTTTCGTAATACGTCAATTTGATCTAAAATTTCGAAAAATAATTAATAACTCAAAAACCGTTAAAGATAGGGATGGAAAAGTAGAATGAATAGATTTAATATTTTATGGAGTATCATAAAAAATAGAAATACCGGATGTCCCATTTAAAATAACGAAGTTGTTGCCAAATTGTCGTACTTCCGGCAACACTGGAAATGTGAAATTATTTCAAAAAAGTACCTTAGATGGCCAAATATCTATCCACAAAATTTGAAATCTTTACCATCAATAGTTTCCATAATAATCTAATAGGCCACTCACCTTGGGACACCCGATATACATGAAATTATTAAAGAGGTTCTCTTCAAAGAAAAAAATAAGAAAGCCATGAGCACGTGCTTTTGAGCGCTCGTTCATTGGTTGAGCAATGAGTCTATTACCTCAAAATTTTGTATAGAACTTGAGATTGATACTAAATATATAAATGGTCAATCTCAGCACGATCGGAATAAAATTCTGAAAATTATTCGAAAACAGAAATATGTAAACACTTCCTATTGATTTTTCTATGGTTCAGGTAATGCGATCTTCTTGAAATTCTGCATGAACAATCAGTATATCAATCATCCTTCACAAAATGAATTTCCCTCTAATCGGATATCTTGTTATGGAAATATAAAGTTTCTTCTTTTCAATATTCCAATAAAAGTTTCCATGGTTCTGTTAACACTATGGCCACAAATCTTTGCATGAGGTTTATTATGAACAACTTGCACATGGCCACAAAATTTCATTCCGTTTGGTTCCGTTTTTTCTGAAATATTGAGGAACAAAAATTTTGAATGGTCATATTTTATGGAACGATTTGGCTAGTTAACGAACTAAACGGAGACATATTTTAAGATAATTCTCTTGGTAGGGATTTACCAAATAGTTTGTTAGGAAAATATCTTGAAGTGAATATGCTCATTCGACGTATTGAACGCTAAGTTTGTGTCGATATTATATCGAAAGTGATTGAATTGAATCTATTCATAGCGAAACCAAGCTCATAAAATAGTGAAACGTTATTCTGTTCTTTAAATATCTTCAAGTGCATTAGTTCTCTGTTCCATTTCTAGAAAGACAGACTGAAATTCAGTTTTTGAGCGCTTGAGTAGAATTACTATTATATAATTCAAGATCAGAAGTAATTTTGTAGAGCCAATCTTAAACATTGTAATTTACGAATAAGGTAGAAACTAAAAATATCTCGGCTGAATTAGTGAATAGTTGAAATCATTCGAGTATAATGATTTGCAATCTTATCTCCCGAATATATAGTCCGTTCACGAAAGTTCGAGCCGTCAGTTGGCCATGACAATTTAGCATATTCCACTGTGTATATTAAAATTTTAGGTTATGCTGTTTATTTTCATGTCAGATTATACGCACGGTTGTCAATATTGCATGGAGTTCTCTGATAACTCGGAAGCTCGTCGGACGAGGCTGGGTAGGGGAAAGGAGGGTAAGATGACGAATTTTCTATATTTCCTAAATTAATAAGTCTTTCAGCATCAGCTTCTGTCAGACCCGAAAACAAAGTCATATTCTTCCTGTCTTTTATCGGCAGCAAAATGCGACGAGAGTTAGTAAGAGTAGTAAGATTCAGAAGTTAATACATGTCAAGTGTTGGTTGAGACAATATTTGTGATTCCGAGTATTACTGTTTTTAATGTTTTCTTCATTTCGTTTTCTGTAAGTAATTTTTTTTCGAAACTATCATGTTTCAGGAACAATTTGAGTATTGAAAACATTTGTTGGGAATGATGAACTTCATTTTATGATGTTTACAAATAAAAATGCCTAATGCGGGTAAGATGACGAGTTGTTCGTCATCTTACCCTACATAATCAAAAATATTTATCAGGTCATATTTTCAACTTCAGGTTTGAATAAATATGGGTAAAATATATCAAAGAAAAACTGACAGGCAATCATGGTCGAAAGATAATATGAAAAGAGCACTCACTAAAATAAAAATTGAAGGGATGAGTGTAAATGCAGCTTCAAAAGCATATCAAATTCCAGAAGCTACTCTTAGAAGATATTTTAAGAAATATCCTGATGAGTTAAACTTAAAAAAAATGAGAGAAAAAGTAGGAAAGCACAGAAAGTAAAACAAAAACCAGTAAGAAGAAAAATAAAATTCAACGATTCTTCTGACTCCTCAATAGATCTACAATATGCTGACTCTGACAATGATGAAAGAGACAGCATTTTCTGCAGTGAACATGAAAAAGATGAAATATGGTTTTCCTGTAGCAAATGTAAAGAGTGGGCTCATGCTGAGTGCACAGAAATGGACACTAAAGAGGCAAAAATGGAAAAATGGAGTTGTGATTGGTGTTTGAGAACATTTATGAGAAATTATGTTGAAAGTATTTTATGTTATGCTTACTTCCCAGAATAATTTTTTTTAACCTTGATTTGTAAACTTTTTTATATAGCTATCTATATTTTTTTTAAGATTACGTATCTTCTGATGTTACTATACACAATTCGTCATCTTACCCTCCACGTCGGGAAAGATGTAAGCAGATAAATTTCAAAATTTTCACTCCAAATAGTAACTCTCAAGTGATACAAATTTTTTAATTGAAAACTCAATAATAGTAAATGACAAAAAAGTTTTTTTCACACCGTAAAATGAGCAAATAATCATTTTATGATTTTTTTTAGCTTACTGTCGTCATCTTGCCCCTCCTTCCCCTACATTTGGCAAGGTTGACATTATTTTACGTTATGACAGCCAACTTCAGATAAATAAACAAACGCCTACTATGCGCTCAAACTTTCTTGAATGGACTATAGTCGGAACGAGCAATTTGATGTGTAATTTCATATTTAGCTGCTTCATAACGATACACCGACTCGCACAAAATTGATGCTTCTTCAAATATAAATGTAAAAAATGAAGGAATCTTTTGCACGCTTGATTTTATTAGAAATTCCTTATTCTATTCATTTATGAATTGAACTTTCCTATTCAAATCTGAAACCAACCCTGAATATGGAAAGTTCTGAGGGTGTTCTTCTCGGAAGTTAACGTGTTTACGGTCGGTCGTAAGTCTTAAACCTATTTCAAACTATTTGACACTGTTTTTGATTCTCTGACGTTTGTACCTGTGCGAATTATTTATCGACAGTTTCATATGATTTACAGTATTTACACGAATCATATGCATTTCACTGAAATAATTTCTCGTTTAACTTGATATTCTTGAGGTTGGTATCAGAACCTGTCTTTGTGATTGTTTAGTTGAATGTATCTTTTGTCTTTTTAGCCCTGAAGAAGGAGGAACTCGCCTCCGAAACGTCGGAACATAGAATAATTTAAGAGATAAATAAAGTTATTCAAATTCCTGATATACTTTTATTAAATTGTAATCATGGACGAACACCGAGGGTTATGAGGATGTACCAGGTTTTTCACTATAATTTGACCCCCCCCCCTTTAACTTTGTTACTAATGAGATACAAAAAATGTTTCGTATAAACGTTTCACGAAATCAACTGAGGTTTTTTGATATGAGTCCAGAAACTGAAATATATACAGGTGACCATCATATTGATGGCAACTTCATTTTTTCAAATGGAACACCCTGCATATTTTTCCATGTATGGGTAGCTCTTTTTGCTGTGATTTCGAATATGTAACATATGTTGGTATATCTCTTTTATTCTGAAAACCACAGAGTTTTAAATTTTAAGAACCACCTGCCAAGATCTGTAATCATTTTACAAGTGGCAGAGTGCTTTTACTGAAAATGCTCATTTTTGGAGTTATAATAACGTCGATGGAAAGGTATACAGGGTGAACAATATTGAATATATTCTTCTTTTTTTGATAGGCTATTTCCTCCTGATCTCGAATATAAATGAGTATGTAGATGTGTCTCTTCAATTTTCAGAGTTACAAAGTTTTGAAATGATGACACCGAATAAAAAATATGTGAAATACCTAAGAAAATCTTTATATCCAAACAATCTACTTAAAAGTATTATTTTAGAATGAATACTTAACAATTACTTAACCAAAGAAAATGATAAATTAAGGTAGTATGGTAAGAATAAGATCAACTAAAGAAATTTTGGCTCTTTTCCCCCCTGATTTCGAATATGTAACATATGTTGGTTTATCTTTCTTATTCTGAGCACCACAGAGTTTCAAATTTCAATAACCATCTGGCATAGCGTTTTGGAAGTTCGTGAATATTTAAGTAGCCAATTTGATCTTTGGATTGGTAATGGCGCACCCATTTTATGGCCACCAAATAGTCCCGATTTAACATCGTTGGTCACGTTTTTATAGCCGTTCCCGAAGGAAAAAGTTTACTTCAGCAGTAATGACAATCAATGAAAGCGGAGAATAATATTAATGATATAAAATCAACCCATATTAAACCCATAATTCGGAGCTAATCCCGTCAACGCACAAATAATAATGTTAATATTGTAATGATTAGAAACAAATTTTGAAGCTTTAATTTCTGACTTGAATCAGAGCCATAATAATGCTATCAAAGTTGTGTATTGAATGAAGGTGGTCATTTTGAGCCATTTCTTTAGTTGATCTTATTCTTACCATACTACCTTAATTTATCATTTTTCTTTGGTTGAGTAATTGTTAAGTATTCATTCTAAAATAATACTTTTAAGTAGATTGTTTGGATATAAAGATTTTCTTAGGTATTTCACATATTTTTATTCGGTGTCATCATTTCAAACTTTGAAACTCTGAAAATTGAAGAGACACATCCACATACTCATTTATATTCGAGATCAGGAGGAAATAGCCTATCAAAAAAAGAAGAATATATTCAATATTCAATATGTTCACCCTGTATATCTTTCCATTGACGTTATTATAACTACAAAAATGAGCATTTTCAGTAAAAGCACTCTGCCACTTGTAAAATGATTACAGATCTTGGCAGGTGGTTCTTAAAATTTGAAACTCTGTGGTTTTCAGAATAAAAGAGATATACCAACATATGTTACATATTCGAAATCAGGGCAAAAAGAGCTACCCATACATGGAAAAATATACAAGGTGTTCCATTTGAATAAATGAAGTTGCCATCAATATGTTGGCCACCCTCTCTATATTTCACTTTCTGGAATCATATCAAAAAACCTCAGTTGATTTCGTGAAACTTTTATACGAAATAATTTTTTGTATCTCCTTCAGTAACAAAGTTAAAGGGGGGTCAAATTATAGTGAAAAACCCGGTACCTAGATCCAGACCTACAGTATAGGAACTAGCCAGACTTTTTTAGAACAAATATACGCCTCATTGTCTTAGTTGTAAATATCAAGTTTGACATTGATCGGATCTGTGATTTTGTTAATATTCAATAATACGAAGATTTAATGATAGTAACTCAATGCGATCAACCGACTTTGCTTTTTCCACGGAAGAAAAAGAAGTTTCAGATCTACCCTGAAGCTTTCAATTCCCCGACACGTTCGAGAGTTGAAGTAACCAAAAACTTTTTTGTCCACATCGCAAAGAAAAAATGAGTTTTTTAATTTCCTGATGACTTGATCATCACACAATTCTCCAGAAGTTTGCGCGTCACCATTTTCCTTAAAATACCAAATGTCGAATAAATAGTAGATATTCGTGGTTTCGAAAAAATTGAGAAATAGTGAAATGAAGCCTTATCTGTTCGAAAGTTATCGTATTAATGACCGGATGGCCAGGTAGAATCGCTTTTGAACTTGAATTCTTCATTAGTGATACTGTGATCACTTATGGCTCAAAATTGAAAATTGCAAACATTTTACCAAAACGATAGCCAGCTGTTCTTGGAACGTTCGTGCAAAAACTATTAAAGAAAAATTCGATACTCCAGGAACGGTTTCACAAATAGGTATAGAGTATCACTGAAATTTGGAATTATCCATATGTAGCGTTGAATCAGGTTTACTGACAATCAACACTCAGATTCGGCTGAAAGTGCGAAACGTTTTTGCAATGCTTCTGGATCTGTAATGACTAATAGTCCATATCGGAAAAAGAAGAAAAATTTCGACATCATATTCATTATTGTATACCCCTCAAGAATATAATTACAAACCGGCGAAACATATTTAGTTCACAGTTCGATGAATTAGAAAAATATCAGTAAAATAACATAATGCCCTTTGAGGTTATTTGCACAATCAAATTGAATCAAATTCGATTGAATAACTCTAACATACAGGGTGGCCGGGTGATTGACGTCCAAAAGTAAAAAACAGGTCCCTCGTCTCATGGGGTATTCGAACCACCCCATGTATGTTATGCGATTTTTCAAGGTTTCCGAGTTATGAATTTTTTTATGAACTTTTGAGAATTTTCAACTTGACCATATTAAAAAAGATATTAAAAAAAAGTACAAGAGTTTTCTGATATATTTTTTTTGTAGATAAATCGCCATAAAATGTTCTTTTATGCATAAAATAACCAGCATCGTAAATTTGATAAAAATTAAAAAATGTTGGTCTCAAGTGAAAAAGTTAGGTATTTGGATCATGATCTAATTTTCAAATTTAATTGAAAATGTAAACAGGCTAGGTTGAAAACTGCGCTCAACACTCAGCTTTCAGAATCATTAATAAAAAATGGTACTCAACAGTCTACTTTTGCTAGAATTAGCCTCCAAAGTCAGCGAGGTGGAAAAAATCAAAGAACTAGATGTTTACTCAAAAATTATCTTTTGCCATTTTAAGATTTTTCTGATCAAGTTATGTTAGAAAATGCTGAAAATTTGCTTAAGGAGAAGAAAGAAAAGAAAATGGTATGGCAATAAATCACACATCATGTAGATAAAAAAAATAACTATAAAATAACAATAAGAAATAAATGAATAAATAAATTTTGAAGGTGTAGAATGTGTATTGAGGCTGGAGGTGGCCTTTTTGAAAACCTATTGTGAATTTCATACATAAATTTTTTTATCTACATGATGTGTGATTTATTGTCATACCTTTTTCTTTTTCTTATCTAAAACGTTTCTTCTGATGCTAATTTTCCTTAATTTTCAGCATTTTATATCATGGCTTGATCAGGAAAATCTCAAAATGGCAAAAAAGAATTCTTGAGTAAATGTCTAGTTCTTTGATTTTTTCCACCTCGCTGACTTTGAAGGCTAATTCTAGCAGAAGTAGACTATTGAGTACCTACCAGTTTTTATTAATGATTCTGAAAGCTGAGTGTTGAGCTCAGTTTTCAAGCCCACTGAGAAACCATGAAGTAGCCTGTTTACATTTTTAATTTAAGTTTGAAAATTTAGGTCATGATCCAAAGTACGTAACTTTTTCACTTGAGACCAACATTGCTATAATTTTTATCGACTTCACGATGCTGGTTATTTTATGTATAAAAGTACATTTCATGGCGATTTATTGATAAAAAAAATATATCAGAAAACTCTTGCACTTTTGTTATAATTTCTTTTTTAATATGATCAAGTTGAAAATTCTCAAAAGTTCATAAAAAAATTCATAACTCGGAAACCGTGAAAAATCGCATAACATACATGGGGTGATTCGAATACCCCATGAGACGAGGGACCTGTTTTTTTCTTTTGGACGTCAATCTTCCGGCCACCTGTATATGCAGCAAAAACATGACTAACTTATGTGGATAATTTTGCAACTCACTCCGTAGGAGTTGTGTTGCGCATAATTTAAAAACAAAATGTTCAATTCATCGTTCACACAGGTATTTTTTTTTGTTACATTTACATACGTTATGTTCTCTCTCATTTTTGATTTATAATTATTTTATTTTAAATTATAAAATGTTTTTGAATTTTTTAATTTTCGGATGACAACAGGGACAACTGCTTCAGAGTCATAGAAAACAGTTTGAATTTTCTGATGTCTCTCAAATTTTGAGCAATACAATCAAATATTTTCGGTCCAGTGGTACCGATGAACCTCTTTATAGAACATTGTAGTCTTTGCCTGATGTACTCTCAAATTCTGTTTTTTCCTTGTTTTATACTCGTGACAATTAATGTTCCTTATTATTTTGTTTTTATACATGAAGTCCATTATCCAATCATTTGCAAACAATTCCCTCGTTGGGAATAGCCTGGGCTTCGAGATCAACACCTTAAGTATCCACTTTTGGGTTAAAATTAAAGTTTTTATTTGGCTTTCATATGTACCACCCCATATAATATTTCCGTAAGCTTTATTTGGTTCAACTAGAGATCTATAAACCATCTTCAAAACATTTATAGGAAGAAACTTCCTCAACACGTAAAAAGGATACAAAACAAGTGGTTCCATGTATGTACTACTATGTGTTCGCATACAGCACACTTTCCGATACCTCATTAATATTAAAAATATTTACGCTACAGAATATGGAAACATATACATACATATTTATTCAGATAAGAAGTCCGTCTTTTCAACTTAGAATCTATTTCCATAAACAAAGACATATATTTTTCCATTTTAGCTCCAAACATTTCTAAAACTTTTCTGAAGCTTTCTTTATTATTTCCATCCTAGGTTTTGTAAGGTCTTCCTTGATAAGGAGTTTTGTCCCCTTTAGTTTCCTTATATTTTTCATTATTTCAACTTTAAATTCATTAAATCGACAATTTAACAAAAAGGACTGTCGGTTTATCATCAGTTGTAGTTTTACCAATCCTGAAACATTCAATTGCAGGTTTGTGTTGAATTCCCAACTTCTCCATGACATTCTCGAAGTCATCCACTGGTTTAACTCCCCGGACCTAGCTTTCGCCATAATTATATTCTTATGTTTTTTCTTCTCGAGTGTTGTTCAAGTGAGTAAATTTTTTCCTCCAGTTTCTGCATTTGTTTTTGATGAATTATTAATTTTTTCAATTCCACTTCCATTTTCTGTTCGTAACTGGTCTTTTTAATCTGGGTTCCCGGCCACACGGGAATCAAAGGAAACGAAGAGGCTAATACTTTTGCCAAAGAGGGAGCACGAATGTCACTCATTGGCCCAGAACCCTTCGGTGGTATCGTTCGCTCCTCGAATTATTTGAGTCTGAGGTAGATATTGTTCTTGTTTTCTCGAGTTTCCATTTTTTCGAGATTTGGTGGATTGAACTGGTGGAGTCTTGGTTCGTTTTCCTTTTCGAAACTGCTAGTTCAAAAGATATCTTTAAGTATGTCGATATGTAAACATTGTAATCAGTTGGCGACAACACGGAAATCAACTAGTGTCATATGCGCGGGATGTCATGAATATTTCCATGTGAATGGAGTTTGCTGCGATGTTACAAAAAATCAGGTGTCGGTATTGAAGAACATGCCAGGTACAATGTGGAGGTGTACTGAATGCCGAGATAACACATCGGATCAGACCGACTGCACAGCTGTCCCAAAATTCACTGCCGGTTCCCGCGGTTCCTCTACTCCACGGGGATATCCTGCTGATGATACTGGAATTGTTCATGAGGATGGTTTGAATACGGTTAGCCGATTGGTTCAAGAGATCCAGAGACTTCGCGACTCCGTCAATTTTTGCTCTGATAAGGTAAGCGACTTTGAGATGAAGCTTAAGGGCTTTAGCGAAATGGTTGCCAAGGTGAACAGGTTGGAGAAGGAGAATGAATCTTTGAGGAAAGAGGTTTCTGTTCTTAATGGAAGAATGAGTGCAATGGAACAACGAACTCGTTCTAATAACTTGGAGATTCAAAATATCCCTGAGAAAGATAAGGAAAACCTTCATGATATCGTTCTGAAACTTGCTTCCCATATTGATGCCGACCTCAATATGTCAATGATCGATACGATAACTAGAGTTCAATCTAAAATTACCAATAAACCAAAAAATATTGTTGTCAGGTTCGTCTCTAAGTTGAATCGTGATAACTTTTTGGCTGCCTACAAAGCAAAAAAGCATAGTGATGGTGGACATCCAGGGATTTCTGTGGAGGATATTGCTGATAGGATCTATATAAATGAACATCTGACCATGGAAAATAAAATCTTGTTCAAGGAAGTACGTTCTGCTGCGAAAGAGAGGTCCTATAAGTATGTATGGGTTCAGAATGGTAATGTCATGTTGCGGAAGGATGATACATCTAGGATAATCCATGTTAATCGCGACTTTGATTTGTCCAGGATTTAGATTGGTCTATGTTTACACAGTTTTTGTTGTTTTTTTTTCTGTGATTTTTGATTTATTCTTTCATGACCTTAAACCTTTATTATCAAAATGTGCGTGGTCTTCGAACTAAACTCAAGGATTTCAAACTTAATGTAATTGCTAATAGTCACGATATCATTTTTATAACTGAGTCTTGGCTTCATTCTGGTATTTTCGATTCGGAAATTGTTGATTTGAATGAATATTCAGTATTTCGTCGCGACAGAGGCTCAAGTTCTAGCGGAAAGATTGAGGGTGGAGGTGTATTCATTGCAGTAAAAAACTATCTTATGCCCTCGCGTATTCAGGGTTTCCAGAGTGACGCTGAAGATGTGTGGGCTCAAATCTCCCTTGGCAATCATAAAATCTTATTATGTTGCGTTTACCTTCCACCAGGAAATAAACAATCCGCCGCATATTTTACCACAAAACTTGAATCACTAAAGAAAAAGTTTGAAGGTTGCTCAGTTTTAATTGCTGGTGACTTTAATTGTTCTTCGGTATCTTGGATTCCCAGCGATGCTGGAGATTATTTGGAGGCTGCAAATGTTGAGCCTAAATATCAGAGTGTTATCGACCTGTTTTCGTTTTTAGAATTACAGCAATTTAATACTATTAGAAATTTTAAAGATAATACTCTGGATTTAGTGCTTTGTAATAAGAGTCTGATACGCAGTGTTTCGCAATGTTGCAGTCCATTGACCCCGGAGGACACTTTTCACCCGTCGCTTGAGTTCTTTGTTCACGCTGGTTATCACTGGAGAGATTTGAGAGGTAATGTGAGAGAGTACCTTAATTTCAAGAGAGCAGATTATGATTTGATTAATTCTAAAATTGATAACATTAACTGGAATCAGGTACTGATTAGTGATGACGTTAATACTAATGTCGATATTTTTTATAAACATCTACAAGATGTGATTAACCAGTGTGTACCTAGAGTGAAAATCCGCAAAAAATATCCCAGTTATTTCAGTCACAGGACAATTAAATTGTTAAAACGTAAACTGAAGCTTCATAATAAGTGGAAGGTGTATAAAGATCAAAGGCATTACATTGAATTTAAGAAGTTAAGAAAGCTCTGTAAGATTCACATTAAAGAAGACTTCAAGGAATATATTAACAAAATACAATCTGAAATTGTTGTTAATCCAAAAAAACTCTTTTCATTTGTTACCACTAAAGAAAAAAATGTTAGTTTTCCCAGCTCCATGACTTTTGACGGTGAAATATCTAAAACAGGTCAGGAATCATGTGAGCTTTTTGCTAAATATTTCAGGAGTGTTTACGTTGAGGCACCTTCTAGCTCCCAGGTAGCTTCAAAACTAACTGAGACTCTACATTGTTCTCGTAATTTTTGTGGTGTCCAGTTTTCTGTAGACGAGGTTGAACAGGCTCTGAACAAACTAAATAAAAATAAGGGGGCTGGACCCGATAACATTCCCTCATGCTTTGTTGTTCTTTGTGCTTCTTCGTTGAAGTATCCACTTACTTCAATTTTTAATCAGTCTCTACGAAGTGGTGTGTTTCCTGACAGATGGAAGGAAGCATGCATTGTTCCCATATTCAAGACTGGAGACAGGACTAACGTTAAGAATTATAGACCGATAAGTAAATTATGTATCTTCGAAAAAGTATTTGAGCAACTTATTCACATTTCACTTTCCTATTTGGTTGGTGATCAAATAATCCAGGAACAGCATGGGTTTCAGAGGGGAGATCGGTTGAGACCAATCTCATTGATTTTGCTGAGTTCCTCCATGATTCTTTGGACCTTCGCATTCAAGTCGATGCCATTTATACTGACTTCAGTAAAGCATTTGATAAAATTAATATTGAACGTCTCGTGTCCGCTCTTGCTGGTGTTGGTGTGGGTGGTGTTATGTTGCGATGGTTTGAATCCTATCTGACGAAGAGACTACAGTTTGTGTCTGTTACAGGTTACTCCTCTAAGGTTTATGTAACCACTTCCGGGGTCCCCCAGGGTTCTCACCTTGGACCACTCCTCTTTTTAATATATATAAATAATATTTCAAAATGCTTCAAGAGTTGTAGATTTTTACTCTTTGCTGACGACTTGAAGTTGTTTATGAGAGTGAGGTGCATTGAGGACTGTGTTCGGCTCCAGCGTGAGCTTGATTTATTTTTAAGTTTTTGTATTGAGAATTACCTGGTCTTAAATATCTCTAAATGTCAGGTTATTACTTTCACAAGAAATAAGCGCCCTATCAACTACCCGTACTATCTCGGCGGTGAAGAGCTATGTAGAGTAAGCCAAATTCGAGATCTTGGAGTAATTTTCGACTCCAAACTGATTTTTGATGCTCACGTTGAGGCCGTTATAAATTCCTCTAATAGGCTGCTGGGGTACTTGATTCGTCAATGCCGCCCATTTAGTGACTTGAATACTCTCAAAACTCTCTACTTCTCCTTCATATTCTCCAAATTAAATTACGCTTCAACAGTTTGGTGTCCTCAATATTTGACATACATAAGCCGTATTGAAAATGTTCAAAGAAGGTTTCTCAGATTTTTGAGCTTCAAATGTACGTTCCGCCTTGTTCCTGGTAATACTGAAAACTATAATATTAGGCTTAAATTTTTTAACATGATCAGTCTTGATGATCGAAGAAAGGTTAATGATATTTTATTCTTGGTCAAACTAATTAACTTCGAGATTCATGACAGTTACCTTTTGCGGCAAATCGATTTTAATATACCTGATAGGAGACTGAGACGTTCTAATGTCTTTCATATCAAGTTTCGAAATACCAGATGCGCCCAGAATTCGCCACTTCAGAGAATGGCTCATCTTTGTAATGATATAAATGACCATTTTAATCTATTTTCTGTTAATTCGAGTGCATTAAAGAAATCCTTGAGAAATCACTTCTCATTATAACGTTTCGATATTTTTTTTGTATGTTTAAAAACTTTTCATAATATCAATTATTATTAAATATTATCATTATATTATTATTATAATATTCATTTTGGATTGGGTTCAAAGGATTTGTTTTTCTTTATATGATCTAATATACCTCTAATTATGTATTTGTGAATGCAGTAGTGGACTTTAAATAGTCTGTTGTATTCCTTGTCTGTAATAAATAAATAAATAAATAAATAAATAAATAAATGTAAATGTACCTATAAGTCGGAGTTTCTGGAGAAGGAGAAAGCCGAGAGGGAAAAACTCTGGCGAAATCTCCCAGGGATGGATCGTTCCACTGAGTTCCTTCGGAACTTCGAGACACATGATCCAAAAGATATCTGGATCTTGGAAAGAAGCAATTACACCTCTTCACTGGCTTTCTTACAGGACATTGTCGCCTCAGTAAGCACCTGTTGATGATGGTATTATCGGACTCTGACGAGTGCAGGTTTTGTGGGGAGGAGAAAGAAACCCCCATTCACCTAGTCACGGAATGCCTTGGCATTGCGAGCCTGTGGAAAGAATGCCTTGGACGAGAAACTTGTAAGAGTGAGGAACTGGCCTCGTTAAAGCCTTCACAGTTATTAGATTTCATTAGATCTCTGGAAATGGAAGGCGAGCTATGGAGGGTTTTGCCAGAACAGCTCTGTAAGGGGGCACAATAGACCTTGAGGTCGCAGTGAACTGTAACCCCTCTTTAAACTAATCTAAACTAAATATTCACTCAATTTAATTTCCAAAATTATCGACCCTCTTCTATTAGTGGTAGGATCTATTTAGAAATCTCAAGTTGGCTTACGATATCTAATATTGTATTCGTACGTCTAATCAATAAACTTCATCTAGACAATAGATTTCTGAATAAAATAGGATTAGGATTAGGACTATGACCACACCTACCACATGAAACTATTATCCTTATAGTTACACGCGTTGAAATATAGGGAGATTTGTAAGCTCGATTAATTCTACGCTTAGTCTGTTGTAGAGATAATACAAATCTCTAGCGGTACAATTCCAGAAAATAATGTCTCCGGTATGAACGTCGTGTCTTGGGAACAGCAGAGGCATTACATCCCCATTTTCTTATGAATGCAAAGTAAAGGCCTATTCATAATTTCCTGTTTTCACCTAGAAAATGAAATACATCCGCTCATTAAGGAAAAACAAAGGTGTCTTGTTCCCTTTTAAGAAGGAAGATAATTTATCGGTTCAATTATTACGGGAACATTCCAGAACAGTTTCTAATATACAGTGTGTTTGGTCATGACTTAGCGATAATTCAAGGGCATAAAATATACCTAATTTTTACGTACAAAACACCCAAATTTGGAAGTTTACCCCCTTAGTTTGGGAGTAGCCCCCATTTTGAATTTACTTATTTATTTCCGTTGACCCTTCCAAATAATATCGATTTCTTTGGACATAAAGGTAATGCAGATGTGGAAGAAAATGTTTTTTGAAAGATGATACTACCAGCTTTTATTGAAGTATAACAATATAAAAACATTTTACTTGAAAACGCCATGAAAAACTTTTTTTAAAAGTTTTAGTAAAAATATGTACAGATTTTCTTAGTAAATCCGCAATAGTACAAGAACTAGCACATTGAAGTATATATTTTTTTAATGATTTAACACGCAAGGATATTAGCTACAAAACAGCACTTACATCATTTCTGTAAGTTACATAATTTGAGAGTTATTGCTGTTCGAACATGATCACTACCCGAGGAAAAGACACAAGACAGGTTTTCATGAAGGCCACTGCCTGTCTACAGAGCAGAGGCGGCCAATTTGAGCAGTTTTTATGAGGGTCATGTTCGAACAGTAATTACTTTCTAAATATGTAACTTAAAGAAATTATGTTGGTATCGTTTTGTAGCTAATATCTTTGCGTGTTAGCTCATTGAAAAAAAATTATACTCCAATGTGCTAGTTCTTACTATTGCGAGTTTAAGAAAATCAGTACATTTTTTTACTAAAATTTTTTAATAACATGTTTAAGTTATATGTTTTCATATTGTATCACTTTAATAAAAATCGGTAGTATCATCTTTCAAAAAAATTTTTTTCATATATGTAGGACCTTTATGTCCAAAGAAATCGATATTATTTGAAAGGGTCAACGAAAATGAAAAAGTAAATTTAAAATGGGGGCTACTCCAAAACTAAGGGGCTGAACTTTCAAATTTGGGTGTTTTTGTCGATAAAATTAGATACTATATTTGGCGCCTTTAAATTATCGCTAAGTCATGACCAAACACACTGTATAATTTGAGACCGCACGAAATTCTTCAACATTTACAAATTTATAATCCAACTGTTTTCTTTCCATATTTTTCAGAACCATGACATGTTGAGCATTAAATTGTTTATTTTGCACCATGCTTTCGGCAGTCCACTCTCAAAATGTTACATACAGTTACACAGTTGTAGCAAAGTTCTTCGCAGTTTCTGAGAACATTTAATATAGTAATGTAAATTTTTTCATACCATGAGATTTTGATGAACTAAAATCCCACAGTGTTTTTCAAAAACGCAGATATTATGACTTGAAAATCTGAATAGTTTTTCGATTTCAAGTCCAATATGAATTAAAAAATTTATATTCAATAAAAAAATTACAGTTTGTTCGATATTTGAAGAAATTATTTCCCACTAAATTTCGTTATTTTTTTTTAATGTTAATAAAAGAGGAACACATTTTTCACATTTATTTTGAGGTTATGTAAAAAAGTATGAATGCAAAAGATGGAGTTCTTTTCATTACCTACAATTTTTCATTCAGTTTCTTTCTATAGGACCTGTAGACTTACCGAAAATAGAAAGAAACCATTCTTCACCCATAAAAATTTACTTGCTACCACTTCCCGACTTCAGATGGTCCGTAAATTATTTTTATTTCAGTTGAATTATCTGCCTGTTCCAATGTGCTTTATTCTACTTTAATTTTGTTCTGTTTCCAAAATTATCGACCCTCCTCTATTAGTGGAAGCATTGTCCTTAAACAATGGTGGAAGGATCTATTTAGAAACCACAAGTTAGCTAACGATATATTGTATTCATACCTAAAATCAATAAACTTCATCTGTAAATTTTCGAATAAAATAGGATTAGGGAAATGACCACATGAAACTATTATCCTTACACGCGTTGAAATCGAGAGCGATTTGTAAGCTTGAATAAATTCTATGCTTTGCTTAGTCTAGTCTGTTAGTTGCAGAGATAGTACAAATCTCTAGCGGTACAATTTCAGAAAATTATGCCTCCGGTAAGAACGATGAGTCTCGTGAAAAGCAGAGGAATTGCAGCCTCATTTTCTTATGAATGCAGAGTAAAGGCCTACTCATAATTTCCTGTTACCACCTAGAAAATGAAATACTTCCGCCTATTAAGGAAAAACAAGGGTATCTTGTTTCCTTTTAAGAGGGCAGATAATTTATCGGTTCAATTATTACTGGAACATTTCAGAGTTGTGGAGTAACCGTCGAACCGATATTGATTAGAAAACAGTTTCTTATATGAAATTTGAGACTGCACAAAATTCCTCAAAATTTACAAATATATACTCGAACTGTTTTCCTTCCACATTTTTTTTTATTTCAGAATCAACTCTCAATAATATGGTACTAAAATTTAATTTAAATATTGTTTCAAATGTTCAATTGCCTTCGATCGTTCTGAATATTTTGCACCATGTTTCCGGCAGCCCGCTCTAAAATGTTACAGACAGTTACACAGTTGCAGCAAAGTTCTTTGCATTTCCTGAGAATAATCAAAAAGAAGAGATTTCGACGAACTGATATACCACACTGGTTTTCGAAAACGCAGATATTATCACTTGAAAATCTTAATACTTTTTAGATTTCAAGTCAATATAAAATGAAAAATTTATATTCATTAAAAAAATTATAGTTTTTTTGATATTTAAAGAAATTGATTTCCACTAAATTTTGTTATTTTTCACATTTATTTTGAGGTTATTTAAAAAAGTATGAATACAAAAGCTGTAGTTCTTTTCATTAGCTATAATTATTTTCTATAGGACCTGTAGACTTACCGGAAATAGAAATAAACCATTCTTCAACCTTAACAATTTACTTGCTACTATTTATCGACCTCAGATGGTCCGAAAATTATTTTTAATTTCAGTTGTATTCTCTGCCTCTCTGCCCAATGTGATTTATTCTACTTTGATTTTTTTTCCAAAATTATCGACCCTCCTCTATTAATGGAGCGATTTTTTTTAGAATCAATAAACTTCATCGGTAAATTTTCGAATAGTGTTAGGAAAATTACCACATGAAACTATTATCCTTATACGCGTTGAAATCGAGAGCGATTTGTAAGCTCAATTCCAGAAAATTATGCCTCCGTTATGAACGTGAACAGCAGAGGCATTAAGCTACGGTTTCCTAGAAAAGCGGTGGCGTTATCTAGCGGCCGTAATATAACGTTGGGTGATGTCTACCATACGTTTTTTATGAATAACATCGGGGTAGGTTTCCTAGAGTACGTTGAGTTTCACCGTAACGTCAAATAGCGGTGCCGTCAGTTGCATGACGGCCGTCATAGCGGTGGTGAACAGTAGATCAACGTTTTTCGCGTGTAGCGGTGTGCATACAATGAGTGGAAACGTGAATTGGACGAGTGGAAATGATGAACAATTGATTGATTTTGTCAAGAATCATGAAGCTTTATATAATATAAACTGCAAAGAGTATAGACAAGCCCAGATGAAGCACAATTTGTGGAAAGAAATTGGAGTAACACTTCAAAAATCATGATACTCTCCTCCAAACTATTGTTTTCGTCTTCTGATGACTCTTCCATCATCCAAAAATAATGCTATGTCCAAACCGTCCATTTTTCACCAGTGCACAATCTACTACTCTCGAGTGAGTATTGACCACTGAGTGACGATTGAATACGGTCGGACTACTTCCTAGGAAACCACAGGTTGGTCACCGCAAAGACGGTCGTTATTAACCACCGCAATGACGGCCGCTAGATAACGGCACCGCTTTTCTAGGAAACCGTAGCCCCATTTTCTTATGAATGCCAAGTAAAGGCCTACCCATAATTTCCTGTTTTCACCTAGAAAATGAAATACATCCGCTCATTAGGCAAAAATCCTTTGAAGGAGGAATATAATTTATCGGTTCAATTGTTACGGGAACATTTCAGAGTTGTGGAGAAATTAGAAAACCGTAATAAGTATATAATTTGAGACCACTCAAAGTTCTTCAATATTCGCAAATCTATGCTCGAACTACTTTCCTTCCACTTTTTTGAGTATCATTACATTTTGAGCATAAAGTATAGTTAAACCCATGTTTTCCGGAGCCCACTTTCAAAATGTTCCTCACAGTTAGACAGTACAGTTGCTGTAAAGTTCTTTGCATTTTTTGAAAACATTTACCATAGTAATGTAAGTATTCAGATGGTCCGTAAATTATTTTTTATTTCAGGTGTATTCTCTGCCTCTTCCAATGTGCCGTATTTCACTTTAATTTTGTTTTGTTTCCAAAATTATTGACCCTCCTCTATTAGTGGAAGGATCTATTTAGAAACCACAAGTTGGCTAACGATATATTGTATTCATACCTAAAATCAATAAACTTCATCAGTAAATTTTCGAATAAAATAGGGTAAGGATAAAGACTACAAGAAACTATTATCCTTATACGCTTTGAAATCCAGAGAGATTTGTAAACTTGATTAATTCTATGCTTAGTCTGTTGCAGAGATAATACAAATCTCTAGCGGCACAATTCCAGAAAATTATGAACGTTGAGTCTTGTGAACAGCAGAGGAATTACAGCCCCATTTTCTTATGAATGCAAAGTGAAGCAAGTTTCACCTAGTTAATGAAATACATCCGCTCATTAAGGAAAAACAAAGGTATCTCGTTCCCTTTTAAGGAGGAAGATAATTTATCAGTTCAATTATTACGGGAACATTTCAGAGTATTGGAGGAACCGATATTAATTGGAAAACAATTTCTAATATACAACGGGGGCAATCCAAAATACATTACCCGCCTAGTGCCTACCTCAGAGACGCATTTTGGTGCGATTATATCTTCAACCAGCCATATCTTTTGATGTATTCATCATAATTGAATGATGTAGAAGGCAATTTCGTTCTAAATTAAATACTGGGTATGAACGATGTATTTAATTGGATAAGGATCAATAGCGTATTCATGAAAAAATACTCCCAAATAATGCATAATTTTGAGAAACTTTCGGAAAACTTTAAAAGGTGATACCGAGTAAACCTTGAAAGATAGATATACATATGCTATCGCGGACTTTTTGTAGAATTTTTAAAAAGGCACATTTCCGTCATACATTGTTTCCATGTACGTCTTACGGTTTTTGCAGCGCACCTGAAAATAGCTGATTTTGGTACTCATATTTTTTATCTTTGAAGTTATAGTAGGTTTCCCTAATTTTCTCGGGTGAAAAGTATAGCCTATGTTACTCAATGATAGTGTAGCATTCTAGGGATGAAAGAATTATTCAAATCGGTCAAGTAGCTTATGAGTTACCTCGTATCAACGCCACAAACCCACAAACACACAAACCCACAAACATACAAATCTTTCCTCTTTATAATATTAAAGTATAGATTTACAAATTTATACTCGAACTGTTTTCCTCCCACATTTTTGAGAACCATGACATTTGCATTCTTGGCAGCCCACTCTCAAAATGTTACTTATGGTTACACTGTTGCAGCAAAGTTCTTTGCATTTTCGTTTACTTTAGTAATGTATATTTTTTAATCTATAAAAAAAGAGATTTTGTCGAACTGAAATCCCACAGTGTTCTTCAAAAACGCAGTTATTATGACTTGAAAATCTGAAACCTTTTTCGATTTCAAGTCAATATAAAATGAAAAATTTATATTCATTAAAAAAATATAGTTTGTTTGATATTTAAAGAAATTATATTTCCACTAAATTTCGTTTTTTTTTCGTTAATGTTAAAAAAAGTGGAAAACTTTTCACATTTATTTTGAGGTTATCAATACAAAAGCTGTAGTTCTTTTCATAACCTACAATTTTGTCATTCAATTTATTTCTATAGGTATAGGACATGTAGACTTAGGTACTGGAAATAGAAATAAACCATTCTTAAAAATTTACTTGCTACGACCTCAGATGGTCCGTAAATTGTTTTGATTTCAGTCGTATTCTACTTTAATTTTGTTTTGTTTCCATAATTATCGACCCTCCTCTATTAGTTGAAGGATCTATTTGAAAACACAAATTGGCTAACGATAAATTGTATTCATACCTAAAATCAATAAACTTCATCTGTAAATTTTCGAATAAAATAGGGTTAGGAAAATGACCACATGAAACTGAAGGGTTTTCCAATAAGAGGTGTTATTTTGAGTAGCCCGCTATTTCGGTAGATGTCACGTTTGAAGCTGTTATTTTTTTACATTTGAGAAGTAGAAGGGGAGAGTCGGGTAATAGTGCGCACCTAAGCCAAAATTGAAATATTTTAGAAATCACAAACGATTGAACTTCTAAATTTTTCGTCAAGATTCTTTAATGGTTTGGCTATTAGTTTCTCTGGTTTATTTGAAATGAAAATGCAAGCTATGAGTTTAAAATATAAAATTTGAAAAATGAACATTGCGCACAATTATCCGAAGTAAGCGGCTAATGGCGCGCATAGGTAGGATAATTGTGCGCATTGAAAACAGGAACCAATAACACCATTTTTTTAACATGAGAAGATACTCTTTTGTTGAATAAGAGAAAAACAATAAATAAACGAAACTCATTGTCTTCCGTTTCCAGATCGTCCAACTCGTCATCGTTGTAAAGCTCACTTTCTGATATATCTTCAGATTCACTACTCTCTCCGAACAATTTTCTTTTTGTACTTCTCTTCTGACTTGCTTTGGGTCCTTTTATAAATTTTTTCCTTTTTATACTTATTCTTCTTTCAATTTCCCCTGCCTAAATGACTTTTTTGCTACTGCGGTTTTCTAAATTTTCTCGGTTTGGCTCATCTGTCAATATTTCATACAATTGTGTCGTTTAGCTACCCTTGGTTGTAGAAGTGCACCCAGGGTTAGAAGTTTTACGTTGGTATTTCGGCATATTCAACAATGAAAAATATCATATGCGATTTTTTTGAGCGACATGTCAACAATCCTGAATAGATGGCGGTTAATTGTACCCACTAGCGGCTAATCGTGAACACTGCGCCCAATTAACCGAAATGAGTAGTTCAACTTTCGAATTCTATAAAACAGTAAAAAAACTTTTTTTGCCTAAACTAAATATATCAATGTCAAGGAGACTAATTAAGCAACTACGACATCAATAGAAATGGAACGAATAACGCTTCAAGAATGCATTGAAATTTTCAAAATTCACTATAAAAATGGTGAAAATTTGGCAGAGACGGTTCTTAAACTGGCCGACATTGTATAGTATTGATGTGGAAAACGTTTACTTAAAACAAGACGGCGCTTCGTGCCACACAAACAACGAAACCATTGATCTTTTGCGGGAAAAGTTTCCGGACCGTGTTATCTCTCGAAGGTGTGATCACAATTGGTCACCGAGATATTGTGATTTAACACCTGGCGACTTCTTCCTTTCGGGGCCACGTGAAAGAGAAGTCGATTCAAGAACTCAAAGATGAAATTCGTGAGGCTATCGAGGACATAGGGAATACACTTTGCGATTTGGTTATGGATAAATTTCATTAAAAGGATATGGTCCTGTAAGCGTGGTCTTGTTGGTCATTTGCCTGATGTTATTTTCCACTATGAACGGCATAGCTTCTTCTTTATAATTAAATAAACGTCCGATCATTTATATTTGCGGTACAATTCCAGAAAATTATGAGTCTCGTGAACATCAGAGGAATTGCAGCCCCATTTTCTTATGAATGCAAAGTAAAGGCCTCCTCATAATTTCCTGTTTTCACATAGAAAATGAAATACATCCGCTCATTAAGGAAAAACAAAGGTATGTCGTTCCCTTTTAAGGAGGAAGATAATTTATCGGTTCAATTATTACGGAAACATTCCGGGGTTGTGGAGGAACCGATATTAATTAGAAAGCAGTTTGTAATATATAATTTGAGAGCGTTCAAAATTTTATGAAAGGACGAGACAATATTTATGGGCTTCAAGTTGCCATCGGCATCCTTTTGAAATTAGAGTCCAAGTTGGCTGTTGCCAACTTATTTCGCTGATGGTGAACTGATTACGAAATCTGAATATGCTTTGAAAAGCAGAAAGAAATCGAAAATAGGTTTGCAGTTTTTGTGCGATTTCTGCAATGGAAACACTTTTTCCTGAATGTCTGTAAATGCCCAATTTTGCATCTAGAGTCAGATGCTGGAGTCTCTAATGAAAAATTTGAAGTTGAAGTCTGTGTTTTATCAAATGCTACGCCAATTCAGTGCAACGGCTTGGGCATTTTCTTCTTCTTTCTGGACTGATTTAAAAAAATTCAACAATACAATAGGGTAAACCCCCTGATAATGCTAACTGCCACTGTATATGTTCTTCAATTTTCATACAATTGGAAATTCAATGAAATTATATTGAAATCCGTTTTATCGGTCATAATAAGCGTGTCTGAAATTCTTAGCTCATGTTTTTGTGACAAAATACATAGAGAAGCAATACCACATGTGATATCTGCATGTTCACATTATATGTATCAATATTTCGTAGCTATTTAACAAAATGCCTGAAAGAAATTATTGTAACTGCTCAATTTTGCTATCGAGTGTACAGAGTGATTCACTTATCTAACATATTTTTCTCAACATACTTTTTTATTGTGTCATTCGAAAGATAATTAAATTCTGAATGTTTATTTTGAATATCATTTTTTTTCTTTTTCGTACCATCAGCGACCTTTAGCGTGTTTTATTTTCAGAATTGAATTATCTTTCGAATGACACAATAAAAAAGGTATATTGAGAAAAATATGTTGATCGCGCCGCGACGCCTGGCGTTTTAATTATTTTCCCCGATTTTTACGCACATCTCAGGTCAACAATTATTTTTACCAAATGCCGTCAACAGAATAAAAAAATAATCATTCGTTTCAAGAAAAATTAGGTTACCAAGATAAGTCAAAAATTATTTGAGCAGAAGTACATGATGTGAGGCAATTATATGCCATAACAATTCTTACAAACATTACTTAAAAAAAAACCTGTCGTAATCTTATAACATTAATACATAACCAGAAAAAATATCGTACTTACCAACCACCAAGATGCTACAAAAGTATGGGCCAACGAAGTTCCAAATATCTAGCATCGAAAAGTTTCAATATAATTCCCGAAGACCTGAAAAAAATGAAAAACATCAAAATATTTAGTATTTAGTTTTATTTTTTTAGGAAGAACTTGTTTATTTTTCTAAATAAACTTTATCGACTTGAGCCTATTAGCGTAGAAAGGGTGTGATTTTTCACACCCCCTAGCGATCGGCTATCACACTCCCTACTAAGGGGAACATTCACTCATCCTGGATAGCAAGTATCAGGGGGATTGAGCTCTGATGTCTTCGGTGTTCTTCTTCTCCTGGGCCCTGAGTTGGTCGTCCTTCGTTGCTTGGTCCTGGATTTCTCGCTTGATGTCCTGCTAGTCGGTCTTGCGATATTTCCCTCCATGGGTGTTCCTTACCGTTCTAGCAGTACCGAGTAGTACTGCTTTTTGCATTATTTTGTATTTTTTCATCCAAATCTAGCTCCTTGAGGTTGGACTTGAGGTTCTTAGGAATAATTCCTGTGGTTGATATGAGAATGGGAATGGTTCTGGTACTAGACATTCCCCACTGCCTTTTAATCTGAAGTTCAAGCTCTCGATATTTCGATATTTTTTCAGCATATTTTTGACGTAGATTGTAGTTGTTTGGGATGGCTACTTCTATAAGTATTGCTCTCTTCTCTTTTTTTTCATTAGGATTATGTCTGCCCTGTTATTAGCAACTGTTAAATTTGTAAGTACTGTGCGGTTCCAGTATAACCTGTAAAGGTTGTTCTCCAGTATTACTTCAGGCTGATACTTATAATATGGAATTGTTTCGGACTGCAGAATATTCAGTTGGATGGCGAGTTCCTGATGAAATATTTTACAAACTAGTTACATCATGTCGACTCTTATATTCATTTCCAGCAAACATTTGGCAGCCTCCTGTAATATGTTGGATTGTTTCTGATGTTTGGCATCCGTAGTAACTTTATTATTATTATAAGTGATAATTACCCTGTATATTTCAAAAAACTCAATTTTATATGTATTTCAGGAAAAAGCTCTGGAAGGGTATTGTAAGAAGGTGCAACAGTTTTGTCCACCAGGTAAACCAGGACTACTTGGACCACCTGGTATTCCAGGAGTGAAGGGTGAGAGGGGTGACAAAGGCTTTCCCGGAATTCCAGGCCCAATAGGACTGAGAGGTACGTATTTTGCATATTCTGGTTCAGATATGTTCAGAATGATTCAATTACACACATGAACATTATTACTGTTCTCGTGATTTCATTACTAATCATGGATTATCAATAATTATAGGTAGCCGCTTGCATATCACATTTTCATTTTATTTATTCCTACTTTACTCATGTGACATTCCATTGAACGGAAAAACAATTCAAATACACTGCGCAAAAAAATTAACGCACATTATGGAAATCATAATTATGCATGTATATTTTATCCACTTTCAACGTTTTTCTTCAATAGAGATGTTTTTTTCCCAGCAGGAATAAAGAAAGATGAGATTATCAGATTTTGAATGTATTGGCTCCATTCTGAAATCAGTTGTTCTCGATCAATTCTAGCGATCAATAGTTTTTATTTAGTTTGATTTTCTACACTCGATCGCTATGCAACGCGAAACACGCAATTTGTCCCAAGAGGAATGTGCCCAAGCGGTAGTTTTGCGAGAAGAAGGGTGGACATACACAAGAATTACAGAAAGGTTTGGAGTTCCTCATACAAGTATGTCCAGAATGTTGCAGCGATTCAGGGATACAGGTATGAATGTCCGAAGACCAGGACAGGGTAGACCACGGGTAACAAGTGCCATTCAAGAACGTTACTTGAGAGTTTCTTCGTTGAGACAACGGTTTGCAACCGCTCGCCTCCTTTAAAATCAACGTGAGCAAACTCATGGGGTGCAAATTAGCACTCAGACAATAAGAAATCGCCTCAGAGAATATGATTTAAGGCCTCGTGTCGCGGCAAGAGGCCCAGCTCTTACCCCAGCCCATCGACGGCCGCGTTTGGATTTTGCGAGAGAGCATATCTACCTATTGGGAAGAGGCTGATTGGGAAAGAGTTATCTTCACAGATGAGTCTAGATTCTGCCTCTACCATTGTGATCGACGTTCCCTTGTATTCAGACGTTCACATGATATGTTCAGTGCAATTTCCTGAATACTACTGGTTTCGGGGGAGGATCGATTATGGTATGGGGTGGAATATCTTTGACTGCTCGCACAGACCACTAGGTCGTTGATAATGGAGCTATGAATGCTGATAGGTATATAAGGAACATTCTTGAAGAGCATGTAGTACCATTTGCCCCATACATTGGTGAAAATTTCATTTTTATGGACGATAATGCCAGACCCAATCGTGCGCGCATCGTTCAGGAGTACCTTGAAGCAAGAAGTCCAGATCTCAATCCGATTGAGCAGGTTCGGGACAACCTCAATAGAAAACTGAGTAGTTCAGAAAATCATCCATCTACTGTTAATGCCTTAGGAATCTAATTCAGAAAAATCTGGGAAGGGTTAGATCAGAACATTTTAGGATTACTCATTTTGAGTTTGCCGAGCTGTAATTAACGCAAGGGGTGAAAATACCAAGTATGAAATCACTTATCAGCATTCCAGTATTTTGAAAATTGTTTATTTCTCTTCTTTCACATAAGATTCGGTGAAATCCTGAATTTTTCTTCAATTTGACGTGTCTTGTTTTGTTCAAAATCTTCGCGAGAGAACATAAAAAATAAGTTATAAAGTCAATGTAGAGTTAACTTTCATTAAAAATGAGATTTTCAGAAAGTGTGTTAATTTTTTGCGCAGTGTATGATAGAATATGAACTGTTTTACTTTTCGAAACAAAAAAATTATATATTGTTTGTTCTTCTGCACCACATTCACATTTAGCTATCAACAGAATTTCATTTGAATAAAAAAACTATTAAAATGACCATGACTTGTTGTCAATCGATACTACACCAAATTTTTATGAGATGATTGAAACCAAGAACTCTTTCGGCAACCTTTATTGAAAACAACGAATGAATTCCATTGTGATATCCACATTACATCTACAGTTGATTGGAAATCATTAATTCATAATTATTTTCGTGACTTCAATCTAGCAGTTCTAGAGTTCGAAATGAATGAAGTAATGAAATATACAGGGTGTCTGTAAACAAATGCGAGGAACTTAGGGAGATGCTTCCTCGATGAAAATAAGCAGGGGTAGTTCATATAATTTTTTTTCTAAATCGACCCCCCTTTCAAGATACAGCCTCTGGAAGGCGATAACGAAATGAGAGTTTTTAATTCTTTTACGACTTCTTCAAAACACTGAGTCATAAAATTATACATCATGTGAAGCACTAAGTAGATGTTACTCAAACAATTTTTTTCATATCATAACTTTATTATTAGGGGTTGAAAATAACAACCCCCTATGATTTTCCTTCAAAAATTGTTTTCGTGGGATAGCTTTTCGAAAAATAAAATTTTTTATGGCCAAATGCAAGATGCTCATAACAAGCCTCATGCAAAATTTCGTGGCCAGAACGATAGAAAATTCAATTGGAATATTGAAAAAAAGAGACTACATATTTCCATGAAAATATCCGATTCGAGTGAAATACGAGTATGTTTTGTGAAAGGAGATCGATATACTGAATTTCATCCAGAATTTCGTGGCCAAAGTATTACCAGAACCAGAGAAAATTCAATTGGAATCTTTATATTTTCGATTTCCTCGTGAATTAAGATTGATATACTTAATCTTCACGCAAAATTTTGTCGCCATAGTTTTAACAGAACCATAAAAAATTCAATTGGAAAATTGAAGAATCTTTGTATTTCCACAACAGAAAATTCGAGTCCAGGGAAATTTATTTTGAGAATGAAAACTAATATACTGAATGTTCCTGCAAATTTCGGGACGATCACATCATCAGAAATATTGAATTTAATTTTTTTGATTTATTTCTTTACATATTTCATTTTATCCACAACTTCCACAAAACAATTCCGATTGTGCTGTGATTCTGCATTTATATATTTGATATCAATCGCAAGTATCATATAAAATTTCTAGGTAATAGTCATATTACTCTATAACTGAACGAGCGCTCAAAAGCTCTTGCTCAGGGCTTTCCTTAAATATTTTTCTTGTAATAAATGAATTATAATTTGTTGTTTACTATAGGAATGCCAGGCCTACCTGGTTCAAAAGGTGCTCAGGGACGACCTGGTCTTGATGGAAGAGATGGTATACCTGGAGAACCAGGGTTGGATGGTATACCTGGAAGAAATGGGCACGATGGTAAAGATGGTTCTCCAGGAATTCCTGGCAGAGATGGAAAAGATGGAATTGATGGTAATGAAATATGTAGAATATTTGCGTTTTGAACTAACTGATGTTTTAGAATCGGACCATATTTTCAATGAAATATTGTGCTGTTAATTCTGATTCACATACACACAGAGAACTATTTCATTGACTGTAAAATCGAACTTCTGCCAACTCAATATGAGGATTGATAACGAGCAATTAAATATTTAATTTGCCGAATGAAATGAATTTCTTGAAATCAAACAGAATAGCAATCACCATTTCATTCCTCCAAACTAATAAATATATTCATGGTAGATTAGATTTAGATTAGATTAGAGGAGGGGCGACAGATCAAAACCGACCTTGCGAGCACCTTGACCTTAAGATCTATTGTGCATCCCCGCGCTGTTTACCAGTCCGGCAGCAAAGTCTCAATGAACTTCACCACCTTTCTGGGGGCCACATCCATTACTTGTTCAGGCTTTAGGAACCTGGAGCCAAGATGCCGTAACCGTTTCTGGTGAACAGCTTCACACTCACATAGCAGGTGTCTAGCTATCTCGGTGGCTTCTTGACAGAAGCGACATGTACTATCGGGCGCCTTTCCCATGTTTTTTTAAGTGATACCCCACAGGACAGTGCCCAGTGAGAGCGCCCGTCAGTTTCCTCAGTTCCAATTTGCTGAGTGAGAGGACTTTCTTGGTCCAGCTCGTCGAGTGAGAGAGAAGTGACTTAGCTTGCCTCTGACCATTGGTCGTACGCCAGGACATAAGCTTCCTCTTTTGTTCCCAGTCCTTAATAGCCATTGCCTGATGACTGGCTGGGAAGCGGCAAAACGATTCTGGTCCAGTGAAGGGGGTTGTCCCTCCTTCCCTGGCCAGTCGGTCTGCCGCTTCATTGCCGTGAATCCCGGAGTGACCAGGCACCCAGATGAGATTGACCTGGTTCTTTTCTCCGAGTAGGTTAAGTGACGTTTTGCATTCCCAGACCAACTTTGACTTCACTTGTGGAGAGTCAAGCGCTAGCAGGGCTGCTCTGCTGTCAGATGCTATATATATTTCCTTTCTTTGGTAGTTGCGTTCCGCACAACGCACTCCCTTATAGCAAGTGTCTCTGCCTGAAAAACCGAAGGACAGAGACCAATTGGTATGGCTAATTGGATTGAGGGACCGTAAACACCGGCTCCGACTCGTCCGTCTTCAGTTTTCGAGCCATCAGTATAAAATACCGTAGACCCTCTGGGGAAAACTAATTCTTTGTCTGTGACCACATCCTGAAGCTTCTTACACTCATTTAGAATGCGGAGGTGCCCTGAGTAGTCACCAATTTTCAGCTCCCGCTCCCTTGCTACTTGGAGAGCCCATCTGGCCGCCTCGCTTTCCAGAAAAATCTCTAGAGGAGGCAGGTCCAGGATGACTTGCATGGCAGCAGTTGGGCAGGAGCGAGATGCGCCTGTTACGGATAGACACGCTGTTCTTTGTAGTTTTCCTAGGGCTAGTTGTCCCGAAGCTAGTTTTGCTCTTGGCCACCAAATGAGAGCCGCGTAGCTCACGATTGGCCGAACAATGGATTTGTAAATCCAATTCGTTAGTTCAGGTTTTAATCCCCACGTACCTCCGACCATCCTCTGGCATATGAAGAGAGCTCTCTGGCCCTTACTGATCACAGCTTCGAGGTGTAGACTCCAGGAGAGTTTTTGGTCGAAGATCACACCAAGATATTTGGTGTGGTTCGTTGGGGTTAGGGTGGTCCCGTTCATAGTAATTGTTTTAAGAGAGAGTTTTTTCCTCTTGGTG
Organism: Propylea japonica; assembly: GCA_013421045.1. Lineage (NCBI taxonomy): Eukaryota > Metazoa > Arthropoda > Insecta > Coleoptera > Coccinellidae > Propylea > Propylea japonica. Next base: position 14,233,443 of record CM024240.1, read on the forward strand.
AATGGCAGTAATATCGTCTTTTTGGGATTTATATTGAGACCTTCTCGGAGACACCACTCGTGAGTTAAGGTTAGGGCTGTTTGCATTCGATCACTAATTGTGTCGTCATGCTTACCCCGAACCATTATCACAAGGTCATCTGCATAACCGCAGATCTCAAAACCCGCACTTGTAAGTGTTTTAAGAAGATCGTCAACGACCAGTGACCACAAGAGTGGCGATATTCATGGTAACTTGTACACCACTTCTGGGAAGTTAAAAGTTATTCATCCAAAGTGCTTGATTCATTTCAGGGAAATCGAAATATATTGTTCTAAAGCGTTATTCGATTGGGGGAAATAAAATTGTTGTTGTGTCAATTAAATTAATGATTCTCTCATTTAAACGATTAGATTATCTCCAGAAAAAATTTTTTGTTTCTATATTACGTTTAGTTGTCTCAAACAAATTATGTTTCAAACAATCCCAGTTCTGTTGTTCAGTGAATCTGAAAATAATTCCTCTGAACAATTTGATATGGTTGTACATGGTATCCCAAATTCGATGCTTGGGTACACTCAAAAGTATCTCGAAAACAATAAGATTTAGAGACAAAAACTTCAAGGGCCCTTTGATTTCTTTTTCGATGGAATGAGATATGAAAAGCAGATCATATAAAATGTCTATTTGTTCTTGAGTTACAAGGTGAATCTAAAAAGTAGGTACCTAATTGTTTCAAATATTTCGCTCTTTTCTATTTTCGTTTTTATACTTAAAACGTTTTTCAGTGGTAGGTATATATGTTATCATGATTGCAGCGAAATATTTTGAACAGAAATAGACAGAAATAATGTCGTGTAACTAGAGAATGGATATATCTTTGATCTTTTCTCTGATATCTTATTATTCAACAAGGAGATCGGCGATGCTTGAAGGTTTTTCCTCAAAGTCTTATAGTTATCTAGATGCTTCTAGTGAGCTTCGAATTTTGAACACTTATACAGAAGTTATTATATAGAATATAAATAATATAATATACAATTCACAACACAAACATAAAGTAAGCTAATTATTAAATATGAATCTCATTACCAAAGAAAATAGAGTATAATTTATGAGTAATACATTATCATAATTCGGAAAATAAGAGCAGGAGAAAAAAATAAATCTGCAAATTTCAGAGCCTACCTTTCGGATTGGTTAAGATCTCATCCAGTCCCCCAGCAGACATCCATTATTGTGTATATCGTCGTATGAATCCATATCACTTCACAAGAAATCACGTTCATCGAATAAACAATACAATTTTTAATAATCACATTCACTTCCACACCGAAGAAAGCCTTAACTGTCCAAGTCACACCCTTGCATATTATATGAAATATGAAATAGTTCGTTTCTCGAATCAAAGAGGTGGTTATTCATTCGTGTTCAAACAAGAAAGATTTCTGGATCAATCTGAAATCTTGATGGTCCAGAAGCGTCACTTTTAGCGTCCATCAGGTTAAATTCGCACGTCAATAATAATATAGTTGGCGCTACCAAAATAAACTTGCCTGAAGAAATCAGTTTATTTCACGGAAGGTAGTATTTTGTTTGAATAGATATTCGACCCTAATCTTGTATGAATTCAAACAGTACGATCACTTCAAACGAACTATTACTTGAACCAATCCCTCAAAAATAATATATTTTCATGTTCCTTGGGAGAATACCTTGTTTGGTTGAAATAATTAAATGAAGGATTCTTAAAAATTATTTGCTTCCATGGTTTGAAGACTTTGATTTATGAGAATAACTATCTGTTTGACTCAATGAAATAAGCTCCAATAAAATTATTTTATTCAAGCAATGATGAAAAATTTCACTGTTCAATCAAAGATAGCTGTTGATAATCATTTATTATTTGGTTGCAGTATGAAATGGTCAATTCTACCATTTAACTGACAGAAGAATATTTTTTCTCTGTGTGTATGCATTTTAAATGGAGGGTTTTTAGACTTTCACATTTCAATTCTTGATTATAACACTTTTTTTCTTTTCAACCCTTCAACGCAATTTTATACCAACCTGAGACCTTTGACTATACAAGATGTTCTTTTCACAAAATACCGTGTAGCCAATCCATCAGACAATTGAATGCGAAGGATCTGTCCGAACTAGAGGAATTAATAATATATATTAATTAATAGTGGTTTTTCGAACACCATATTCATCAGCACTAGATCTAATACTTTTTTTCTATTCAATTCGATCTACAGGGTGTTCCATGAGTCGTTGGCCATAGCCTAATGGTGAATGCAGGACATCTAAGCCTTACAGAAAAATTGGTTGTTTAGTATCCTTAAGACCATCAGTTCTGGAAATACAGGGTGATTCATGAACATTGTCCTAAAATTGCGATAGCTATAACTCTGGAATACATAGTCAGATATCGATAATTTTATGAGTTTGTCCACTTTAAGCAAGCTCTTTCAAACAATTCATGAAATAATGAAATGTTCAGGTCTGTACTCAAAACATCATGATTTTTTTTCAAACCCCAAAATCTATATTTTTCACATCCCTCACGTAAATATCATTATTGCCATGAAAAACTACATTATTTATTCTTAGAAATTCAATTTTCACTTTTCATGGCACACGCTAGAAAATAGGAACCGGACGAATTCATGCTTTATGTCATTTTTTTGAAATGCGGTCCTGTTTTTTTATCTTTTGGTGATAATTTATTATCTTCCAACAAGATTTTCAATTAGGTATTTTGAATTGTGCTCCAGTTCCTTTCATTTGAAACCTGTGTTTGTGAAACAATGATTGAAGAATGCATTATCTAGCTGATATTTTTTATGGAGTTACATTTTGAATTAAGATTCTAATGAGGTAAACCATCTAAGAAAATGTAATACGAAAGTGTATCAAATAAGTGAGTATTCATTTTTTTTCCTTTGAAGAACTTGAAACCTATTTATTATTTACAAAACAGCAATGAATATGTTGGGCCATGAGAGATATTAGAAATGTGTAGTCCCTCTATTTGGACACATTTTCTAGGTTTTAAAATTAGATGATTTATTGCCTCTTTTATTATAACTGAATTGCGTTTAACTTCTGCACAGACTTTTTCTATCCTCCGCCTAAAATGCCGCCGTGAAGTAATTTCAGTTGGGTACTTTTTAATAAGAAGAATTGAGTTTGCGGTTGGTTCTAGGTGAAACATTATAACAATTTATATTGAAAGTACACTTAGTTTATATTTCACAGTTTATTCAGACATCTGACACGTGTTTCGGTATTACAACCATCTTCAGAGGAGTACAAAAAGTAACTAAACTACTAAACTTAAAATCACAGAGGTTTTATTTTTACAATTGCAACATCTGTTACTTTTTATGGCACATTTTTACAACAGTGTCTAAAACAGGGGTACTAGGAAAGAGTACATACTTGGGAATTTGTTAAATTTTCCTTACTCTCTAAAGATTCTTTAATTGAAAGAATCTCCAAATAGTCCATCACTTTATAAATAATATAAACTTTTTTGGGTTTCACAACGAATTCACCTTCGTATTACATTTTCTAAAATGGTTTATCTCATATGAAGCTTAATTCGAAATATAATTTCAAAATATCTTAGCTTGCTAATGCGTAGTTGAATCACTTTTTCACGAACACCCAGTGGAAACTTAAAACTTAAAAAAAAGAAACCTGAATAGAATTCAAAATAATTGAAAATTCTGTCGAAAGATAATGAATATTATCACCAAAAGATAGAAAAACAGATCCGCATTTCGAAAAAATAACATAAAGCATGAATTCATTCAGTTTCTATTTTCTACCGACAAGTGTGCCATGCAAAAAAATTGAAATCCTAAGAATAAATTATGTAGTTTCTCATGGCAATAACGGAATTTCTGTGAGGATTGTAAAAAATATAGATTTTGGGGCTTGAAAGAAAAATCATGATATTTTGAGTACTGCCCTGGAAAAATTTAGGCCAATGTTCATGAATCACATGAACTAATAGTCTTAGAATACTGAACTACCAATTTTTCTGGAAGACCTGGATGTCTTGCATTCACCATTAGGCTATCACCAACATGGAACAGCCTGTATATAATTTTTGCCTTCATTTGCAAATTCAAAGAAACGGACTCATCTTCAGGCATTGTTCAGTTCCGAGCGCTTTCATTCTGACAAGTTCAAACTGTTATAATATTTGAGCGTCCGGATTACCTACTGGATGTCCGGTTTAACATGTGTCCGAAATGAAGAGGGGACACTGTGTGTATACAGGGTCTTTCACGAGGAACCTCACCCATATTTATACGGGAAACTACTAAACGTATTTTCATGAAATTCAGCACTTATAAGTATTTCACGATGCTGATGAAATCTAAAATATTTTCAAGGCATGAGCACCTCCGGTTTTTCCGGAAATGACGTCAACTTCCGTTTTTCAAATTAGAACTCCATTTTTTTATTGCAGAAATAGATTCCTTAGAAAATTTCAAGTTATTTTGATGTAACATTTTTCAGTTTTGGTTGGAAAACTCTCTGAGCGGGAAAATACGAAAAAAAAAATCGAAAATAGAGCTCCGCTGAAACAAGAATAACTTCGAGGTTTTTGGATGGAAAAATTTTCATTTTTGGGATTTTCCAAGATGTAAGATTGATGTATCCACCTTAAAAAATCGCGATTCATGATACAGGGGGTGAAAAAATCGCTTTCAAAGTTAGGGATGACAAAATCGTGAAAAATCAATTTTTTCAAATTAAAACCCCATTTTTTTATGGCAGATATTGAATCTACGTTAAAAAATAATGTGAGTGTATGCATCACACCCTTGCCCTAAAGTGGATATTTTCTGAGTTATTCACAAAAAACTGTTTTTCGTCTTGAATTTTCAGCTATTTCTTTTCCCTTCACGCCTAAAAGATGAAATTTTCAGGAACTGTTACTTAAACCATGTTTTCGATTTTACTACCCTAATATGCAGGAGAAAAAAGTTACAGGTTGTTCCTAAATAGATGGCAAATTTTGATTCGAATTTGTTTCGGAAACCTCTTTATTTCAACTAATCGGCCTTCGGTTTTCTCTCCAGTGATAAATAAATACTTCCTTATGAACCATATGCAAAAACTAACCATGTTTCACATTCTCTTTTTTAATGATAGATATCATTACATCTGCCAAATTAATGATATCTATAATTAAAAAAAAGAATGAAAAACATGGTAAGTTTTTTCGTATGGTTCATAAGGAATTATTTATTTATCACTGGAGAGAAAACCGATGGCCGATTAGTTGAAATAAAGAGGTTTCCGAAACAAATTCGAATCAAAATTTGCCATCTATTTAGGAACAACCTGTAACTTTTTTCTCTTGCATATTAGGGTAGTAAAATCGAAAACATGGTTTAAGTAACAGTTCCTGAAAATTTCATTTTTTGGCGTGAAGGGAAAAGAAATAGCTGAAAATTCAAGACGTAAAACAGTTTTTGTGGATAACTCAGAATATATCCACTTTACGGCAAGGGTGTGATGCATACACTCACATTATTTTTTAACGTAGATTCAATATCTGCCATAAAAAATGGGGTTCTAATTTGAAAAAATTGATTTTTCACGATTTTGTCATCCTTAACTTTGAAAACGATTTTTTCACCTCCTGTATCATGAATCGCGATTTTGATTTTTAAAGTGGATACATAAATCTTACATCTTGAAAAATCTCAAAAATGAAAATTTTCCATTCAAAACCTCGAAGTTATTCTTGTTTCAGCGGAGCTCTATTTTCGATTTTTTTTTCGTATTTTCCCGCTCAGAGAGAATTTTCCAACCAAAACTGAAAAATGTTACATCAAAATAACTTGAAATTTTCTAAGGAATCTATTTCTGCAATAAAAAAATGATGTTCTAATTTGAAAAACGGAAGTTGACGTCATTTCCGGAAAAACCGGAGGTGCTCATGCCTTGAAAATATTTTAGATTTCATCAGCATCGTGAAATACTTATAAGTGCTGAATTTCATGAAAATACATTCAGTAGTTTCCCGTATAAATATGTTTGAGGTTCCTCGTGAAAGACCCTGTATGCCTTAAGAAAACGAGACTACTATTCAAAATTCAGGAAGGTTTAAATGAATCAAGAGACATAATCATCAGTTTCGATGTACTTTATTCACAAATAGAAAGTCTAAAGCTAACATACGCTAGTGCTTGTTTGAAACAAGTTAATATGATCATTTTTCAAGTTTGATACTGACTTTTCTCATAGGAAGGGCGAATTGAAACTAATACTTAATATCAATAATAATGTTGCTAGGGCAGCATAATCTATGAATCCGGTGAAGTAATAAGCTCCCTATTAACTACTTACTAAGAATGGAATTTGATAAATCATGATACTTCTAGACCTCCAGGCAGGATTTACTCATCTAATATACACAAAAAAAAGCATTTTCACTCGCATATGGTTGAAAAGGAGATCTTCAATAATATGGCCGATGCACAGAGGCTTAGTATTCATTTGGATAAAAATATAACTGGAACTTTCACCCTAATAAAGTTATTACCGAAACAACAAATAGAGTGGTTTCCAATAATAAGTTGTTCAGCAACATTTGAGGTCTGAAACCTATTATTATTCACTGTATCTCAATATACAGGGTTTTCCTTTTAAGTTGGCCTATAAGACGTTTCTGGAGAACTAGTGGATATTTCGTTCTGAAATTTTTGGTGAAGCCTTGAGGGTGAAAAACTCTTCGCCTAAAATATTTTCAAGTCGACAGTGTTGCCACGTCTATCCCAAACACATATCTACTTTCTTATTTCAAAAGGAACTACCTATATTTTCATTTTTGTATCGATTCAATATCAAATTATCAGTATAACATACTGAAAAAAATTTCTCTACCATGCACTGTTGTCAAGTTATGCACAAATTCTTGAAAATTTCGACATCTGCATTGCCAGTTTGGAAATGTAATATCTCGATTATTTTCTATTCGAACGGAACCAAACTCAGCAGTCTTATAGTGAAGAAATCGTGCATTCATGTGGTAAATTCTGTATTTCAATACGTCTTGAGATCTTTGAGATATTGCTCCGAAAATGTGGAACTTCAAATTGAAATATTTCGAGATTTTCAAATGGCAACTCCATATTTATTTTACAGCATTCGATTCGAAATGAAAAATGAATGGCAGTCTATTCTCACACTAATTATTTATTTTGGATAGTTTTCGAATGAGATGAAAAAAACTTAAATTCTCCAGTATTTGTAGTCATGATCTGTGGTCGTGTTCACGATGAAATGGCTCTATGATTATGAGGTAAATTATTGAAGTAGATTCTATGGTTGAAATTATAAATATAAAGAGTGTTCGATGATCACGGATGTCATAGAAAAATTTTTTCCATGTTAGTCAAACACGATTCAGGTTGTTTCACAATTCACGGGCAATGCCAAAAATCATTGAAAGGACCTGTAGGACCTTCAACAATTGTTATCCACATTTAGCAAGAATGACTGGAAGGAAATTCCGAAAACTGTTTTGGCTTTTTGTAATCCTGGCTCAATGTTCATAATCTCAACCATATAATTAATTCCGATTATTCACTCTATAATCACACAGCATAATGTCCATAGATCATGACTATAAATACTGAAGAAATTCAGTATTTTTCATCTCATTCAAAAACTGTCCAAAATAAATAATTAGTGTAAAGGGAGACTACCATTCATTTTTCATTTAGAATGAAATGCTGTAAAATAAATGTGGGGTTGCCATTTGAAAATCTCGAAATATTTCAATTTTGAGTTCCACATTTTCGGAGCAATATTTTCGAAAAACTTTACGATGTATCCAAATACTGAATGTAACACATGAATGCACAATTTCTTTACTATGAGACTGCTGAGTTTGGTTCCGTTCTCATACAAAATAATCGAGCTATTGCATTTCCAAACTGGCAATGCAGATGTCAAAAATTTCAAGAATTTGTGCATAACTTGGCAACAGTGCATGGTAAAGAAATTTTTTTCAGTATGTTATATTGATAATTTAGTATTGAATCGATAAATGAAAGAAAATATATGTATTTCCATTTGAAATAAGAAAGTGGATGTGTGTTTGAGATAGACCTGGCAACACTGTCGACTTGAAAATATTTTGGGGAAAAGTTTCTTCACCCTCGAAGCTCAACCTAAAATTTCAAAACGAAATATTTACTAGTTCTCCAAAAACGTCTACTAGGCCAACTTAAAAGGAAAACCCTGTATGTAATTGGATGGTACGTGTGGTACGACCTATCATTACATATGGGAAGTGAAGAAAGCACTCAAACGGTACATTTCAAATGGTTTATCTTCTCTTTTCGTCAAGAGAGTGAAAAAAGGTTACCTATAGCCAGCAAGGAATTGGAAAAGGATAGTTTCGGCGGTTTCAGACCGAATAGTTGGGAAAAATTCAGTGTGTGAGTCCGTGTCAAGAGTAGAATGTATCTGTCGTATAAGCTTTTCCAGAAATTTGAATGTAGGAGAAAGTTTCTTGCCGGACAATTAAGATATAGAGGTAGATTTTTCCACGCCGTTAAATGAAACACCAGCAAAAAATTTTTTGAATCCTTTGAGTTAACATAAATAAAAATAAGAACGTCATCTTTAGGGGATAGTTAATATGAAGGAAACGCTCAGTAAAAGTTCTTATGAAAGACCCACCCTATTTTATGACAAGAAATCCCCAACCCCCAAAAACCTTTCGAGATAACATTATAATTGTTCAGTTCATAAAGCATAAGTCTCTTTATTTACTCACACTCATAATTTCAGGACGACCAGGTCCACCTGGACCACAAGGACCTACAGGACCTCCAGGAGTGAAAGGTGAGTTATTGTAAACCAAAAATATTAAGAAAAAAGTTCAGTTGAATATTAGAACAGCTACTTCGAGAGTTGCCCATTTGTTGAGATTGGATAGCCTTTTGGTTGGTTTGTGCGCAGTGTCAATCACTATCAGGGTGTCAAAAACCAAATCTCTCTCCCTACATACTAGAATTATCGAGAAGTTTTATGAGGATTCAGACCTTTATGACATGGTAGCTGTATTTGTGCTGTTCACAGCACCCCAATCTTGGCCAAGCAATGGAATTAAGTTGTGAAAATGTTTACCACTTTGGATCTCAGTTAATCCAGAGATAGTGCTTCGAGGAACGTAATATTTCGATTTTCGGAGATGAAGATCCAACAAGGATCAATCGACGTCGTTTTTCTTTTCAAGAAGCGAAGAACTACAATCTTTTGAAGTTCGGCACACCTACACGAAAATAGTTCTTAAGCCAGCCGAATCGTACAGGGTATTCCATAAAATATGACTACTCAAAATTTTTGTTTCTCGATATCTCAGACAGAACGAAACCAATCGAAATGATATTTGCGGCCACATGCAAGATGCCCATAATAAGCCTGATGCAAAAGTTTGTGACGAAAGTGTTAACAGAACCAGAACCAACTTGATTGGAATATTGAAAAGAAAAATTTCTATATTTCAATAACAAGATATTCGATTCGTGTGGAATTTATATTGTGAATGAAAATTGATATACTGAATGTACATTCAAAAGTTCTAGAGGATCGCATTATCAGAACCATGAGCGAGAGCTCAAAAGCACCTTCTAAGGCTTTTCAAAAAATTTTTGACTTTAGATGAGAAATCAGTTATTTCAGTAGAAAATCTCCGGGATTGTTGACATCGGAATAACACCTGGCAGTGTATCCATACCAGAGCTGTGCCGAGCACTGAAGAAAAGTGCTTCGAGCACAAAGCACTAAGCCCTATTGAAAAGTGCTCCGGAATCTCGAGCACTTTTTAATGTTATCGTGTTTTGAACTGGACATAATTGAAATTGACAATAGGTTTTTTTCAGCGAGTCGTTTAATAGATATTTAATCAACTAGGTTATTCAAGAGAGCGACTAATGGTCAAGATATTTTAGGGCGTTCGCTCCGCTCACGCATTAATAGTTCGAGACCATTAGTCGCTTGATTAATAACTGGGTTGATTACAAGATTATTCCGACGACATCAATATGAATTGTATTATAGATAAATTCTTGATTGAAATAAACTCTTATTTTTTACAAGACAATATACATTTGACATAATATAAATTTCTATATTTCTATGTTACTGTTGAGTTCTTACATTACTCTATCGCTTCTGAATGCTTTATGTTCATTTGTTCATGGAAATAGCACACTGAAACAGCATCAATTGAACATTAAAATTGGTCATTTATATTCAATTTTGTACATATTTAAATCACCCTTTAGGTCGACGAAATAATTATTTTTGATAAATTCCGGATATACAGACAGGTTACCATGACCAAAAACAGTTATAGAGAAAGAGTGACGTCTTGTCAACAAATTAGATGAAAATGTTTCTTATGGTTTTCTGAGCTCTATATGGCATTCATTCAGTTAACAAACTGCAACTAAAATATTCCCGAATTGTATGTTGCATTGCTTAGAGCTTTTCTGAAAAAATTCCGTTACATCAAAACAATCTGTTTTTTTGTCAAAATAATGAAAACGTAAAAACCACGAAATCCATAACATACAGCGAGATTGTTTTTCAACACCAGTGTTTGTAATGCAAGAAAAAATGAAAAATTTTTTAGCTATAGAAATGAAACGAAAGAAAAAACTTTAATTCTTTGTCTATTTGAAGCACGCGAAAGGTCTGTCATTTCGATGTTCCAACAAGTCTATGAAGGGATTAGTGCTTGGTAATTCCTGAAAGTGCTTGGGAGCTCTTTGGTGCTCGGGAGCACTTTTTCTAATTACTAAGCACTAAGCCCTTTCGAAAAATTCGCGAATCACCAAGCACTAAGCACTGGTTCAATTAAGTGCTCGCGAGCACAGTGCTTACGAGCACAAAAGTGCTTCGAGTGCTTTCACGAGCACTAAGCACAAGGCTTCGGCACAGCTCTGATCCATACACACTATTTTTTTGTCAATTCAACACCATAGGTGCAGTTTTCAATTGACACTGTGATGGTGTACATATTTTACACCGGCAGTTGTTGATATTTGTCTTCCTACGGTATCAAATTAACTTCACAAAGGTTATCTCGTCACCAGATAATGTTTAGTTTTACCAAACAGAGAATCAATTTTGACACCAGATGGAGTAAAAGGTCTTCTTCAGTGGTCGATTTAACACCAATAACTATTGAAGATTCCTACACCAAATTGAGTGTAGAAATTTTGGATTGGTTATTTTCACATCGAGAATAAATCTATTTCAATACCTAAGTATTTTGATACCACAATAAAAAATATGGAGATTAAAAATAGAAATTTATTCTCCAACAACAGATTTCACTCCGACAGGTAATAAGAAAATATTGAAGAAGTTTAAATGGAAGTAGCAAGTATAGGTAAATTAATTTGTAGTCAAGAACATCAAACATCAAAAGCATAAATAATAATCATTTATAAATATACATTCATAAGATAATGTTCGTCAAAATTAAAAATTGTGCTTAAATGAACAAACTTACATCTTACATTACATTATTATTGAGTTGTTCGAAAAAAGAAAAAAAAATTGTTGATTTGGACTTGATCCGCATCCATTCTGAACAGCTCAATAAGACAGCCACTTGCTAACTAGCTGGTTTGAAATTGGAGATTTTTGTTTCCAATCCACCAGTCTATTGTAGTAATGTGAATTTTTTGAGACCATACATATTAAAATTATTCTCACACACCTTGTAAACAGTATCCTTATAACATCCTAACATCTATTTCCGAATATTTTTTTATTCTAGTTTTATGAACACCAACATAATATAACTCTTCTTTAACCTTCAAAGAAAAAAACAATGAACTATTACAAAGATATTGGTGATTCGCCAACGACCGATAAGTTAGTAAATGAATGTGAATATACTTCATTAGGACTGGAATTCTCGACAAGTCCGGCTGCAACCGAAGGAACTAATGGCAGTACGCCAAGCAACAGAGCTACAAATGATTAGTTTTTTGACAAAAATACTACCTGGACGCCATCTGTGCCATTCCGTGCAGGACAGTCCGTAGTTTATTCCCACCATGTTTTAAACACGAAAATGCCATTTTTTATTTGTTATTAACAAAAACAACAAAATACGCGTTCTTTTTAGTTTTTTCGTTGCAAAATGGAAACTATTGATGCAGTGATAACGTTGCAATGGGATGAATTGTAGAGAATTACCACAGAACACAGTGTTCTGTGGAATTACATTGTGAAGAGAACGATAGGTCAAACGATCCGATCGAATAATTAAAACTAGAGAAAAGCGGAAAAAACCGGAAAATTGCGTGTTTTTTCTTTTAACTCATAACTCTGCCATTTTACAATATTAAGAACTGAAACTTCACACGATAGTAGCTATTAACGTGCAATTCATGTGTGCCAAAATTGGATTCGGTCGGATAAATAGTTTTCACATAATTCCCATTTGAATTTTTTTTTGACATATTTTCGCGGAGAGCTGGATGCGTTTGAGGTCGTCCGATTGAAATTAAAAAAATTGATTTGGAAAGAAGACGTGATCAGTAACAAAACGTCTATTCTGATTTATCAATAAAACGCGTTTAAGTGTGTTAAAAACTAGTGAGAACATGAGGGAAAACGGCCGACGAGCGAGAGCGGTCGAGTGGAGAGAAAATAAGCGATCGAGGGGAAACGTATACAGTGGAACCTCGATATAACAATCGGAAGGGAACCAGTAAATATTCGTTATATCAAGTAATTCGTAAAACTGAGGTTTTTATATTGAGGTGAGGTTGGTCCAAAATTTGTTTTATACCGAGGTTTATTCACCTCGACATTACGTACTCATCTTGTTATAGCGAACTAATTTTGCTCATATAAATGAAAAACTCATTTTATCAAATTACTTATTTATTTTATATTTTCTTTTTCAAAACAATAAAGTGAGTAGGTAGGTTTTTTTTTTTCAAAAATTCGCAGAACAAAATAAAAGAGGTGAAAAATCAACCAATTGGTATAAAAGCCTAATCTAATTTATTCATCATCTTGATGGAAAAAAGTGATAATTGTAATTTGTTTTCCACGGTTTCAATCTTCTGATGTTTGAAGGCAAACCAATTTCGTCGGAAAACTTATCTTTAGATTTGAAAATTGTAGCCAATGAACTTGCGGGAATCCCGAACTTATTAGCTATGTCTAATTTTTTTTTAGAGGATTTGTCAACATAATTAATGATGCTTCGCTTTTCTGCGACAGATAAGGACGCCTTTTACGTTTCTGAGCCATTGCAAAAAAGTGAGGAGCAACACTGATAACTTTCCCCCATAGAGATGTGTAACTCAGTAAATATTCTGCGCTAACGCAGTAACTCAAGCGCAGCTCTGTGTATCAACTCATTGAGTTAACTCAATTGCGCCAAATAGCGCATCGGCGTAAATAGTGTAAATACTATCAGAGCGCACCTACCCTGCTCAATGCACTTTCCAAGCAAGCGAAAGCAAGATTTGAATGCTAACAGAGTACTGCATTCATTATAATCAATCAGTAACAGTTCGGAATCTATTGGGATAAAAATCATTTATTACAGAATTGACGAATTACGCTTTGTGGGGGACATCCAAATCATTGATTTCGGGTTTATGTCGATGGTTTCCTTTCGAAATAAACTGAAATTCACACAAAATAATGATATTTCATGGAGTTTTTAGCTCAAACCCATACGACCAAATAAACCTCGAATTTAAAATACACTCTTATATCGTTGACAGTTTATTGCCTTGGTTGAAAGATTAACTATTATATAAATGAAGAGTTACACTACAGAACTACAAAACAACTCAAATGAGTTGAAAACGCGGTGTGTTAATGACACTCAAAGTTTTTGCCTGCACATTTCATAGAAAATGAGTTAACTCATTGAAACCCAACACAATAGTAAGAATGTATAACATCACGGAAAATATGGAAAAAATCATTTAGAATAGGTTATGAAACCGATGCAAGTAAATAGTTCTAGAGTTCAAAATTTGTTTTTAAGAGAATCAACCAGCGTTTGTTCCAGGTCTTCCATCAATTTTAACAGACAATAAATTAACTTTGTAACATTTCGTAACTCAATGAACCTGACTACAGAAAAACCAAGTAAGTAAGACCGTAACATCAGCTCAAAAATGTAACACGAATGATACAATTGTAACACCTGGAACATTACTGATACTGATATCAACCCAGAAATTCAACTGCGCCATGCGCTGATACAACTACTAGAAATGAGTTGACGCATTCGACTCAGTACTCTGAGTTAGCGCAATTGCGCGGCGTAGCGCAAAGTTACACATCTCTATTCCCTCAACTAACTTCAACTTCGTATTTTACGTAATACGCGTCACAACCTGTCGCGGCTGAATCACATACATACCTGGTTATTGGTGAAAACGTTATATAGAGGTTTGAGTTGACGAAATTCGTTAAGTAGAGGTATTTCACCTCTTTTAGGTAGTTGAAAATTCGTTATAAAGAGGTTGTTCGTAAAAAATTTTCGTAATGTAGAGGTATGTTTACATTGACTCTTATGGACGATTCAAGTCGTTATATTGAGGTTTCGTTATATTAAGGTTGCACTGTATGTGTACAAAATTGCACTGTATGTGTACAAAATTTGGTGCGCTGTCCGCGCAACAATTCTTAAACTCGGCGACCGTTAGCTTCCGCGGCGTTTCCCCTCGATTCGCTCATTCCCTCACCACTCGACCACTCTCGCTTGGTCGGTCGTTTCCCTCATGTTCTCACTAGTTTTTAACACACTTAAACGCGTTTTATTGAAAAATCAGAATAGACGTTTTGTTACTGATCACGTCTTCTTTCCAAATCAATTTTTTTAATTTCAATCGGACGACCTCAAACGCATCCAGCTCTCCGCGAAAATATGTCCAAAAAAAATTCAAATGGGAATTATGTGAAAACTATTTATCCGACCGAATCAATTTTTGGCACACATGATTGCACGTCAATAGCTACTATCGTGTGAAGTTTCAGTTCTTAATATTGCAAAATGGCAGAGTTATGAGTTAAAAGAAAAACACGCAATTTTCCGGTTTTTTCCGCTTTTCTCCAGTTTTAATTATTCGATCGTATCGTTTGACCCATCATTCTCTTCACAATGTAATTCTCTACAATTCATCCCATTGCAACGTTATCACTGCATCAATAGTTTCCATTTTGCAACGAAAAACTAAAAAGAACGCGTATTTTTGTTGTTTTTTTTAATAAGAAACTAAAAAAATGGCATTTTCGTGTTTAAAACATGGTGGGAATGAACTACGGACTGCCCTGCTCGGAATGGCAGAGGTGGCTTCCAGGTAGTATTTTTGTCAAGGAAATATCTCTCTATTGCTTGGCCTACAGAAACAGAGTCATGCGTTAATTTGACGTCTCAGTTTTTTGACGCTCTTTTCTGGTGTGGTACGGTGTTGTCTCAACCACTTGCAGATTCAATGTTGAACACCACATGGTGTTAAGCATTAACAATGTCTTTGGACCGGTGTTGAACCAGACTCTTTCAGATTTACCACCATCGATGGTGTCAGAGTTACCAATATTTGGTGACAAACAGTTCTACTACTCTAAGGTGTAAAAATTTACAACTTCAAATTTTCTACTGAGTTCTTTTGAAATTTTCTAGCTATTTGAGTTTTGTGACGTATCACCTTGTATGTGAAGCACGAATGCCATTAAATAATTCTCGCTTACTCTATGTTATGAAAGAAGTAAAGGAAGGGCAGAAATCGACGTTGATAATGAACCATTGTGTTAAATGAGCAGCATTTTTAGCTCGAATTCTACAAATTTATCTGGAAGAATTCACAAGATGGAGTCTGGAGTCTGTTCTAAAAGGTTCATTATTCGGAGGATGAATAAGAACCACCCTAAATTATCTCCCCTTGTTCTTTTAATTCAATTTCTCCGATCTAGTTTAATTCCTGACCATTATCTCGGACTGAATTACAGAAAAATTTCGCCTCGAGTTACAAGGTTGAAAAAGTATGAATTGCGCAATCCGAAGACCTGTCTAAATGATCAACTACAGTGGAAGTTAAAAGGTTTTTTTGTTAATTGAAAGGAAACCACCCTATTACTATTAGTGTTTCATTTATACAGGGTGTCCCGGATAAGATAGAATACATTTTACTGGGAGGTAGAAGACACCTAGAGTATCTCGAAAAATCCCTATATGTGGTATATAGGAGTTCTGGAGTCTGAATTACAGGGTGTTTTTCACATTAGAATGGAAATTGAAACCACTGTATCTCCTAAACGACATCGTCTGAAATTTGGAATGAAGATAGCTTTCATGAGGTTCCAGGACCGTATCATATAAATTTGGACAGTTCATGATTTTTTGATATCTGCGTGAACTGTAACATTAATTTATTCAATTCGTCAAACAATACTGTATGTCACCATCCAGGATGCCGAAGACTGAATTTTTTTCTTGACATTCGAAATAATTAATACTAGATTATGAATTTCTAATTTCATTAGGATAGACTTGAATGAATCTGAATTATCTAGTATGAAATCATCGGAATCTTTTAATAATGATATTTTTCAATATATAGTAACAAACATAGCAGTTGCAGTCCCCAGGTTCGTAGACCGAAAGGTCAAACGAAATGGTGGACTCCTGAAATTAATGATGCCAGACGCACCAGCAGGCATCTCTTTACCAAGGCAATGAGATCCGGCCTTGCAAGTGACTGGGACGACTATAAGTCGGCACCTGAGAGTGTACAAAGGACTTATAAGAAAGTCTAAGCGAGAATCTTGAGGCGCTTCTGTAGTGATATTGAGGGTGCGCCTGAAGCTAACAGGCTCAGGCGGGTCCTCTCTGCCGGGGGCCTCCGAGGATTGACTACTTAAATCTTCCTAGTGGGCAAAAGACGGGCTCAGAGGAAGAAAGCTTAAGACATCTCTTAGAGACGCATTTTCCTGGCTTCTCTGAGAATGTAGACACACAGGGTGTATGCCATCGACGGGCCTCATACGAGGACTGGAAGCTGGCTGCACGTGTAGTCACACATTCTCGACTTCGTTGGGCGATCAACGGTTTCGAGTCTTATAAAGCAGCTGGTGAGGATGGCATTGTTCCGGCTCTGCTATCCAAGGGGCTGGAAGTGCTGGCCTCCCCACTGCTTCACGTTCTCCGTGCAAGTCTGGCTCTAGGTCACATTCCATTGTCCTGGAGAAAGGTGAAGGTAATTTTCATACCCAAGCCTGGAAAACCATCGCATACAAAAGCGAATGACTTTCGACCAATTAGCCTCTCCTCGTTCTTAGTCAAGACACTGGAGAGGTTGGTGGAAAGATACATCAGGGACGATGCTTTAGTGGCTATACCACTGCACCCCTCCCAGCATGCGTATCAGCTGGGCAAATCAGTAGATTCTGCTCTTCACTCAGTGGTTAACTGTATTGAGGACGGAATACATAACAAGGAGTACACCCTAGCTGTATTTCTTGATATAGAAGGTGCCTTCAATAACACTGCGTTTGGTGTGATGCAATCTGCGTTGGCCAGACATGGTGTTCCGCCTACTCTTTGTCGGTGGACGGGGTCTCTGCTTGGTTCACGTAGCATCGTGGCTCGGCTGGGCGGCTCGACCATAGGGGGCTCGCCAGGAAGGGGATGTCCGCAGGGCGGTGTTCTGTCTCCGATACTGTGGAATCTCGTCCTGGATGAGCTCCTGGTGGAGTTAAGGAAGGCTGGGTTCGTTGTGGTGGCCTATGCGGACGACCTTGTTATATTAATCAGGGGTAAGGTGATCAGTGTCATTGGGGATCTGATGCAGATGAATGCTCTGCGACGGGTCGAACGATGGTGCTTGAAAAACGAGCTCTTGGTAAATCCTAGTAAGACAGAGATGGTTCTCTTTACTAGAAAGAGGGTGCCTAGCAACTTACGACTTCCCAGTCTGTTTGGAGTTGGGCTCACTCTATCCGAACAAGTTCGTTATCTCGGGGTGATATTGGACCGCAAACTTTTGTGGAACAAACACGTTGAGACTCAAACGAATAAAGCCAATGTAATATTCTGGTCCACTCGGAGGGTGCTGGGTAATGGATGGGGCTTCAAACCGCACATTATGCACTGGTTTATACTGCCGTGGTGAGGCCTATCCTGACCTATGCCTCTGTGGTGTGGTGGCCTTCTATGGAGAGGGCCGTCAACCAGAACATTATGACTAAATGCCAGAGGAAAGCTTGTTTAAGTATTACAGGCGCTCTGAGGTCTACACCTACAGCAGCGATGGAATGTCTGCTGGGTCTCCCCTACTTTGCACTTAGTTGTGAAGGAGGTGGCTATGAAGACAGCTCTAGGAATCTGGGAACGGGACAATGGCGCGATGGGGACTCTTCACTGGGCACGCGAGGCCCTCAAAATGGTCAAGGATGCTCACGCTCCCCTTCTCCAGAGAGGTGACCGCGCGGGCACTAGGTTCTGCTTCGACGAACCCTACAGGGTAATTGTTCCCGACAGAGACCTATGGTCTTCATCAAACAGGCTTCTTAGTCCAGAAGGTCCCACCTGGTTCACTGATGGCTCTGTCACGCAACAGGGTCTGGGGCCGAATCGTGGGTCCTCACTTTAATCAGGCTATCCCTCTGGGGAAGGACTGTTCCATTGTGCAGGCTGAGCTATTTGCGGTTCTTGCATGCGCACTGGAAACATTCGCAGGGGATACTCTGGCCAGCACATTTATATATATGTTGCGACAGCCAGGGAACTCTGAAATCTCTATCTGATGTTAGAGTTGATTCTCTTCTGGTAGAAGAACGCAGGAAAGCTCTGCGTGGGCTGGGCTCTGATAACTTTTTAAAAGTGATCTGGTGTCCGGCTCATGCGGATATACCTGGTAACGTCAAGGCAGATGAACTGGCTAGGCGGGGAGCCGGATTAGCATTTGTTGGTCCGGAGCCTTCGCTGCCAATCTGTCGCACATCTGTCAGAAGTTTCTTCAGGAACTGGCTGAACAGGGAATTTTCCTCGGAATGGAGCGCAGGGGTGGGCTGAGGTGGTCGAGGATTCTCATTGAGAAACCGTCCTCGCGATCTGAGGTCAATAGGCTTCTGCTGCTGGAGAGGAAACAACTCAGTCTGGTGACTGGTGCATTGACTGGTCACATGTTTAACAGCATTTGAAGAGAATGGGATTGACGAGCTGCTCCTATGCCGGTGGTGCAGGAGTACTGATGAAACGGTTGAGCATATTTTGTTCAACTGTGAAAACCTTACTGAGTTAAGGTCAACACACCTAGGAAATCCAACACCTTCTATTCCTATGGTGAGAGGGACCACTCCTGGCAGGCTCGCGACATTTCTGTCTTCGTGTCTGAGGAGCTGAGTCTCTGTAGAATGATGCGGGTGAACAATGGGCCACTAGGCCTCAGTTCGGTCGGTAAGGCACCGCACAGAGAAGAAGAAGAAGATCTCGCCTATTCATCTGTGCAACTGGAGGGAAGAATTCTCTGTCTGATGCATTGTATATCGTATGTTTTCGATGTGAATTTCCAAATCGGTATAATTGAAAGTGTAATCGCAATTTTGCATCCACTTCTAATATAAATTGAATATCCTGCTTAATGATTCATATATATTTTGCTCAGATGTTTCAAGTTTCCATCAATTAGTTATTTACTTTCCGGAAATAAAAGTGATCTCCCCAAGTACAAATGGGGTGCAAACGAAACCAAATTCTTAATTTATTTACATGGTATATTCATATGAAGTAGGTGGGCTTTTTTGAAATGAGCAGTGTGAATCAACTTTGAATAAAATTGCTCACATACTAACTGAAAATTTCCTCCCATACATTGTTAATACTTACTTTTAGTTCGTCGTCACTTTCTTCCAAGTTGCCAAATAATGAATAGTTTTCCCTTTCATTATATCGTTTGATGAGTACGAAATAACACAAACGATGAATGGAAATAAACAGATAAACATAACAGTCCAACCCTTACATAAATTCAAACACCAAACCAGTACAAACGTTTGCTCGGAGGCAAGGATCGATTTTACCGTACACTGTACTGTAAATGGGACGTTACATATGTCAGTTGGAAACAGGAGACCGCGATTTGGGGTCGTTCACTGTACAGTCCAAAACGGTACCGCTTCTGTTGGAACAAAACCTATAATCAGCTCATTTCCAAACCATAAAGTGTTTATTTATTGGGAAACATCGGGGTTCAAAACTTTTGACGATGTATCTGCAGTACACTAATCGAAGATTAAAATAAAATAAATTGTGCAATAATTAATATATTTCTGACTGACATTAAACTTCAATAATAATTTCTTTGTTTTCTCAATTGAACATCATCTTGTTATAATAAAGTTATTATTGATTCCAAATAGACCATTCCGCACTATGTATGTGCAGGTGACAATGAAGAATAGTTTTTTACAAATCTTAGCTTGTCTACATAATTCAATATGAAAGAATAATTTACTGCAACAAACAGCTGTTGTTTAAAAAAGACGAATCTTAATTTTTTATGAGGATACTTTTATGTAAGCGAATACTCATCAGAACGAAAAGAAAGTTTTCAGATTCTAAGCACATAAGAACTTTCTTAATTTAAACTACTTGTAATTGAATAAGTGGAAAACCGGCAAATAATATAATTCAATGAAACTTATATCACAGCTTCAATGTGAAGAAAAAGTTCTTAACATACAAATTATCTGGAATGTCATCCAATAACAAATAAATATAGTAAAACCTTGAACAACACAAGTAGATTGCATTTTTATGCATTCCCATTTATCACTACAGTAGCAACAACAAGCAGTACTTTCTTAGTAACACACATGCAAACTGAATATCTTTCAAACTGCCAAATAAAATAACACAATATTAAAATACGCTCAATGTTGTAGTTTTCTCGTAGAAGAGCATGTATGCCACACTTTGGAGTACTCATCCACGGTCACTTCTCTTATTTCGACATCTGAAGTATAGTACCATCTGAAAAAATGATTATGAAGGATATATATTCTTTTGAATTGAGAGCTTACAAAATACAATATAATAGACAAAAAAGTCCCTAGCTGAGTTTAGTGCAAAACGGGGTACCATACTAGTCTGTGTATGAACCAGATCTCAGGGAAAAACCTCAGTATAAAAAACCCCGTCTCGCCGTTTTTACAAAATTGAAACATAAACTATTCGAGTAAATACCTCCAATATTCAGATAAAAAATACTTTATTCATGATCTTGGGCCAGGAGGGTGTTTTAAACAAGGTCTGGGCTGCCAAGTGAAAATTTTCGAATCTTCTTCTTTTTCTCTAAGGCCGCTACAGGACCCTACTGAAGGGTAATCATCTCCCATAGATTTAAATAGTGGTATTTAATTCTAAATATCGAATTCAATTTCGGAATAATGATAAAAGTGTGACAAACTTATGTAAAAAAAGTAATTCATTATATTTCTACTGAATAACTGTATAGTTCGCTTCAAGGGCGCAGCCAGGGGGGAGAGTTTTGGGGTTCAACCCCCCCTCCCCAAATGTTTCAGAGTTATTTTTGTTGCAAAAATAATCTTTAATTTTGCACTTAAACCAACTTATCTCCGAAAAATCTAGTTAAAATTATTCATATTACTATGAATTTCTTGAAAACAACAAATACTTGCTACAGAAAGCGACCTCACAATTCCCCGCACCTACAAAGTCAATTGCCAAATGTCAAATGGAGGAATTATTAAAATAAATACGATCTCCAACTGTGTTTCTCGAATCCCCGACTTCTATTAATTATAAATGTACTAAAATACCTACTTTGTGTGTGGTATCCTCGTCTGTAGGTGATGAAATGTCCACTGTAAGCATCTCCTGTATGGACAACACTGCTGCCAACTGATAAACATTCTTGAACTCATTCATGTCGCTTAGGGAACCAGCTCCCCATGACATTGGTACACTACTCGAAGTGGGCTTCCACCTTCACTTGTGCTCGTATAAAACCTTAACAACAAGAAACCATAATAAGTTATGCTAAGAATGAGTCAAGTCCGTTCACGAAACGTTGAGCTGTCGGTTGGCCATGGCATTTTGGCATATTCCGCGGTGTATATTAAAATTTCAGGTTATGTTGTATATTTTCTTGTCAGATTGATAAGCAGTGTTGTAGTATTGCATACAGTTCTCTGTTAACTCGGAAGCTCGTCGGACGAGGCCGGGTACATTTCGGAGTATAAATAATCTTTTGAGAGGTTGTCATCTTTTCAATTTATATGAAATAAAACAACAGGGTGTTCCATCTCAGAGGAGCCCCAAATATTTCTTATCCAATAAAGTGTATAAAAAATTTACTGAAATACTTCGAATGATTTTGTTTGGGGGACATTTTTGACGTATATTTGAGGCATTAACGAGTACACCCCAAAAAAGGTGCTTCACCCCTCAGAATTGAATATGGAAGAGGGTTGGGTGATACTTCATTCGAAAGGCCTTGGAAGCCTCTTCATAACGGGGTATGAAAAAACTAAGTTTTTAGTTCAAAGAAGCCACCTTGAACATTTTGGTTATCTTAAAAATTTAATTATTTAAATTCTGGTGATACACAGGCTTACCAACTCAACACGTTCATGCATTGTGTACGTATTTATGTTCTGTGGTGTACACCATCATTATTTTTAAAATTTTAAACAAATGAGCAAAGTAGTAGCTCGACAGATTGATTCAATAAATATCGTAAACGTATTATAACCACATATAGTCTTTTCACAAAAGTTTGAGAGCATAGTAGGCGTTCGTTTATTTATCTGAAGTTGGCAGTATTTGCTGTCATAACGTAAAATAAATTCAACGTTGACGAATGTACTCGGCCTCGTCCGACCAGCTTGCGAGTTATCAGAGAACTCTATGCAATATTGACACATTGTGTATCAATCTGACAAGAAAATAAACAACAACATAAAATTTTAAATTGTTGATTAAGGTTTCTTGGGTTTTTTAGCACTCAGTTCTTGACCAGTCAAAGTTATTTACTTTTCCATGAATATATTATATTAACTCCGACATATGTTTCGGCCGTATATGGCCTTTTTCAAGGAAAATACAGCAACCAAATAGTTTTATTATCGTCAAAATTACATTTGAACAGATAAAATACAAGACATTTGAGATAATGTACTCTAAAAAATTGCAATTCAATTGTTTGAAGATGACTCAAATATTGAAGATGGCTTATTTGAGCTAAAAAATTGATTTTTGGCTAAAACGTTCATCAAAATAACGTTCATTATGAGATAAGACATATACGGAGATGGAAAATCCTGTATATGTTACGTTTACATTTTATAGGATTTTTTTAAAACTTTCATAATGAATTAGGCAGAGCTATATACAATGTAAAACTTACAGAATTCGTGACCTCCTTTGGTATTGGGCATGTATAAATGTGTATGCAGCTAAAGATAGCCTCATAGGAAACTGAACATAGTCCTGACGCTTGGATATACCACTTGATGACCATACATTACGTGAAATATGTATACATGACACATTGGTAACTGAAACACAATATTTTTGAAATGTAAACAAGAGCGAGGATGTAACTAATTTTATCAATTGTTATTGGATTTTGATATTGTTGAGTTTCACTTCTCTAAAGAATCCATTAATCTTCTTAACAGCTGAAAGTCAGCTCTGAGGTCTTTTGGGTGATGTACTTATGTATTCGTGAAAAGGGAGGATATTTGGAACACCTACCCTATATACGTAATTCTTTTTTATGTTATCAGCCTACTCTTTTCTTAGTGATTTCATATATTCTATTCCTAAAAATTATAGAAAGAGAAAAGAATTTGGCTCAGTGTAAAATGTGTGGTTCCATAAGCCGAGAAAATAATGTGAAACAACTTCTTCATAACTTTGTATGCAGATCTTTCTGCGTTAAAGCTTAAGCCTTCTTTAACATATATAGCCTATTCGTTTTTGAGATATTTCGTGCTCCTGAGTAACTCAAAAGCTCGAAATACGGCTTGCCATTGGCTGCGCACAAGCACTGGAACAGCTCAGGAGCACGAAACTCCTCAAAACAAATACTGTAATAGGTACCCAAAGATAACATTGAACATACGAGGGCACACCAAAAATTATAAGAAAAATTCTACAAAAGCCAATAAATGCAAGCACGGCCAGAGACAATCTGAAAAGAAACTGGGGCTGAAAAAATAAATCAATAAAATATTTGGTTATGTTATTGATACGTCTGACACTTCAAATCCTAAACCTGATGTGTTCGTAAACTTAGAAGCCGGGTCCGTGATCCGAGTAGATCCGTCACGTGGCCCAATGGATCGAGTTAGAAACCCTGAGTAAGTTTCCGAATACGCCTAATATGTTTTCGCGGGCCGGATCCTTGAAACTGGCGGGCCAGATTTGGCCCGCGGGCCGTAGTTTGGAGACCTTGCTCTAGAGTCTAGACTGACTAGAGCTTGGTTGATTACAATATACAATGCAGTATGTAGTGTATGTAACTATGTAACAGCCGTCTATAGAGAGAAGGCTATGGTAGGAGCATCTCTTGTTTACTTCTCACTCTGAGAATGTACCAAAATTAAATCTCACCTTTCCAAAATTGAGTATTTTGATTTGTTTAGACAATATAGGCCTGCTTGGATCCCTACCACTGTTGCAACCTTCGCACATAACGTCTGGGATCACTTCCGGGGTGACGAAATTGGTAAGAAGCTGATGTAATTTATGTCTTCCCCAACCCAAATCTCCCGATCCAGTTGGTAGAGCCAGAGATAAACTTTCGAATTTATCATAACGTACAGTTGACTGAAACAGGAAGAAAGAATCAAATGATGGAAATTATGTTTCTTTTCCAAAAAATTAAGAAAGCCCTGAGCAAGTGCTTTTGAGCGTTCGTTCATTGGTGGAGCAATGAATTTTACAAAAAGCATTTTAAGAAGAAATAACATTCTTCAAATCGTTTTTATCTCGATACCGACCGATAATGTTTAGTGGTGAAAAACGGCGTCAAACAGGAGCAAAAAGGCTCGAATGCATCAAACTAGTCACGGAGTGGGAGTCGCCCGCTAAGCGAGGGGAAAACTGTTTATTTTGTATCTTCCGCGTGTCGCGTAGCGGACGACTCCCACTCCGCGACTAGTTTGATGCATTCGAGCCTTTTTGCACCTGTTTGGCGCTGTTTTTCACCCACTAAACATTATCGGTCGGTATTGAGAGAATAAACGATTTGAAGAATTTTATTTCTTCTTTAAAATGCTTTTTGTAAAATTCAAATCCGACAAGTACCCGAGTATCACGACCTTCTTGAAAAAAGTATGTCGAATTCGGAAAACTGCGATTGTGCAAAAACTATTCATCATCCGACAGCTTTGTAATTGTGCACCAATAAAGTATATGTTGATAACTACTTAAATTCAGAGCAACTACGCATCATCTCAGAAATTGACCAAGTTATGAATTTTCAAAAAATTGATGTTTTTTTCCAGTTTTTGGACTTTTCTCGGAAACTAATTATCCGCTTGAGACGTGTCACCTCTCATTTTTTTTTTAATTCTGTACAAAAAGTGCCTTAACAGCTTTTCGATCAGATCAATACTTCACGTTTTATAAGCGAAAAAGCAAATTTTTATTTTTCTGGCTATTTTTCGCTTCTCAAAAAAAACTTAAGACGATTCAGGAGTGGAATTTATCATGAAAACATGTAGAAACTACCTATTGCATGGCTGCACAGTCAGATTTCAGGTAGTATTTTTGTCACGAAATCGACCTTACGATAGCTCTATTGCTTGGTCTATAAGATAATCCTATAGGTTACTCACTTTAAATCCGCACTCAGTACATCTCAACTGACTGGTCAAAGTACCATTGAAGGGATGGGTGACTGGTTGAGGAGGAGGACCGGACATTTGAATTGCCCTACATGACCTCGAAATCCATCTGTTTCTTCTAATAGCTCCACCACGCCAGTGAAGACTGCTAGGTCTGCAAAGTTCGTTGAGGGACATGACGCTACCCAGCGTGTTGAAGTCCTGCTGATCGTCTGAGCTTTCGTCTTCGAAATCGCCGTACTCGTTCATACCAAGAGCATCAGATAAACAGCCGATCTGAAAGAAAATGATAGATACAGAAAATAACTTTATCGAGTATTCGTGACTATATTAGACTACAGGCCCGTGTTGAAAAAATTATGGGTCATTTGAACCACCAGGTGACCTATCTAGAACGACATGAGAGCATAAAATAATAAGATTCAGCACCATGCCGTCACTTGTAAGCTGTCCAACTGAGTGCAGGTGATGATTCGAAGTACAGGTAGAGTGGGTACATTTTGGTCACGTATTTTTGTACGGCATTCTTACCATCGATAGCTCCGTGAAAAATAATAAGAAAACGCGTAGCGCCGTAAAAAAATGTGGAGCCACAAAGTCGAAATTTTTTTTTAATTTTCCGACAATTACAAGGGTAAATTTGGTCATTTGATTTTGTACGGCATCTGTGTCATACTATTTCAATACTGCTTCTAATCCATTATTCCGCAACGCCGTACAAAAATCATGCGACAAGGGGAAAAAATCTAGGGTTGCAATCCCCTCTCTTTCTGTAGTCCAGGGGGTGATTTGACACAATATGAAATAAATTTATTTTGAAAGTATTTTATGCAAAGATAATAATTTTTCACATGCCGTACGTTTTCGTTAGTTCAAAGGGAAAAAAAAAGAAAAAATCCATTTATTTGTACTAATTTTCATAGTATTTCGTGATTCTAGGTTTCTAGTTAGAAACTATGTTAAATATGGGTTTGTATACTATCCATTTATACCAAAATATAGACATATTGTCACTGATAATTTCAAAAAACAACATATTTTTGAGAAGTACTCATGACACTGAAGTTAGAAGACCCCCTTGTGGCATGATTTTGTACTGCAAACTTCAATGTCATGAGTACTTCTCTAAAATATGTTGTTTTTTGAAATTATCAGTGACAATATGTGTATATTTTGGTATAAATGGATAGTATACAAACCCATATTTAACATAGTTTCTAACTAGGAACCTAGAATCACGAAAATACTATGGAAATTAGTACAAATAAATGGATTTTTTCTTTTTTTTCCCTTTGAACTAACGAAAACGTACGGCATGTGAAAAATTATTATCTTTGCATAAAATACTTTCAAAATAAATTTATTTCATGTTGTGTCAAATCACCCCCTGGACTACTGAAAGAGAGAGGATTGCAACCCTAGATTTTTTCCCCTTGTCGCATGATTTTTGTACGGCATTGCGGAATAATGGATTAGAAGCAGTCTGTTCGATTTATTAGTTAACGAACTTGAAAGAGACATTTAGGAACCGAACCTTTCTTGGGACATTTTAAGTCCCTAAGATAATCCTTTTGAGAGTTATTGTGTTTACGGACGGACGTTCTCACGGGCATAATTGAATTTGACCACGGATTCGTCATCAGTGAGTCGAACCTTACAGTTTGAGGCCATTTTTCGCTCAAAATTAGAAAATTACAGACATGTGGGCAAAACGATATATCATGGGGCACTCTCTTAAGTAGAACGAGCGCTTAAAAATATCGAAAAACCTGGTCCAGAATAACCTTAATCCAATCCAATACTATTCTTATTCACGAATATTAATTAAGCTACATGCAAAATTCCTGGCATAAGCGCATCAAAGGAAAAAAATTAATAAGATCCAAATCGACTTCCGCATTCTGTAACGAAAAATCTATATGCATTCTATTGTGTGAAGTTCTTTCAGTGGCGTACAACGATCAGTTGGAACGACGAAGCCAACTTCGATACATTTACTTAATCTGCATTATGACATATTTTTAAATGTTCGATCTGGATTCAGAAATGCCGATGCGAGTTTAAAAAATTGTAAGAAAGCCCTTGTTTGAAGTGAGAAGCTTTGAATATCCTGAGAGCCATTGGTTTCAGTATATTTCATCCATAAAGTCAACTTTTCTATTTAAATCTTAACCTACCCTGAAAATTTCGAGTTTTGCACTTAGACAAAGTCTAAGGTTTTGCAATATCGTTTCATCCGAAGTTATTATCAACTTCAAATACTCGAAATTTCATGTAGGTCCAAGATTTGAAAAGAAAAGATGAATATTAAAATTTGATAAATGAAAATTATCGCGTTAATAGGAACGCAGGTATAATCATTGTTTATATTAAAATTTGATTTATCGTTATTTTTTTCAATGCCACACTAAGACTCGAACCTTGGACCTTCAAAGCAGCATTACTGGCCAGAATTTTTAGTATATTGAAAATATTCTAATGTGACGATACTGAAGATATTTAGGACCAATGTGCTAGTTATATGTTAGTATGTATTTTTGACTTTGGATTCTTCATCAGTTAGTTCAGCCGAGTCATTAGGCGTGTTCGGATACTTAGTGCGCGTCCACAACGGAGCACCGACCATAGCCCATCGCACCCTCGCCCAAAGCCCTGACCCTCGCCCATAGCACCGACCCATGCACCAAGCCCTAGACTGTCCACATGAAGCCTCGACCCTCACGCCTATTTCTAGGTTATGTATCTTTGTTTTTATTGTTCAAATCAGCATTTAAATCTTCAAAACCTAAAAAACCATAAAAGCAAAGCAATAGTAATAGAAGAAGAATGGTTGGATATACTTGATTTAATCATTTATCATAAAGTAAACAAACTGAATTCCTAATTTTTTCGTTGAATACATCGTGTTCTCAACATCAATCAATATTACTTCGAATGTGATAAAATGAGTTTTGAATGTTTGAAACACTAATTTGATATGTGTTCTTTATCGAGTTGTAGGAGGCCGGTGTTTCGACTTCTTCATTGATTCGAACATGAACTAAAACATTATATAGATTTCATTGTTATTTCTTTACCACTTACTTTCTAATGAAAAAACCAAAACTATTCGAATAATCATCAGTTAGTAGGTTGATTCTGGTTAGAGCTGTAAAAATTAGTTATGTCCAATCATTAAATTGAACAATCGTTCGATAGATAATGTTCCAATAGCATTCGTGTACTTTATATAACCATATCATTGATTCGTAGTCCTAGGAAAATAGTTCATTTATTTGAAGATTTTGGAAATCTTTCCTTGTTATGATTGGAAATTGAAATTTTTCGCACAGTGATTGTCCTTCAACGAACGAATACATCGTTTGACAAATGTAAACACACACCACACGTAAATCTTGAGGTTATATCATATTTGGTGCGTGGTGCGGTGCTTAATAAATACAAAATGAATTTCGCTCGTTGGTGCGCTGATCGGGCTAGGTGAGGTGCGTAGGTCAGTGCTCCGTTGTGGACACTCGTATAAGTACGAGTCCACAACGGCGCACCGACCCTAGCCCATCGCACCGCGATGTCATCAAATTCATAACCAAATTATGAACGATTTTTCACTAAAACCAATTTTATTGTAATTTTGACTTGGTTGGAGAAAAAATAGTATATATTATTCGGACTAAAAGTGCCTATTTTAACTCGCAATTTTGCATTCGCTCGGCTACGCCTCGCAACTGCAAATATTGCTCGTAAAAAAAAGGTGCACTTTTAATCCTTAGGGGTCGTTTATACTGGCCCGTAACTTATGCCCTTAAATTATGAATGAAAAACTTAGGTAAGGCAATTCGAGTATAAACCATAGCATGAAATGTCTATGTTTCAATTCTTAGTCCACAACGGCGCACCGACCCTAGCCCATCGCACCGCGATGTCATCAAATGACGTATTTAGTTCGTATCAAACTTCAAACATCGACATCGCGGTGCGATGGGCTAGGGTCGGTGCGCCGTTGTGGACTCGCACTAAGGAAACATGCTTTATTTATTTTTGAGGGGCGAGGCTTGGTGAGGTGCTATGATAGGTGCGCCGTTGTGGACGTCTACTTACTCGGGTTAACTCGATCCCTAACCTTCGCGTTTGTTTACCTAACCCGAACATCCAACCCGTGTTCGAAAAGAACGGTGCTATTAACTCGATCACTAACCTACACGAGAGCAGGGTCGTAGAGTCACCGCATGCGCACTGCAGTTCAGTTTTTTATTTGAAAAAGGCGGGAATAAGTCTTCTACTCTTTCATATATTCTATTCCTAAAAATTATGGAAAAAGGAGGGAGTTTGGCTTAGTGTAAAATGTGTGGTTCCATAAGCCGAGAAAATAATGTGAAACAACTTCTTCATAACTTTCTATGCAGATCCTTCTGCGTTTAAGCTAAAGCCTTCTCTACTTCTTTAATATAGGTACTCAAAGATAAAATTGAACATGCGAGGGCACACCAGAAATTATAAGAAAGATTTCACAGAAAGCCAATAAATCCAAGCAAAGCTAGATACAATCAGTAAATAAACTCGAACTGAAAAAATAAATTCTCTACTTCTTCAACATAGGTACTCAAAAATAGCATTAAACAAAGAAGGGCACACCAGAAGTTATAAGAAATATTTCACAAAAGCTAATAAATGCAAGCAAAGCAAGAGACAATACGAAAATAAACTGGGAATTAAAAAATAAATCCATAAAATATTTGGTTATGTTATTGATACGACTGTCACTTCAAATCCTAAACCTGATATGTTCGTAAACTTAGAACCTGGGTCCGTGATCCGAGAAGATCCGTCACGTTACCCAATGGATCGAGTTAGTAACCCTGAGTAAGTTTCCGAAAACGCCTATTTGAGATCACTTCCGAACCAAAATTCAAAAATTTTACATTTGGGAGGAAGGATAGCACGCCGTTTAACTAGGAACAAG
Organism: Propylea japonica; assembly: GCA_013421045.1. NCBI lineage: Eukaryota > Metazoa > Arthropoda > Insecta > Coleoptera > Coccinellidae > Propylea > Propylea japonica. Next base: position 14,264,305 of record CM024240.1, read on the forward strand.
CGCACAAAAAAGAAATATATGTAGACGAGGTCGGTACCTGAATGAGTGATCGCTCTGTATATTTATGAACGAACCTCAGATCTGTGTGTTATTCTTTTTCAATTTAATTCCCTTGTAAATGCTATGATTTTGAATTAAATGTAATATTTACGCCTAGAAAGTATTTGTTCATTTAAGATGGTGTCAAGTATCTTTTCTCGAACTAAATGAAGGCTAAAGAACAATTCAGAAATATCTGAAAGTCTCCGTTCGCCTGTTAATATTATGCCAACATCACCACTTATTCCCCAACTGAAACGACGCCACTGCTTCTAATGGTATGAAAATATCCTAAGAATAGTTCATTATGCTGAATTAATTGTAGCCATCTTCAGAAGAACCAGAAGTATTTATTTCATAATATTCATCTTATTCATAATATTCTTAAATATACCGAAATACTTTTATTCAAACAGGAACGAAATAAATCGCTAGGCGTATTCAATTAATCGATAATTTTTATACCGTGATAAACTGGCATTGACATGTGTCATAAATGCCATATTAAACACTTCAGCCCGAGTAATTTTATTCATTGATAAGATAAAATATTGAGTCAAACATAAATCAACAATGACCTCGAATGTTATAATTCAAGAAGCAAGGACCCTTAAAGCGAAATTCCACATTTTACAGAAACATCACTCTCAAACAAGGATTTTAAGTTTCATGTCACTGCCTGACAACTCGAACGTGACAGTTGCTGACAGTAAATTCGACATTATTTGTAATTCCTTCGACCTGTGTTCCAATTAAAGTTTAATATCCTCGCAGATAAATTAAGAGTGTTCCACGGACTTGAAAATAGAGTATCGGATGTTAAAACTACAAGTGTTCAATAAAACTTTGTTGTTATCAGGGCCAATAAGGCCCTAAGGGCATAGGGGCGCTTGCCCCCTGCGCCCCTAGGAAATACTGGTATTAATGGTAAAACCTATACGAAAAACACAAAATTGCCGTCTAAACAATGTTATTAATGACTGATATCCGTAAGAATATTCCTACAAAGTATTGTGTTCTGTTACATTAACTCAGTGAAAGTGACTATTTAAAATCGGTTCGTTCCATCGGAAAATTCGTGTTTTTTTGCGTTCTGGCTGTGAGGGTACGACATAAGTGTCAGAACAAACATTTTAGTGCCTCCCATGAACTGATTAAATTTATTGTAGTGAAGAAAAACTCAATCATTAGTGATGTTGATGTATACCAAATTAACTTGCATTTACAATACGCTTTAAGTAGAAACTAGTATTTACATATAACTGAAAGACTCTTTTCGTGCTGCAGTTTAATCAAAGTACGTAATCATGTGGAATATGATGTGTGATGTCATGCCCACTATCTCTGAGATAGCATCAGCCAGAGAAGCTCGCAATTCTCTGGAGAGGATGCTAATTTCGAACAACTTATGGTATCTATGCTGGACGAAAGAGATAAATGATGGACAGTCTAAGGGAAACACAAGAAAGATTAGGTGACACTGAAATGAAATTAGTTGATGTAGAGAAAGAACGAGATTCACTGCAGCGACAAATAGCAGCTAATTTACCTCAAGAATTTGCCACTCTAACGAAGGAACTTAATTTGGCTCGAGAACAGTTATTAGAAAGGGAGGAAGAAATAACAGAGTTGAAAGCTGAACGCAACAATACCAGACTGCTGTTAGAACATTTAGAATGTTTGGTTTCCAGACATGAACGATCCCTGCGCATGACTGTTGTGAAGAGACAGGCAGCAGCACAATCGGGTGTGTCCAGCGAAGTAGAAGTCCTGAAGGCACTCAAGAGTTTATTCGAACATCACAAAGCACTGGATGAAAAAGTAAGAGAAAGACTTAGGATAGCATTAGAAAGAAATTTAGCTTTAGAAGAAGAATTAGCCCAAACCAAAGAAGAATTGCAACAATCTAAACAAGAAGGTAATTCCTTAACTGTACCTGCTATAGAAGATAGACCCAAAGAAAATGGAGAAGTGGAACATGCGGATTCACATTCAAGTAATAGTTCTAGTAAAAATATCATCACAAAAGCTCGTGCCTCTAACGGAGGTGCTGAAAATGAAGCAGAAAGTGCTGCCAGAATCGCAGATCTCCAAGCAGCTTTAGAACAACAAACGAATGAAATGACAAATTGGCAAAGGAGAGTGGCTGAAATGCAGAACCGTGTGGCTGATCTAGAAGAAACTTTATCAAAAGCACAAAAAGATCTTTTGAAATCACAAGATGCCAATGTTAAGTTACAGAGAGATCTTCGTGAGAACGTAGCACAAAAAGAAGATCAAGAAGAAAGAATAGCCACTTTGGAAAAACGTTATCTCAACGCCCAGAGAGAATCAACATCTCTTCATGACTTAAATGAGAAACTGGAACAAGAACTACAACATAAAGAAGCTCAGTTGAAATTACAAGAAGAAAAGATAGCTGCTATTCAAGAAAAATTAGAACTTGCAGAACAGAAGATTTCACAGTATCCAAAATTGCCTGAAATGGAGGAGCAGTTGAAGCAACGTTGGGAAGCCCTATCTCAAACGCAAGAAGGCATGGATCTTCAGAAGATAGAATCCAACGCTGGAAGCTAATTTGGAAGAGAAGAATGCTGAATTGGTACGTCTTAACCAAAGGTTAAAGATGAACGAAGAGCACAATTCAAGACTTTCTGCTACTGTAGATAAATTGTTGTCTGAATCTAATGACAGATTGCAAGATCATTTGAAGGAACGTATGCATGCTTTACAAGAGAAGAATAGTTTAACCCAAGAACTGGATAAGACTAGAAATTGATGGAAGAGTTGGAATGTCAAAAAACTGATATAATGAAGGATTTAGCCAAGTCCAGGTTGGAAATCGACAATGTCAAGAGACAGATGTTACAACAAGAAATCGCCTATAAACATTCAACAAACAGATGCACTAACACGTTCTCTGTCTCCTGACGTAACTGATCCTAATACATTCACAAGAAGCACAAGTCATTCCAGTTTTGACTCCCGTTCATTACCTAGACGATCTAATAAAAATATTACACCTGTCGATGAAGAAACAAAGATGCAATTCGGTCCTAGATCTATGACTGAACATGAGTGGGAAAAACTTCAACAAGCTCATGTTCTTGCAAATGTACAGCAGGCTTTCGATGTATCTAGTGATGCTGAAGGAGACGATGACAGTTTATTCAGTACTGCAGATATGTTATCACCTTCTGGACACACAGATGCCCAAACTCTTGCCATGATGCTTCAGGAACAACTGGATGCTATCAACAATGAAATAAGATTGATTCAAGAAGAGAAGGAGAATACAGAAGCCAGAGCTGAAGAATTAGAATCCAGAGTAGGAAGTATGGAACACATGAACTTGCTAAGTAGAGGAAGAAGTGTGGACCGACAGAGCCCGCCTCTTAGTGGACGATCAACACCTAAGTCTCATCATTCACCTCAGAGAGATTATCTGCATAAGTATCATACTTTAGATTTGGCACCGCTTCCATCCGAAATGTCCAGGGAAGATATGCATATGGGTGACAGCAGTAGCGGGGGAGGAACATCTCCACTTACGGCGAGATCCATGAAGTTTAGAACGAGTAGCTCAAGCTCTTGCACATAGTCAGGAAGAACTGAGAAGTGTGTTCAGGCAAGGCCTTCAACAAACTCCTCCATCCCCATTGTCTTCTCATCATAGCAGTCAAGAGAGTCTTCACAAAAATGCAGTTCTCGGTATTCCCCGAGATGTCTCAGCTGCAGCTGTTGCCGCTGCTCAGAAGAAGAAAGGTATTAAGTCGTCCCTTGGAAGATTTTCAGCAAGCGAGAGAAAGTTAAAGGAAGAGAAGTAATCGGTAATGAAAATATGGTAGCTCTTGGGCATGCTCCAGTAATGCCCGATGGTGAAATTAATGATTTGATGGGCATGATTGGCAAATTAGGTCAGGCAGCTGATTTTGATAGAAGACAGAAGAAAAAGGAAAGAGATTATAGACATGAGCTGTTAGCCGAGGCTATGAAAGCTGGAACTCCTTTCGCATTATGGAATGGACCAACAATAGTTGCTTGGCTTGAGCTCTGGGTAGGAATGCCCGCTTGGTATGTGGCAGCTTGCAGAGCAAACGTTAAATCTGGAGCAATCATGAGTGCTTTAAGCGACACTGAAATCCAGAGAGAAATAGGTATAAGCAATCCACTTCATAGACTGAAACTAAGATTAGCTATTCAGGAGATGGTATCGCTCACTTCCATCAGCTCCAAAAACCTCACGTACAACATTGGCATTTGGAGACATGAACCACGAATGGATAGGAAACTGTTGGTACCTGGACTGGGCCTTCCTCAATACCGCACCACTTTTATGGAATGTCTGGTGGATGCAAGAATGTTGGACCACCTTACCAAAAAAGATTTGAGAGGTCAGCTCAAAATGGTCGATAGTTTTCATCGAACTAGTCTGCAATATGGCATATCATGCTTGAAGAGGTTAAATTACGACGTAAGGCTTTAGAAGAAAGAAGAAAAAATTGTGAGAATACTTTGTGTGATGTATTAGTGTGGACGAATGAAAGATTGATAAAATGGGTTGCTAGTATTGGCTTAAAAGAATATGGAAATAATTTAGTGGAATCAGGGTTCATGGAGCCCTAATTGCTTTAGATGAAAGTTTCGACGCTAACAGTATGGCACTCTCTCTGCAAATCCCTACCCAAAACCTTCAGTCCAGGCAAACATTAGAATATGAATTTAACAATTTACTTCAAACTGCTACTGAGCGACGCTTAGATGGAATGGCGCAGTCCTGATTTCGAATTGTCTCCCGCTAAAGAAGAAAGACCATGTAGTGTTCTGCTGCGTTCATTCTTATGCAGCCTGTGCTACCTCTCCTTTGTCGACATAGGATATATGTTATGTTGTATGTAATAACATATTATATATATAGAAATATATATATAAACATTATAATATAAATATTACACGTCGTTTGTAAAAAAATTAAACTATGTATTAATGGCAAAACTAATGTTTTTTTTCTTCAATATAGTGCAAGAAGACTTTCCTATTTTCCTTTCAATATAAGAAAAGTTTTGATAACAATAATTTCAGTACTTAATCATTCAAATTGAAGATGTGACCTTTTAATTTCTCTTTAGAACGCAACTGATATTTTGCGTTTGACAAGATTGAAAGTTGAACACAGTGAAAAAACTAAAATTTAAATTATACTTTAATTGAAAACTTTGTTTTCATACAGCAGCTCTCATCTAATATTGTGTCAGTAGTTTCTGAGCACTTTCAACAAAGATAGCTGATCGTTAACAGATGCATAATCATTTACCTACATGAAATTTGTTCATGTTATGCTAGACCTAAAATGTTTATTTTTATGAGAAATAAAAGGTAGGTTTTTCAAAATACATGAACGAAACAAGAAACATGCATGGTGTGTTCATTAATTATATGAAAATTGAATAGGCACTAATTTGTAGAATGTGGTATAGGTTTATTATACTCAAATAATAATTTGCTTGGATTGAGGTTTTTCATCACTACATTTTTATAAATCATTAATATACATGCTGTTCTTTGGGTTCAGAAGCTGAATCTGTCAAATGGTTTTGGGAGTTCACCCATTCAAAAGTTTCTACCGAGAAATGAATAATTATCTTGGCTTAATGTTAGTTATGAAATACTATATGTATTATGTCAGTAGGGCAGGATGCTATGACTAGTAGAATGTTGAATGGATGATGCTCTGAGGTAGGTATATGTAAGAAGTATGAATATTAATACGATATAAAATACAGTAGAGACTCGATAATCCGGATCAATTAATGCAAGGGATGATCCGGATTAATGAGGAATCCGGAATACCGCGTCTTACAATTAGTAAAGATGCAATTTAAAAAAAACGGTTGAAATAAATATAGGCTTTATTATCGAAATCATAAAACAAATATATTATTTGAAATAATTAGATATTTTACGTTTTCAACTGTAAGGGAAAAAGAATGCTGAACAATAGCTTTCTCCTGTATATCTTTCAGAAGCCAAATATCAGTAATTGCCATGATTTATGGAATAAACAGACTGCATCGAATTGATCTATGCTCTAAATGCATTTGCTAACATTATCCCCGTCTTCGAGGATCGAAAAAATATGTGCTTAAAGGGCTTTTCGGTATTTCAGTTTTGTTAATTTAATATCATTATGATCCATATGCTGTATCAAAGCTGTATGGTTTGGAGGTAGAAAATTCCATTCCATTTCATAATTAATTATTCTTGTCTGACTTTTTTTGTCTATACCATTGTGCACTATTATATACCAAAAGAACACCCGATCGTCGTCATAGAAATTGAGTTACGACAAGTTAGAACCGTAAACCACGTATGCAACGAGCGGAAATTCGGATTACTGAGTCTTGCAATAAGGATTATAAGGACATAATACAATCTTGACGTCAATCCGGACTAGTAAATATCCGGATTATCGTTCTCCGGATTATCGAGTCTCTACTGTAATTATGACGTAGTTTTCATTCATTAAATATTTTACTATTCTAATCTCTTCTGCCTTTTTCGTATGAGGCGCTGTTCTTATGCAAAGAAATAAAACATCTTAACGCGTATTTGTGTTACTTCAACACATTATGTAGTAGCAACGCTACATTAAAATGTTTTATTCTCTTAATAAAAACGACCCATACGAAAAAAAGGCAGGAGAGATGTTTTGACACTGAACAAAGAATTCAAAAATCGTTATTAGATTTTAATATCTCGCTGTCGTATCATTTTTTCTTGAAAAAAAAATTGATGACATTACAAGTATGCGTGCCAAGAGTGAACATAAAATTCTCAATTTCAATTCCAAAAAAGCGTAATAACTACTCCGTGAAACCCACCAAATTTCATTTGCATTTCTCAACCGCTTCCAAGCAACAAGTGAATAGTTTACGCCCTATTGTTATCACGCAGAACGCACTAGTTTACAAAAGATCACCAAAATGAGACATCCAAACAATCCACTCCATAATCCGTCTAATAAATATCTTTATGAGAAAACTAAAATAGAACCAATAAGTAATAGAATACAGAGATTAAACAAGAAATTCATCTGTCAGCAAACCAACATAAATATAATAGAAGCACTTATACACAACATATCCCATTCTGAAAGAACCAAGAGGAAATTACAGGAAAAACCAATTTTTCGATATTTGCTTTGTCTTATTTAGTATTCTTTTGTTTCAATGTATCACAGACTCTCATTTCAACACCACTTTTAATTGTCAAATATGAATTGTACATGGGTAGGAAGACCTCGGTCGTTAGCCCTTTGAAGGTTTCAATAATGTTATTTTCTCTTTCTCTCTCCTTCACAGACAGAATTGAAATATCTACAGTCTATCCAAATCCGAGAGGTCAACGTAAACAAACTGACTGATGGGATGCTAATCGTCCTAATCGCTTCCGTCAGTTTGTTACTGGTGGCTTCTCGGATTTGGATAGACTGTAAACGACTGCTTCATTCAACCCACTTATATCGAGGACACAAGTGAATTGAGGTAGCTTCCAGCCCTTGGTTCGAAAATATTTTCTCATTACCACCTTAAATGAACCAAATTGCAAAAGAAATGAGTAAATCAACTTGGGGTTTCCTGATAACAGATTTCTAGAGAATGAGTCCAATTTATACTGCAATGAAAGTGCTATTCTTTGATAGCTTGTTAGTCCCCAAGGCCCATGAAAAGTTTCCTACCTTTCTAGTTTTTTTATTAGCCTCTTCATCAAGAGTAGTCAACAAAACATTCAACAGCTCGTGAGCATCTTGCTCCCCAGCTGGAATAACCCAACCAAGCCTTTTGAGTGCATTTATAACAGCGACTGGGGCCGCAGACTCTTTTATTGCTTTATTTGTGCCATTTACCACTGAAAGTTGAATTGATATAAGGACAAGAATGATAATTTTCATAAACATAATTACCAGATAAAACAGTAGCTAATGTACTTCTTAAACTGGTTTCTCTCAAGTTACGGTCCTTTTCTAACCAAGCAATAAATTGTGGACAAGCGGCTAACGCATGTAACACTGCATTCAAAAAGCATGTTCTGCCTAAATTTATGAGACCTGCGAGACGACCTCTACCACTTGTGTTGGTAGCAGGGCCCCAAAAGACAAAAGCGCCTACGACTGCAGCAGCAGTTAAACCTGCCGCAACCAAAATTCTATCAGATTCCATTTTTGCAATTAAAAATCCATTGAAAGTTAAATTTCAAATCCTTCTCAATGAAGCATAATTATGTTAAGGGCACCTATAATTAATCTGAATAATTCGTTCTCTTAAATTCAAAAATAATAATGAACGGAATTTAGATTTGACAGCAGCAAGAACCATAGAGTCACAGAGATCTGTGTTCGCAAAATAAAATTTATCTCACTAAATTATAAACATGTTTTAAATACGGATTTTTAATGCAGTTAGTAGAAGATGCTCTCATGAATGATTAATCCCCGATATTAAATTCTAATTTTATTTAGCAACACATTAGAACAATTCAAGATTATTTGAGTAATTATTCTGTGATTTTAAGCATAGACTTGTCTACGAAGTACGATTTTAAGGTTATAAATATTTTGAATTTTAGCCAGAGATTCATTTGGAGTAAATTACTTTGAAATTGGAAAATTATTGAATATTTCTTCTATTCGTTTTACAGTGGATATTATCACAATTTTTTTGTGTAAAATGGATAATTCTACATAGGCTTGACTGCACTATTACCTTTCAATTCTTATCGTATAAGAAATTATATTGTTCGAAATAAGATTAAAGTTTCTGAAGATTCATATTCACAGTCATGAGCATTGTCAACAGGTGCTATTTAAGTCGTTATCTCAGAAAATGTCTCAAAACTTCATCAGCTTTGTCTGATCGGTTTTTCTATTGTAACCAAGCATCACTTAATAAGGAAAATGACTTTCCCACGAAGTTCAAGAAAAAGCTATTAAATGGGCCCCATTTGAAGGATTTTTTCAAGAATAAGACATTGGAGCCAGGTTGGAAAGATGAAGGCACAGAAGTAGTAACAATATTTAACTGAATTCTAACTATCTCATTGATATATTTTTTCAGCTCTTCACACCTTATTTGGATATGAATATTCTTGATGGTAGAGACAGAAAAGTGTATTTCGAAATTTATGGATGCCAAATGAATGTAAATGATAGTGATGTTATTTGGTCAATTTTGAAAGATTACAACTATGGAAAAACAGATGATATCAAGGATGCTGATGTTATATTTTTAGTAACTTGTGCAATTCGAGACAGTGCTGAAGAAAAAATATGGAATAAATTGAGCAGTTTGAAAGGATTAAGGAAACATAGGTCAAAAGATAACCACCCTTAAAAGTTGGAGTTATAGGCTGCATGGCTGAAAGATTAAAAGAGGTTGTTTTAGAAAAGGACAAAACTGTCGATTTAGTTGTTGGTCCAGATGCCTACAGAGATCTTCCGAAATTATTGGCTCTCACCAACAGCGGTCAGAAATCTATCAATGTGTTACTTTCATTTGATGAAACCTATGCTGATATTATGCCTGTTAGATTGAATCAGGACTCTATTTCAGCATATATGTAAGTAAGGAGGCAAATATGAGCTTTTATTCATTATTGATTTAGCTATAGTCCGTTCACGCAAGGATGAGCCGTCGGTTGGCCATGGAAATTTGGCATATTCCACTGTGTATATTAGAATTTTAGGATATGTAGTTTATTTCTTGTCAGATTGATACGCAATGTTGTCAATATAACATAGAGTTCTCTGATAACTAGCAAGCTCGTCGGACGAGACCTGGGGCCTATTGCACCAAAATACTTTGCAACTTTTCACTTCACACTTTGCATTCTGACGAATTTCAAAAGTGAAAATTAGTTATGTTGCACAACATTTCTCCCTACATTCAATTTCTGCGGAGTACTTTTCACTATGCACTTGGCTTTTCACTCTGTATTTTTCAATTATGAATGCGTTTGGTGCAACTTGATTCATTTGAAAAGTGAAAAGTTGCAAAGTATTTGGTTCAATAGGCCCCAGGTACATTCGACAACTTTGACTTTATTTTACGTTATGACAGCAAATACTGCCAACAGTGCCAACTTAGATAAATAAACAAATGCCTACTATGCGCTCAAACTTTCGTGAACGGACTATACCTCACTGATGTTCATTCGAAAAAATAAACTGAAGAACAACTATGTATTTGCATGGTCCTAGGAACATGAGCAGTATTGTTTTGCCCAATTGTCTGTTAATTTTTTTGAGTCAATAGGGGTCTTAGATCAAGAAGTTATAATAATAATAAGTTCAGATCAAATCTTGTTCAGTTATCTGTTTGATACAAGAATAATTGGTCAAATAATTCAGGAGTTATGGTCATTCGAAATTTCTTATAACTTCTCCAAATATTTGAAGCACTAGAAGCCAGTTGTCCTAGAGTTACAATAATTTCTGAATTCTTGTAGAAAAACTTGAAAAGTTTGCAGGGTATATTTAAGCCTAAAAGAGAAGGTTCTATTGTTTTAATTAAGGGTTGCTAGCTGAATTGTCATTCTTTCAAGCAGAAAGGTCCTAGCTCGATCCTGTACTGGGACAGAAATTTTCTTTGTTGGCTGAGGGATACAATAACAGAGCACAGAGCCTACTCAGAACATTACTGATTTGTCAACTTGTCATTTTATTTGGAATATCATTGAAGTTCTCTAGTTTGATCGCGTTCTGTTCACTGTGTTGACAATTATATCATTACATTATTTAAAGAATGTAAATGTATCAAATGAAAACTCCGGCTTGAATTCTATGCTATGTTGCACTTTGATAGGGCATTTTCAGTACCTACCTATGTTGAAATATAGAGATTTTTCATGTGAAAGCATTAGGAGTTGGGTTAAATATACAGGGTGTTTCCTAATTAATTGTCAATACTTCTGGGATTATTTTTGGGCCCATTTCAAGAAAAAAATTTTATATGAACATATGTCCTAAATGTTTTACCTTTTGAGTCACAAGGTGGTAAAGTTTTCAAAAATAAATCATTTTTTATTAATATCTACAATACCACTTCAGGCATTTTTGAATGTATCACTTTTTCTTTTAGTTCCACAGGTATTATTTATTATTATATTATTTTTTTAGATCAATAATGAGGGGTTGTGATAATATGTGCACTTATTGTATTGTACCTTGGACTAGAGGGAAGGAAAGATCAAGACCTGTTGCTTCAATTCTACGTGAAGTGGAAAATCTGGTTAGTCAAGGAGTTAAAGATATCACGCTTCTAGGTAAGGCTTATGAATAAATAGATTTTATCTACCAAATCCACCAAATGATTAATTATGTTAAATATTCAAAATGAAAGATTCATGTCAATATTAAAGTTTACTCAAATCTTCACCAGAGAGAATACCGCTTAGCTTGATTTGCCTATTGAAATATAATTTTCCCTCAGGTCAGAATGTAAATAGCTACCGAGACACGAGTGAAAGCAATGAATCAGTATCACTCATGCCTGCACCAACCCAAATGTCAAAAGGATTCCGAACTGTATATAAACCAAAAGTTGGCGGTTTAAGGTTTTCCCATCTCATCGAAAAAGTAGCCAAAATCGATCCTGAAGTGAGAATAAGATTTACATCTCCACATCCCAAAGATTTTCCAGATGATTTACTTTATGTGAGTATAATAATGAGCGGTGGGTAGAATGGAATACAGTATTCTGTTCGATTATTAGATAGTATTTAATGTTCCTGAAAAACACACCAGAGTTCTTGAGAGGGTCTAGTTCTTGGAGGCAACCACTAGGAATCGATAGATGCATTCTTGTGTAGTATTATAGCCTCATATTGATTCTTGTTTTTGTCTCAGTACTGTTTTCCATCTGGATGCTAGAATACATTAAAATTGAAGAAAGCCCTGACGTGAAGTTAGAAGCTTTCTAGCGTTTGTTCATATTGGGAAAAAGATTAATCAAATTTGAATATCCCTAGCTCAGAGTGTGACGTTACCCCGTCTCTACCAAACTGCGTTGCCATCGTTTACCTTCGGAAATAGAGATCTCGGGCGGCACCTCTAGTTTAAAGTGTTGAGGACACTAAGAGTACCTATTGGCTGTGTCCTATAGGGTCCGGGAGCTACTAGCCAGAGAAGGTTATGTCCAGCATCGGCAAGTTCATCGGCATTTTCATTTCCTTCAACACCACAAAGCCCAAGCCATAGTGAATTGGAACTTTATAAAGGGTTTTCCAATAAGAGGTGTTATCTTGATATTCAAAGAAAAATGAAAAAAAGAAGAAGCTATGCCGTTAACAGTGGAAAATAACATCAGGCAAATGACCACCACGACCACGCTTAAAGGACCATACCCTTTTAATGAAATTTTCCATAACCAAATCGCAAAGTGGCTGCCCTATGTCCTCGATAGCCTCACGCATTCCATCTTTGAGGTCTTGAATCGACGCTGGGCAATTGGCGTAGACCTTCTCTTTCACGTGGCCCCAAAGGAACAAGTCGCAAGGTGTCAAATCACAAGATCTCGGTGGCTAATTGTGATCACCTCTTCGAGAGATAACACGGTCCGTGAACTTTTCCCGCAAAAGATCAATAGTTTTTCGTTGCTTGTGTGGCACGTAGCGCAGTCTTGGTGAAGTAAACGCTGACCAGATCAATACTATCCAATTTCGGCCATAAAAATCATAAATCTCTCGATAGCGCAATCCATTCACTGTAACTGTTGCTCCAGATTCATTTTCGAAAAAGTAAGGTCCAAGGATTCCGCCGGACCATAAACCGCACCAAACAGTCACACGTTTAGGATGGAGAGGCTTTTCAACAAAAACTCTTTGGTTTCCACTGCCCCAGATGCGACAATTTTGCTTGTTGACGAAGCCACCTAGTAGTACGGTGTAATTAGACCTAAACCTCAACATCCAAAGTAAAAGTTTTTCTCCAACACCAAATTGCTCTACATAGTCCTCTTATTCTATGGTAAAAAGTTACACCATTTTGAGCGTCGGATTTGGGAGTGAGGGGGGGGGGAATTTGAAAAATCACTAGTTTTTTTTAGTTTTTCGTAAATATTTCAAAAACTAAGCGGTTTATCCTAAACATTGTTATATACAAAAATTTTCTACGTTAAATTTTAAATAAGAATGGTCCTTTTCTTAATCACTCTAAATTGTACGGCTCAAGAGTTACAGACGGTGTAAATGTTAACTTTTTCGTAATTTTGATAATTTTTAAAAAAATAAGCTTCGTAAAGAATGTTGCTATTTCAGTGGCCGGTGGTATGTTAGTGATAAGCCCTTGAAGGGACGACAACCTCACCACCTTATCAGGGGGCACTCTTTTTAAGGGAAAAGAGGCTTCCACAGGCCTAGGCCATATAAACCTGTGGTACGGAGAAACCCACCCTGAACTTTCTACGAACATTGCAACATAAATTCACTATCAAATTTAGAATGTTCAATGTCTTTATTAACTTCACTCATCCTCCAGCACATTATCCTCCTCCTCTAGCTCGTCGTCTAAGATGTTATTATTGTCCATGTTATCACATGCTTGGCCTGAGCAATTGCTGCATATGCTAGTGCAGTTTAGACCACTCCTTCTGCATTCACAATTACGAACGCATTCATCTTTGCAAGTACACATTATAAGGTACAGTAATTCCTGGGGGGCTGCAGGACGTGCTGTTGTAATTGGTGTCAGGTGGTCGCCAATCTTCTTCCAACCCCACTTGAGTGGATCCTTATCTTCATTCAGCCACTGTTGTACCTGGTGGTAGGTCCTAAATGAATGCTGTCTGGACGCTCCTGAAGTGGGGGTAGTATCCAACTTCAGTAATGCATGTATAGGCTGCTTTGCAATCGTTTTCAAGTAGGACTGGTAGCGGAGACAATCTAGATCTTCAGTGTTCTTGGCTCCAAACATTGCAAGTAGGAAGTAATTTCCTGCATCAGCCACTGCACTGAGTTCGGCTTTGGGGTTGTTAAAGACCAGAAGTTTTTCACGAATAATGTATACTTGCAAAGATGAATGCGTTCGTTATTGTGAATGCAAAAGGAGTGGTCTAAACTGCACTATCATATGCAGCAATTGCTCAGGCCAAGCATGTGATAACATGGACAATAATAACATCTTAGACGACCAGCTAGAGGAGGAGGATAATGTGCTGGAGGATGAGTGAAGTTAATAAAGACATTGAACATTTCAAATTTGAAAGATATTTATGCTTAAGAAATGAATATATGTTCCAATGTTCGTAGAAAGTTCAGGGTGGGTTTCTCCGTACCACAGGTTTATATGGCCTAGGCCTGTGGAAGCCTCTTTTCCCTTAAAAAAGAGTGCCCCTTGATAAGGTGGTGAGGTTGTCGTCCCTTCAAGGGCTTATCACTAACATACCACCGGCCACTGAAATAGCAACATTCTTTTACGAAGCTTATTTTTTTTAAAAATTATCAAAATTACGAAAAAGTTAACATTTACACCGTCTGTAAATCTTGAACCGTACAATTTAGAGTGATTATGAAAAGGACCATTCTTATTTAAAATTTAACGTAAAACATTTTTGTATATAACAATGTTTAGGATAAACCGCTTAGTTTTTGAAATATTTACGAAAAACTAAAAAAACTAGCTTCAAACGTGACATCAACCAAAAGAGCGGGCTATTCAAAATAACACCTCTTATAGGAGAATCCTATATCAGGAAATCATCGGAATTAAGATTCCGAATTTAAGAAACCTTATTCTGAAACACCGTGTATAATTTTCAATATTAGAATCCACTTCTGTTTCAGACAATTAAAGAACATCCCAACATCTGCAAAAGCCTTCACTTACCTGCTCAGTCTGGAAATACTCAAGTTCTTGAAAGAATGCGACGAGGGTATACCAGAGAAGCTTACCTTGAACTGATAGAACATGTCAGACAAATTTTACCAAATGTTGGAATTCTTCTGATTTTATTTGTGGGTTTTGCGGTGAAACAGACTTGGAATTTCAAGATACATTGAGTTTAATCAAGGCGGTGCAATACAATTCTGCCTTCTTGTTTATGTACAGTATGAGAGAAAAAACTACAGCCCATAGAAGGTTAGTGATACTTATTATTCTGCTTAATGAATTGAAGTTTTTTTTGGATACTAAAAGATTATAAGTGCATTTGGTAATTACATCACTGAGCCGAGAATATCGAGCTGATTTTATGATCACGTGATTTTCGAGTCTTTGTACGGTTAAGGAAAAACCAAACGCTATTTCGAAATTGAAATATAGTCCGTTCATGAAAGTTGAGCCGTCGGTTGGCCATGATAATTTGACATATTCCACTGTGTATATTAAAATTCTAGGTTATGTTTTATTTTCTTGTCAGATTGATACGCAATGTTGTCAATATTGCATAGAGTTGTCTGATAACTCTCAAGCTCGTCGGACGAGGCCGGGTACATTCGGCAACATTTAATTTATTTCACGTTATGACAGCAAATACTGCCAACTTCAGATAAATAAAGAAACGCCTACTATGTGCTCAACCTTTCGTGAACGGAGTATATGTATTTTCATAACAGAAATATTGCTTATTGTTACTCGGCAAATTTCGCATTCATGAATAATTACGCGTATGCATTGGCGAGACGTACGTAGTTGTTTGTGCTCCCCATTTTCACCGAGATTTTCTGCGATATATTGACTAAAGATCAATTGTGCCATTATTATTCCAACAGTAAGTAACTTAGGCTGCATAAATTCGTTTTTCCGAATACTTCATTTCATTTATTTGTTCGATATTACAAATATTCCTAAACAATAACACAAGCGATCATCAAAACATATTCGCTTGCTTGTGTGACCGTTGACCTTGGTCCGCACCCCGGAGAACCAGTTCTTAACTTCTATACGAGGTACTGGGTAATGTGTTGATGCTTCAGGCTCGCGTGCGCGTATTTCCGTGTATCTATTCATTTTGTTTTGGATCGTTCTCTACTTTCCTTACCTATCTACTAATTCCCATATCCGTGGCCTTCCTCCTCTGTCGAAGACTTTCTTACGGGCCCAGGAAAGTGAAGAGTCTACTTGTTTTTTCCTTCCTTTTGTTCATTGCTCCAGTATGCCGCGTATTTGCCAGGGGTGTACTAGGTCTATTTCCAGTACGGCTGGTTATGCATCGTGCGGAAAATGCAAAAAATCTTTCCACTCAGAATGTGTGAACCTTACCACCACTGACCTTGATTTCTTGAGGGAAAGTGGTGGTAAATGGTGTTGTCCGATGTGTACCTCAAGTGAGCGCCTGCTTAGAAGTAATTCTGGTAGCAACAGATCGCCGTCTCCTTCCCAAAATACCAGTACTCCACCCACGGCCGAATCAGGAGATAAAGCTATGACTATCACTCATTTTAACTTACTGATGGATCAAGTGCGCAGTTTAGCTTCTACTTTGGATCGCGTTGAGCGGAGACAAGATGATATCTTGACTCGATTAGAGGATTGCACTGCTGCCATTAACCGTCATTCTGATACTTTGGCCGTACATCAGACCAAGATTGATTCATGCGTTGCCGATATATCTGTGCTAAAAGATACCCAGACCAAATTCACACAGGATATAGCATCATTGACCAATAAAGTTGCCAACCTGGGGACTCCCCCTCAACAGACATCCTCTGACATTTCACCTCAAACAATGGTTCCGGAAATTCTTGATCGTGTGAAGCGTTCTTATAATCTAATAGTAGCTAACGTCCCTGAATCTAACACCGCCTCCGATAGGGAAACTATTCACGCTATTGTGGACCAGGTGAGCTCCTCGTCCGGTCAACTAATCACCAATGTGTCTAGAATGCACGCTAAAGACTCTACCCGACCTCGGTGGATTAAGGTTACTTTTTCAAATCCTGAGATTGTACAGACCATCCTGCGAAACAAATCGACAATACTCGGCAATCCTCGCTTTCGTTCTATCAAAATTCAGGACGACAAATCTAGGGAACAAAGAGCAAGTCTGAGGTCATTGCGGGCTGAACTGCAGGAGAGGCAATCCGCGGGTGAAAAGGACCTAACCATAAAGTATGTCAAAGGAATTCCTACCATAGTTGACGCACCACCTTCGACCACCAATCAAAACCTAAAAAACTGAGTCATGTACACAATTGGCCTGTTATCTACACCAATATTCAATCCTTGCCATCCAAGCTCACTGAATTGATCTCCTTCGTACAGTTACACAAACCCTTTCTGATATTTATCTCCGAATCCTGGCTCTCTCCCCGAATTCCTAACTCTGCAATCCACATTCCAGACTACACAATATACAGAGAAGACAGTAGAGAAGCACCAGGTTATCGGGGTGTATGCATATATGTTCACAAACATATTACTAACAACTTTTCTGTCGATTCCCTCCACCAAGATTGGACAGACATCGATAATGTATTCTTGAAGATTTCCAGCCCTCAATTTTCACTTTTGACCGGATGTATATATAGGCCTCGTCAATGCGACGCCGACCAAGTCTGTGCTGATTTCTTGTCTGGAATGTCGGAGACAAATAATAATACCTTGATCATGGGGGACTTCAACTGTGCTGATCTCAAGTGGCCACTTCCGTATTTACCGCCATCATCATCGCCATCTTATTCGTATGCCGAGCTTGTCTTCAACACTAGCCTTCAGCAATTGGTGGAAATGCCTACCAGGTATAGAAATGGTCAGAACCCGTCTATTCTTGATTTGGTCCTTGTTAACGACCCCAACCTCATTTCGGATATAAAATACTTGCCCCCATTTGGCAAATCAGATCACGTCACGCTATCTACTGAAATACAGTTCCGCGCTTCAAACATCCAAAAACATCATAGCAAGGAGGTACGAAAATTGGACTATGAAAACATCTCCGGGAATATTGACGAAGTCGATTGGGAGTCTCTTCTCCTTCCCCTAGACAGCATCGACTTGGCATGGAGCACGTTTATCAGCACTATCGATCGGATTGTCACTAGCAACACCCAAGTGAAAATCATCAAACAAAATCCACTTAAACCTTGGATAAACGAACACTGCCTTCGCCTCATAAGGCGAAAAAAATCATTGTGGCAAAGATACCTCAGAACAAGATCTAATGCTGATTACGACTCACACCGAAATTTCTCCAACCATGTTTCGTCCTCACTTCATAAATCCAAAACTGCGTTCGAGAATAGTTTGGCGTCCTCTAGGAACAAGAAAAAACTGTTCAAATACATAAGATCTTTCTCAAATACCAAGGTGAGTGTTCCACTCGTCAGGAATCCTTCTGGTGGGGTGAGTGCTAACATGAAAGAGTCAGCTGATATTCTTGCTGAGGTTTTTTCTCAAGCATTTTCGCCCGAGCCACCTGGTGCCAGACCATTGCCAACAACTCCTCGCTGTGTCTCTGATATATCTAGCATTGAAGTTACGGAGGAAATCGTGAAAAAACACCTTGTTAACCTGAAAACATCATCAGCCCCAGGTAATGACGGAATATCTCCATATCTCCTCAATCGTTGTGCCAATGCTTTTGTCGCTCCCCTTACTCTCATATTCCGCAAGTCGCTTTCCTCCTCCTCTCTTCCCTCCGATTGGTTATTCGCCAGTGTAACACCGATTTTCAAGAAAGGAGACAAGCTTTGCCCTCACAACTACCGCCCCATATGTCTCTTATCTACTGCTTCGAAAGTGTTGGAGAGAATAATCTGTGAACAGCTTCTCGACTTTTCCCTCTCCACCAAACTGATACCTGAGGAGCAACACGGATTTGTTCCAGGGCGATCAACTGCCACCAACCTTCTTTCGTGTCTTTCCGACTGGACTAGAGCTTGGGACCACGGTCAACCTACGGATGTGATTTATCTGGACTTCTCCAAAGCGTTTGACAGGGTCCCTCTTGGCCGTCTGTTAATTAAGCTCGAACACCTGGGCATCCGAGGGAATTTGCTGCAGTGGATCAGAGCCTTTCTATCTGGCCGCTCGTATCGGGTGAGGGTTGGTTGTGAGTTTTCTTCTTCGTCTTGGCCCGTACTCTCTGGTGTACCGCAGGGATCAGTCTTGGGCCCTCTTTTATTTCTTCTGTACACATCCGATTTACCGTCCATGTTCAGATCTTCTGTTTCCCTTTTCGCCGACGACGTTAAGCTTTACAACTGCCCCACAACACATCATTCCACGCTTCAGGACGATCTGGACAGACTGAGTGGCTGGTGCGACGACTGGTTACTTCCTCTAAATATAGAGAAGTGCTCGGTTCTCCACATAGGAAGAAACAACCCTCGTAAGCAGTACAGCATCGGTGGTCGCCGTCTGTCTCCTGTTCCCGGCAATGCGACCTTGGAATAACTGTCTCTGAGGATCTCAGCTGGCGAAGCCACATCGACCACATTTCATCCAAAGCCAAACAGCTGACTTATACATTTTACAGAGCGTTCAAGGGTTGTGATGATCGAACATTTGGGACCATCTTCAAGTTTTATATTCGACCCACGCTCGAGTACGGAGGTCCTGTCTGGTGGTGTACTACGAGAGGAGAGGAGAGTGTGCTCGAGAAGACTCAGCGGTGGGCTACTAGGATTGGTTATGGACCTGTTAGGCCCTCATATGAGCAGCGGCTTGCATCCATGGGGCTCACTACCTTCGGGGATAGGCGTGTTCGTGGGGACCTGATCTTCTCGTTCCGCGCAATGCATGGTTTGCTGGGGACAGATTCCGCGACATGTTTACCCTCAATAACAACAATCTTCGAGGACACAGATTTAAGTTGAGACGAGAGAATTTCAAAACTAACCAGCGTCAAAATTTCCTCACCAACAGAATCTTCAACATATGGAACTCTCTTCCCGACTCCGTTGTCCGGTCCCGGTCTGTCAGTGCGTTCAAGAGGAGTTACGACAGATGGAAATCTGAGCAGCAGCCATCACTTCTTTATTGAGATGAGCTACATTTCAATTGTGTTTTTCTTGTCATGTATATGCTTTTTTTATTGTACTATTGAGTTTATAGGTTTACTCAACCTCAACTCTTGTTTGTTTAATAATAATAATAATAATAATAATTCTCAAATTATTTTTGACCTGGGGCAGGGTATACTCTGGCCAGCACATCTACATATGTTGCGACAGCCAGGGAACTCTGAAATCTCTATCCGATGTTAGAGTTGATTCTCTTTTGGTAGAAGAATGCAGGAAAGCTCTGCGTGGGCTGGGCTCTGATAACTTTTGAAAGTAATCTGGTGTCCGGCTCACGCGGATATACCTGGTAACGTTAAGGCAGATGAACTGGCTAGGCGGGGAGCCGGATTAGCATTTGTTGGTCCAGAGCCTGCGCTGCCAATCTGTCGCACATCTGTCAGAAGTTTCTTCAGGAACTGGCTGAACAGGTAATTTTCCTCGGAATGGAGCGCAGGAGTGGGCCTGAGGTGGTCGAGAATTCTCATTGAGAGACCGTCCTCGCGATCTGAGGTCAATAGGCTTCTGTTGCTGGAGAGGAAACAACTCGGTCTGGTGACTGGTGCATTGACTGGTCACCTGTTTAACAAGCATTTGAAGAGAATGGGATTGGCGAGCTGCTCCCTATGCCGGTGGTGCAGGAGTACTGATGAAACGGTTGAGCATATTTTGTTCAACTGTGGGAACCTTAATGAGTTAAGGTCAACACACCTAGGAAAAAAAAGTCTCTATAGAACGATGCGGGTGAACAATGGGCCACTAGGTCTCAGTTCGGCCGGAAAGGCACCGCACAGAGAAGAAGACCTGGGGCCTATTGCACCAAATACTTTGCAACTTTTCACTTTTCAAATTATTTAAGTTGCACGAAACGCATTCTCGATTGAAAAATTCAATGTGAAAAGTCAAGTGCATAGTGAAAACCACTCCGCAGAAATTGAATGTTGGGAAAAATGTCGTGCAACAAAACTAATTTTTACTTTTGAAATTTGTCAGAATGCAAAGTGCGATGTGAAAAGTTGCAAAGTATTTTGGTGCAATAGGCCCCTGGTCATCTGCAATTTGAATAAATCGTTTGACGTTTCTAGGTTATATTCTCTCGACAGCGCTATATGCTCGGTCGATTTCCTCTGAGCTCTTCGAGTGATATCCGAGCGATCGCTGAGGTTATAACCAAACAATACACTGAATGTGTAAATAATAACCACGATTGAGCGATCTGATCTCTTAGATGTAATTATCAAATGCACCTTATGTTGAATCATTTTGATTGAGATATTTTATGAATTTTAGTAAGTCTTCATTGGTGTAAGGCCAAATAGGGCAAATTCATTATCTCTCAATAGTTGTAAATACTCATGCAATATTCTGAACTTCCACTCAAATTTTGAAGTGTCATCCTCCAACTTAAAACCCCCAATCTCGGATTGAAAAGTAGACCTAGAGATGCCGTTACGCATCTGTTGACGCAGCCAAGTAGAATCTGTTCATGCACAAGAACAACATTTCGGCGTTGCGAACTTGTGCCCTATCTTTATTCCGTGGGACAATTGGTATACTGTTCTCTTACTCTGATACTAACGGATAGCGTCTGTTACAAACACTTCTGTCAGTTTGGTAACATCGTCTGTTAGTGTTTAGTTTCTCGCTACGTCGTGCTTCATATAGAGTTGACGTTAATAAACTGGATTATTTTACAGATTTGGTGACAGTTCATCATTGCTTTAGGGTATTCCGATAATTATAGCTATGGCAAAATTACAAAAATGTTGTATTATATTCAGAAATTGCAGATATAACCTATTGTTTTCTTCACCTCAGTGCGTCAGTGAAATGTTTTCCATCTCACTCTAATGTTTGGTTGATTTTAATGCTGTACTTTTCACGCGTAGGGGCATCTCAATTTGCCCCAAACTAAACACTAATAGACGATGTTGCCAAACTGACAACATTTTCTGTAAAAGATGCAAGCCGTTAGTATCAAAGTAGGGGAGCGGTAGGCCAATTATCCCAAAACGGAATAAAGATACTGCACGAGTTCGCAACGCCAGAATATTGTTCGCGTAAATAAACAGATTCCACTTGGCTGCATAGCAAATGCGTGAAGGCATCTTTAGGTTCACTTTTTACACTGAGCCATAGATGCTCTGTTTGATACCACTTCCTTGCATTTTGCTTTGAACGAGGACAAGATTAACCTCGAAGTATGAGTTTAATATTGATTGACATTGAAGATAACAAACGAATGTAGAATAATTTTCATAATAAAACCCTCCCTCAAAAAAAAACATTAAACATGGAAGGGCACACTAGATTTTAAGAAATATTTCACAAAAGCCAATAAATGCAAACAAAGCTAAAGACAATCCGAACATAAACTGGGACTGAAAAAATAAATTTGGTTATGTTATTGATACGACTGTCACTTCAAATCCTAAACCAGATATGTTCGTAAATTTAGAACCCTGGTCCGTTATCCGTGTAGATCACGGACCACGGACAATCAGGCCACGCTGAGATCTCTGGAATCGCATCGCCATTGTTCTCTGCTGACTTGGGAGTGACGTAACACCATAAAGCAACAGGCAAAAGGCAATAAAGTGAACTGGAGTGCCAGGGCATTGTGGTGCTTGAGGAAATGAAAAAACACATGAACTTGCAAAAAGTGCATATAGGTTGACACATGTTGAACCTGAGCCTTTCTGTCGGCTTGAAAAAGACCAATATGAGGTAGCAATGGGAGTTGAACAACAAAATAGCTCTATGGAAATACCGCTCTGAACTCACTCAGTCCAAAAATTCGTGATGATTTCATCTACCTATACCAAAATGCTTGTTTCAATATCAAAATCAATCAAAATAATTATTAAACTCCGTTCTCATATTATTGAGCGCGAATAAGGCGTTTGTTTATTTATCTGAGATGGGCAGTAGGTATTTGCTGTCATAACAATGAACAAAGTCAACGTTGCCGAATGTACCGGGCCTGTTCTGACGAGCTATTTTTCAATTATCCAATTCAACCCACCCCAAAGCACGTGAGTTTCAATTTGGTTTTCAATCACATTTTTTTTGTAGATATAAAGACGATGTTTCAAACTTTATAAAACATGAACGCCTAAAGCAGATGACAGAACTGTACAGGTATTATGCAGAGAAAAAAAATCGCTCCCAAATTGGACAAACTCAACTACTGCTCATCGAAGGACCCAGTAAAAGAAGTGAGAGTAATTTGGTCGGTCGGAACGACCAAAATAGCAAAGTTATTATTCCGGGGTTGGATCCAGTTCCAGGAAAGAATGAGTATGATGAATGCAGAGTGTTGAAACCAGGAGATTATGTAGCTGTTTATATTAATTATGCAAATTCACAAATACTGAAAGCAATACCTTTATACAGAACGACATTGACAGATTTTTCGTATTCTCAAAATGATCATTGTAAATATGGATATGCTAAAAATTAAATATAATTGTAAGGAATAGGAAGCTAATTAATTTTCTTTAGTTTGTGACTATTTTACATGCACAATCTGGCAACCGAAAGGATGTATGGCACTTACTGCGCATGCGTCATTCCGTTGTCAACAAATCGCCGCCATCTTACATGCCTAAACCGATGGTTTATCGGATCCATAGTCATGCTCGATGTGGTAAGGGATCCACCCGTTCAACTAAGATATTTTAAAAGACAATGAATTAATAGAACGTCTTTCTTTATAGACCAGGGCCGAAACCTTCAAAAATGGTAAAAAATGAAAAAAAATCGCAGTAGGATGAAACCCATTAGAAAAGGAGGGGAATATGATCAAAATGAAAGGAAAAATAAATTACGGTCGATCTGAGTTCGGGAAGTGGGAGGGGTGAGTTTTTAAGGGTGAAAAATGGTTTTCCTTGATTTCCGGCAAAACTACAAGTCCTATGGAAAAAAATTAAATGGCAAAGTTGTAGGTAATGAAAAGATCTACAACTTTTGTATCGACAATTTTTTCACATAACCTCAAAATTTAGGTGAAAAATTCAAAAAACCAAGTTTTTGGTTTTTATTTATATCTTTTTGAAAAAAAACTTTTTTTTCACGAAATTTTGTGAAAACTTACCTTATTATGTCCCGAATACACTGTAATTTATTTGATTTAAAATATTTATGTTTTCGTCTTATTTTTACTCAATATCAAAAAAGCACCCCAATTTTCAATCGAAAATTCTGACGTCAAAACATCAGCTTTTTTCAAAAAGTTTAAAGGCTTTTTCTTCATTGAAATATCTACTTTCTGATGGTGTGAAAAAAATATACATTACTATAAGGAGTGTTCTCAGAATCAACGATTTATGAAACCCACCATTAGAGTAACTCAGTCCCCACTTCTCTATGAAATAACTTACAATGGGTTAAAAACTAACCAAAAGTCACTCAGGTATATGAATTATCTCAAAACAGCAATAAATAGTCATCTAAAAATATTATTTAAACAAGATTCTACACCTTTTTCAAAATATTGTAGATGTCTTATTAAATATTAACTTTATTAACTTATTTTTTTGTTAATTATAGAAGTACTAGCAAACCCGGCAAACTCCGTTTCGCCACCAGATGGCTTCGTTTTCTGTAACATTTCGTTTGGTGATAAAAAAATGAAGAAAATTTTTTTTTATATTTGAAAAGAAACAACAGTAATAAATTCATTTCGATTACAAAAATGAAGTGTTACTTAGTTAAACTTCTCTAAGTAAATGAAAGAGAATCCAAAGTAAATACTGAATCGAAGCGTTATACGTTTCCGCAAACTATCCGTTTTTTTGAAATGCTCTTTGGTAAACCATATTTTTGTTTTTGGCCTGACGTAAACACAAACAAAGCGGATGGTTTTCCAACTCGTGAACACGTATAAAGTATAACTGCCATGTAAAAAACAATGATTTTCTAGTCAGGCCAGTAGATCTACCTTTTTAAGTAGATTTGTGAAACCGGTAGATCTTTCTTTCTAAGTAGGATAATTTAACCGGTAGATCAATTGAACCGATAGATCAGATGAACAGTAGGTCTTTCGAACCGTTTTGTATACCTCGATAGATCATCATTGGTTATTGATGTTCATAGATATTTGATATATTCCTTGGCAGGGGGGTGAAACGCTAGAAGTAAAATCTACAACACGGACATACGTCTCCCCATTTATTTGGGGGCGGAGCCAAGCAGTGACGTATGTCTGAGCTGAATCCAAGTTATGTCAAATTTAAATGGGATGGGATGTGAATGATGTGATTGTCAATGCTGCCATTTTATTGTTTGTGTGTTGTTTGTTTGAGTCGAAGAAGGAAGTGAAAAAGTTGAGTTTCAAGTGGAAAAATTGTTTAAATATTGCCAATATGAAAGTATTTGTGAGGAGATTGAAGTTATATAAGTTGATATGCAATAAGGTTATAGTAATCATTCTCTTTTTGGATGAATGAATCAGTGTTATTGTGTACTGTGTAGTGACTACCTATAGTGACTTAACATGACTTTTTTAATAAAGTGTTGATTTTCTATACGTATTATATGAACAAATGCTTCAACATTTGTCAACAATTGCTCCGAAGTTTTTCAACTGTACTCAAATTGTAAGACCTGTGGTTGATCATGAATGTTTTTAGTTCAAAACATTCAATAGTTATGTACTGTACAATTGAGCATAATAAAATAATTATTTTTATAATGTATATTTTCTTTCAAATCTGCCTTTTTATTCCGAAACAATAGGAAAAGCAAGTAAAATAAATAAAAAATATATATTATCTTCTTTCTCTCTCTTTCTGGAACACAGAGCATTGTCAAAATTCGGGACGAAACCATAGAACCTCTCTCTTACAAAAAGCGACCACCCCTCAGAATCCAATCGCCCATTTATTTTTGACGTTTCAAATGTCACGCGTGTTGTAAGGGTTTAGTAGGCAGATAGCACTTCTTATATTTTATGTTCTGTGTTCCTTGGTATCTGTCTGACTACACTACACACCCTGTATATACTCAGAGCGTCTATTGAACATTTATGGGAAAAGTAATACAAATGTTCGTGTTAGGAAGTAGAAAATTACAATATTTGGCATTTTTATGAAGAGACCCTGTATAAATCAAACCACCATCGATAGTAAATCATTTGAAATTCAAAAACTTCTTCGTTTCTGTGGAAATGTCCCTGTGATAATGCAGAAATTCAAAATATTCGACATGTTTATAGGAGCACCCCGTATGATTCGGAGCATAGTATCTATATTTAAAATTCCACCTCCTATAACGAATCACTCGAAATTCAAAAGCCCCTTCAATTTCATTGAAAGCTTTCTGTTATAACGTAGAAATGTGAAATAATTGATAGATTTATAGAAACACCCTGTATATATCTAAAACGTACCTGTATAAAACATGCACATGAAAATTTTGAATTATTTTCATCAGCTTTCTTTGAACCTGGAAAAAATACTTTTTATCCAGAATAAACAGAACATGCCACCATGGGGTTTCGAAACCGGTACACTACCAGGTCCACACACCTAGACGTTAGTCGTTACACCACTTGCCTTGTTACACGTGACGACTGTTTATCTCAGACTTCAACGGGTTTTAACATGTAAACATATCAGGAAATCGAAAAAATATATATTGAAATATCGATAATTATCATAATACATACAGTTTTATATCATTTCCTGGCGTATTTTTTCCTAAAATACGAATAATCCCCGAATTTTGTTCTCATCACGTTATTTGTCAGTGAAAAGGGATATTCGGTTTAGTAGAAGCCTCAAATATCACTGCGACCTGAAATGATGCTTTTGATTGCTGAAATGTTAGGAATTCGTTGAATGAACGTTGAAGTTGATGATTTCATATGGACTTACCTATTCAAATAACGTTTTCCACTCGAAACGAACAAATGTTCACATGAGACGTACCTATGTCAAAAATATTTTCTTCAGAATTCCTGCAACTAATATCTTCGTTAATTAACGTTATAGAACTACTCGAAAACGATATTCGTACCTTTTTTGATTCGGATCTGGCCTTTTTCTTCTGAAATGAGGAAATTGTTGGAAGCACTTCCCTCTCGAAAGGAGACTTGACAGTTGTCATTGAATTCGGTCATAAATAATGAAATTTTCAGAAATATACCAATTTCCTACGTTCTTCTCGATATCTTGAAATTTTTCCTGAATTTTCTTTGCTACAAACCTAGCGGAGGCCGAGACCTTTGCAACGAATGCAAAACCGTTGAAATCGGCCCGTGCGTTCTGGAGTTAAAGCGTCAGGGAGGAAAACCCGACTTATTTTTATATAGTAGATATTTCAATTTGTAATTTTTTCGTTTATGAATGAAACAGGAAATCTTACGTTTTTTGAGTAATTAAAGAGTAAATTTTAATAAAACCTCAAAATTGTACATAATAATTAAAAAAAATTTCGAATTTGGGTTTTTTCAATTTTTTGCATTTTCTGAGAACATTTCTAGTAATGTATATTTTTTTTACACCATCAGAAAGTAGATATTTCAATGAAGAAATCATTAGGTACAAATTTGAGATATTCATTAAAATTTACTCTTTAATTACTCAAAAAACGTAAGATTTCCTGTTTCATTCATAAACGAAAAAATTACAAATTGAAATATACTTCTATAATTAACAAAAAAATAAGTTAATAACTTTAATATTTAATAAGACATCTACAATATTTGAAAAAGGTGTAGAATCTTGTTTAAATAATATTTTTAGATGACTATTTATTGCTGTTTTGAGATAATTCATATACCTGAGTGACTTTTGGTTAGTTTTTAACCCATTGTAAGTTATTTCATAGAGAAGTGGGGACTGAGTTACTCTAATGGTGGGTTTCATAAATCGTTGATTCTGAGAACACTCCTTATAGTAATGTATATTTTTTTCACACCATCAGAAAGTAGATATTTCAATGAAGAAAAAGCCTTTAAACTTTTTGGAAAAAGCTGATGTTTTGACGTCAGAATTTTCGATTGAAAATTGGGGTGCTTTTTTGATATTAAGTAAAAATAAGACGAAAACATAAATATTTTAAATCAAATAAATTACAGTGTATTCGGGACATAATAAGGTAAGTTTTCACAAAATTTCGTGAAAAAAAAGTTTTTTTTGAAAAAGATATAAATAAAAAACCAAAAACTTGGTTTTTTGAATTTTTCACCTAAATTTTGAGGTTATGTGAAAAAATTGTCGATACAAAAGTTGTAGATCTTTTTATTACCTACAACTTTGCCATTTAATTTTTTTCCATAGGACTTGTAGTTTTGCCGGAAATCAAGGAAAACCATTTTTCACCCTTAAAAACACACCCCCTCCCACTTCCCGGACTCGGATCGACCGTAATTTATTTTTTCTTTCATTTTGATCATATTCCCCTCCTTTTTCAATGGGTTTCATCCTACTGCAATTTTTTTTTGTTTCAAAAATTATCGACCCTGGTCTATTATTACATCACGTAATTATCTTAATTTATTTTTCGTTCATTGTAAAACATTTGAAATCCGTTCATTATTCGGTCTGTTTTTAAAAAGTGTTCTATCTACATCCACATTCTAAAACAACCATATCTTTATAAGCATATCGGTAGGTGAGAACTCCATTATTATCTATATACAGAATTGATATGGAATCGAGACTGGTAGGTACACAGCATGATCTGGGTGTTCTCAAGGGTGAGACACTATGAAGTAAAGTTTGAACAATTGCATGCTTCGTGGGGCTCAGATGTTCTGCCACTGGATAAAAACATTTACCCTGGCACTGGAAGGCCTGCAAAATGATAAGGTTTGTTATTAATCAACATCTGATCGGCTGAGTAAAAGTATTACAAAACCTTAACTACAAAATAGGTAGGTATAATAAATTATACAAGTTATAATATTCCTCATGTGAAGTTTTGTGATTCATTGACAAAAATTAAGCAAATATGGGTACCTACTTAAATTGGATTGTATGAAATTGATGATATTATTTGTACATGGTTATTTTGTGGAATTCTTGCTTAGTCTGAAAATATTATTATTTGATCTGCGGAGCGAGCAAGATTATCTGTGACGTCATGACATTTGTTGTAGAGTGAAAATAATAAAAGAACGCTCAGGCGCAAAGGCTTATCAAGTCAAAGGAATTCGTAACCTCAAAACTATTATTTGCTGTCTTTCGCTCTGAAACGGTGTCTCTGCTTTCGCGGTACCACATATTGTAACAACAAAATTAGTTTCATCTTTCGTTACAACATCCAGAACATAAATAACTAACCTAAACTGTCCTAAACTAACTTTTAGGTTAGAATAAAATGACATTTGAAAGAGCTCTCGCTTTTGAGCGGGAGCGAATCTGATCTTCTTGCTCGCTCTGATAATAAAAGATCACGATGCAGAGTGAAGTGAGCGAAGAGAGCTTAATAAAAGACCAGCTGAGAGCAAGAAGTGCACGCCGAGCAGAATATTCAGACTAAGCATCTGAACGCTCATATAGCAGCACATTATTTTGCGTGCCATATAGCCTATTCGTTTTGAGATATTTCGTGCTCCTGAGTAACTCAAAAGCTCGAAATACGGCTTGCCATTGGCTGCGCACAAGCGCTGGAACAGCTCAGGAGCACGAAACTCCGCAAAACGAATACTGTAATAGTGATAGTAGGAGAGCCCAAGCGGGAATTTCGGGATTTACTACAGCGCGGTAATATACAGGGGGATACCTTTACCTGGTTGAGTTCTTCCACCAAATATGAGAACTATATACAGGAAGTCTACTTTTGAAGTGGGCAAACTTCGAGGAGTGATTTGCAACAAAAAATGTCGAAAAGGTCGAAATGTTAACGGTAACTCTTCAATTCAACATTTTTTGATATCACGAAATATTTCGAGTTTTTCTCTAAAATGAATGAATATATTATTTGGAATAATTAGATATTTTACGTTTTCTACTGTAAGGGAAAAAGAATGTTGAACAATAGCTTTCTCCTGTGTATCTTCCAGAAGCTGAATATCAATAATTGCCATGAGTTATGGAATAAACAGACTGCATCGAATTGATCTATGCTCTAAATGCATTTGCTAATATTATCCCCGTCTTCGAGGATTGAAGAAATATGTGCTAAAAGGTCTTTTCGGTATTTCAGTTTTGTTAATTTAATATCATTACGATCCATATGCTGTATCAAAGCTGTATGGTTTGGAGGTAGAAACATTCCATTCCATTACACTAATTAATTATTCTTGTCTGACTTTTTTGTCTTATACCATTGTGCACTATTATATACCAAAAGAACGCCCGATCGTCGTCATGAAAATTGAGTTACGACAAGTTAGATCCGTAAACCACGTATGCAACGATCGGAAATTCGGATTATTGAGTCTTGCAATCTGGATTATAAGGACATAATACAATCTTGACGTCAATCCGGACTAGTAAATATCCGGATTATCGAGTCTCTACTGTATATTGTAATTTTGCTTACCTCATAGCCCTTCGGTTGGATGATCCATTCATCATAATTTATTTCTGCAAAATCCACAAACAAAGGCTTTCGTTTACAGATATTCTTTAATCGTTTCAACTTTTTCTCGTAACTTTTTCTTGAGACCAAATCGTCCCATATACTATTGCTTTCTTCTTCATAGTCTTCATCTATAAATCTTTTTTTCCTTTTTTTGTTATTTTCTCTCTCTACTTTCATTTGTTGATCTTGATGGGACGAATTCGAAATGTACGAAAGTATCAATATTGGATAATCATGGTCTAAATCATCCTTATCTGGTGGAAGAAGTGATAATTTCAATTCATTTTCTTCTTCGAATTCTATAGAAACGACTGAAGATATGGAAATGACAACTTTTAAACTTTTTTCACGTCTATCAGTGTTATATAGCACTTTAGCAACTTGATCTGTTAGATTGAAGGATATCCAAGTATTGTTAGAATGGTGTATATGTAGATCGTGTGCATTTATTAATTTGTTTTCCAACTCATCGTACACAAATAGAGATATCCTCCTTTTTATTCCTGAAAAATATTACATTAATTATGACACTATGAAATTCCGATAAGAAACAAACTAATGGGTTTTCCAATAAGAGGTGTTATTTTGATATTTAAAGAAAAATGCAATTTTTCAATATAAATGATCGGATGTTTTTTTCATTATAAATAGGAAGCTATGCCCTTAATAGTGGAAAATAACATCAGGAAAATGACCACCACGACCACGCTCAGAGGACCATATCCTTTTAATGAAATTTTCCATAACCAAATCGCAAAATGGCTGCTCTATGCTTTCGATATCCTCACTAATTTCATCTTTGAGATCTTGAATCGACGCTGGGCTATTGGCGTAGACCTTCTCTTTCACGTGGCACTAAAGGAAGAAGTCGCAAGGTGTTAAATCACAAGATCTCGGTGGCAATCGTGATCACCTCTTCGAGAGATAACACGGTCCGAAAACTTTTCCCGCAAAAGATCAATGGTTTCGTTGCTTGTGTGGCACGTAGCGCCGTCTTGTTGAAAGTAAACGTTGTCAGATCAATACTATATAATTTCGGCCATAAAAAGTCATTTATCAGCTCTCGACAGCGCAATCCATTCAACGTGGGTTTTCTTCAATACTTTCGGCTACAACAACAATATTCTCGGTTGTTCTTGAGCGAAGTGCATGGGTTTTATTCTTCACATCACTAACTTGTCCCTACAGCTCGAACTGTATGTAAGTATGAATAACTTTAAACTTACCAATAGTAGATTCCTTCTTTCTGTAGATCATTGTCAAAATTTTCAATTCGGCGTATGTGAATATTTCGTCGTCGCTAGTTTCAGGTAAATCAAAGATCAACAAATGACTTTCAGCCGAATTTTCCCTCACACCATGTCCAGTGAAATTATCTTGAAAAAAATATGATAATAATTTATTTATATCTACAGGAAATCTGAAAAAACTGAATTGGTAATTTATTAAACTCAAATATTGATGAATGGAGGCAATAAAAACTGATACCTATAATATCAAGGCCCAAAATCTATAACCGAAAATATAACATAATAATCGTTGCGTAATAAAAAAAATTATAACATGAAAAGTCTCAATTACATTCGCCCTTTTCTAGATTTGGATTTTTTTCCCTGTGCTCTGGTATCATACGACAGAATAGTATGGTACCCCGTTTTGCACCAACCTCAGCTAGGGACTTTTTTGTTTCATGTACAGTAGAGACTCGATAATCCGGATATTTATTAGTCCGGATTGACGTCAAGATTGTATTATGTCCTTATAATCCGGATTGCAAGACTCAATAATCCGAATTTCCGATCGTTGAATACGTGGTTCACGGTTCTAACTTGTGGTAACTCAATTTCTATGACGACGACAGGGTGTTCTGTTGGTATATAATAGTGCACAATGGTATAAGACAAAAAAAGTCAGACAGGAATAATTAATTAGTGGAACGGAATGTTTCTACCTCCAAACCATACAGCTTTGATACAGCATATGGATCATAATGATATTAAATTAACAAAACTGAAATACCGAAAAGGCCTTTTAGCACATATTTTTTCGATCCTCGAAGACGGGGATAATGTTAGCAAATGCATTTAGACCATAGATCAATTCGATGCAGTCTGTTTATTCCATAACTTATGACATTTACTGATATTCAGCTTCAGAAAGATATACAGGAGAAAGCTTTTGTTCAGCATTCTTTTTCCCTTACAGTAGAAAACGTAAAATATCTAATTATTCCAAATAATATATTTGTTTTATGGTTTCGATAATAAAGCCTATATTTATTTCAACCGTTTTTTTAAATTGCATCTTTACTAAATTGTAAGACGCGGTATTCCGGATTCGTCATTAATCCGGATCATCCCTTGCATTAATTGATCCGGATTATCGAGTCTCTACTGTATTGTATTTTGTTAGCTCTCAATTCGAAAGAATATATATTTAGTATAAACAGGAGGGAAATGTTCTACTCATCTCCTGATCTTCTATTTATAGTTTAGGTTTTTTTTACTGTGGGAAATTTCAACTTGAATATATCATAATGTTGTTGCCATTCATGAACCGTTGATTTTTTAAACTTACCAGCATGTTTCGGCACCACACTACGAACAACATCAGCGTTAGAATTGTTCATTCCAGTTTTGTTATTTTCGTAAAGTTGTAACATAAACTTTGATATGTGACATTTGATTTTCTTCTTGGTTTTAGTTGCGTTTCCTTTTCCTACATTGGTTTTCCATTTTCAATATAAATCGCTCGCAAAACATTCACTTTTACCGAGGTATTCGAATTGTTCACCACTACGAAATCATTGGTAAAAATCAATAACATTAAAACCGACAGGAAAAAAACAGAAATTATGGTTAATAAATAATTTTCATCACGGTTCAATTTTTGTGGATAGATGATCAGAAGCTATTTTGAAACTGTATATGTGTGCGAGCGTCTTGGCGCTGAGCGCCGTTTTCGACCACTTGAAATCCATTTGCCGTTGCTTTCATCCCTTATCTATTGGTTTTGTATAAATAACTCGAGTGAGACAATTCATCAATTGATGGTCTTTGGTCGGCTCTATTCTTGTTAGCCACCGCTAATGAAACCGATATGTTTTATTCTACGACGTATTCATTTTGGAAGAATTTTGATGCAGAATGTTAAGGTTAGGTACTCGTATGCGCCTAGTCCCAGTACAACGAACTAAAATTTTTTTGACACATTCAAATACAGGGTGTTACATAATAGTGTGTCACAACTTGAGGGGGTGAATCTATATACAGTAGAGACTCGATAATCCGGATCAATTAATGCAAGGGATGATCCGGATTAATGAGGAATCCGGAATACCGCGTCTTACAATTTAGTAAAGATGCAATTTGAAAAAACGGTTGAAATAATATAGGCTTTATTATCGAAACCATAAAACAAATATATTATTTGGAATAATTAGATATTTTACGTTTTTTACTGTAAGGGAAAAAGAATGCTGAACAATAGCTTCTCCTGTAGATATATCTTTCAGAAGCTGAATATCAGTAATTGCCATGAGTTATGGAATAAACAGACTGCATCGAATTGATCTATGCTCTAAATGCATTTGCTAACATTATCCCCGTCTTCGAGGATCGAAAAAATATGTGCTAAAAGGCCTTTTCGGTATCTCAGTTTTGTTAATTTAATATCATTATGATCCATATGCTGTATCAAAGCTGTATGGTTTGGAGGTAGAAACATTCCATTTCACTAATTAATTATTCTTGTCTGACTTTTTTGTCTTTTACCATTGTGCACTCTTATATACCAAGAGAACGCCCGATTGTCGTCATAGAAATTGAGTTACGATAAGTTAGAACCGTAAACCACGTATGCAACGATCGGAAATTCGGATTATTGAGCCTTGCAATCCGGATTATAAGGACATAATACAATCTTGACGTCAATCCGGACTAGTAAATATCCGGATTATCGTTCTCCGGATTATCGAATCTCTACTGTATAAGTTCAAGAAAAAAGTTTATATAAACAGCTTCGTTACGGAGCTACAGGGTGTTGAAATTTCCAAAAAAATTGGTTTCTTCTTCTTAACTCCTGCAGTTTTTGAGATATTCAGTCCAATTTTGGAATGAGAGCTATTTTCAACAATATCCATCATTGCACGTCTTGAATCTCAACTAGAATCTACGGGGTGTTTTCTTTTCCGGAGCCATGTCTCCTTTTTCCCTCTCAAACTTTTTGCGGTACGCCACTAATCAGCGTAAAATTAATTTTTGCTATCTTCGTTCAATTTTAAAACTTTTTTGACTACCTACTGTAGTTTTTTCTCTTACCGTTTTCGAGTAAAAAATTATTGTTTGAGAGGGAAAGAGGAGATATGGCTTCCGAAAAGAAAACACCCCGTAGATTCTAGTTAAGATTCAAGACGTGCAATGATGGATATTGTTGAAAATAGCTCGCATTCCAAAATTGGACGGAATATATCAAAAACTGCAGGAGTTATGAAGAAGAAACCAATTTTTTGGAAATTGCAACAGCTTGTAGCTCCGTAACGAAGCTTTTATGGACCCATGTTATATAAACTTTTATCTTAAACTTATATATAGATTCACACTATTTTGTAACACCCTGTATTTGAATGTGTCAAAAAAATTTTAGTTCGTTGTACTGGGGACTATGAATAATTTTGCAACTGTTCTTTGTATATTAACCCTCCGTTAGTCGCGCACGGTGTGTGAGACCGACCAGACACTTTTTATCCTAATTTTCAGAAATTCAGGGGGCATGGCATCTCCGGCTCCGTCTATCTTTCCGTAAGGATGCGACAGAGAGTCCTTGCGAATCTCATCGTGAAACGTACTAGTACGAAAAAAATATATCGTGACACGGTCTGGGAGACCGGCGCGACTACTCTCGTACCCTATATTTTCATATCTTGATAGTTCGATTGTGCGGTGAGTTTCAGGTGTTTTTGTTCTGTATAACTTATAACGAGGTTAATTCATAGTTTTTTAGCCATGTGGTCGTACGAAAAAGAGCAAGCTCGACTGCAGAAATTACTAGAGGTTTTAGATGAGGAAGAGGATAAAATAGCAAATGACGAACATTCAGATATTGATCAGTATGAAGAAAAATTTGAATATTTAGAACAACAACATGCGAGTGATGACTCAGAGCAGAATATTTCTGATGATGATGAGGAAGAAAATCAAAGTAATACACTGTCGATTTTTTGGCAAAGATAAAGTGACGCGTTGGAAAAATTTCCCCCCACAACAAAAAAACTGCCTAAAAAATGGCCTTCATTAAGCTAAAATATGTTTGAAGAATCATTTTTATTTGATGAAAGGTGTAACTTTTTGTTATTTCTAGTCTTCAAATCCTTAGAGTTTGATTTTTTCTTTTTATGACTGAATAAAGTAAGGTGTATGAATAAAATTAATTTTTTTGGAATTTCCCCAATATATTTGCATCAATTCGAAATATGTACCAATCTTGCATTTTCTTGTCCCTCAGTTATGTTTTGAAAGACATCCATTTGAATTTTTAGGCAAAAACTCATTCCACTTAGCATTCAGAGCTCAAGGAGTAAGCACGGTCTGTGAGACCGGCGCGACTACCCATGTTAAAAATTTTGACGCGACTATTCGAGGGTTAATGAAATTTCCTACAGAAGTGGACATACATCATGGAATCATATTTTGAAAAACTCAGGGTGGTCCCAAGTCACTAACAAAGTACATTCAGTTACTTATACAGCTTCATGGAACAGCCTGTATAACGAACCTTAACGTGATGGGCGATGTTTGGATATCTGTGACATCTTGTTATTCAGAACCCAAAGCATCATAATAAAATTTTGAAAATTAGAAGAATTATTATCAAAATTTAAAGATTCATTTTTCCGTAGCTGCAATTTTGGAACGCCCTATAGAACAAACCAGATGTAAGACCTTCGTGAAAATCTGATATATTGTTCTTAAGGTTGGTATAAATAAAATATGTAAAAATGAGGAAAATTCACTGGACCCGCTTTTCTAAGTAAGTGTGCGGGGTCCTTTGGTCGAGAAAATTTCCTAGTGATTTGTGATATTATTGTGATTCGACTCCCCGCAATAACTATTATTCCACCATCGATACCATAAACTGCAAGAAAAATCCTTCGAAAGGGCGAATCTTCCGTTACAGAACCCTCAATCCGCCTCCTAACCCCAAACACAACGACCATTGCGCTCTGGCTGCACAAAGGGGTGGAATTCAGATCTCGGAAGCGGCTGAAAATTCAAATATGGAATCCGGTGGTGCGTATGGCGGTGGAAAAGCTGGCGGCGCCTTTGATCCTGTAGCTTTCGTGCAAAGACCACAAGTTATTCTAAGGGCCGTTTGTTGGGTGAGTAAAAAAATTTCCCTTGTTACTCTGGAAACCTTCCCCATTAGCCTTGACAAAAAAGGACAACACCATATGATTATTGATTTTCCGAAATGGGTCACTTGAAAGCATGTGAATGTGGTAATTGGTCTTCTAAATATGTTGTTTTGTGTGGGTGGAAATTTTCATTGTTTTCTCTACGTTTTACTCGTTCTGCTTCGTCACTTGATGCTAAAGAAGTGATAGCTATCTATAGCAAATATCATTGTAATGAGGATATCTATTCTGTATTCATTTAAACTGAATCCTTTCATATTTTTCAGTTGGAAAAATGAATTTTCGTAACATTTATGGTTTCCCAATTGAAACCTGGAAGTGTTCAGATGTTATAAATACACAGACATAAATTTCAACGATATCTTATAGAGTAACTATCAGTTACTCTATCAGACCAGGTGAAATAAGCCCTGAAAATGTGACAATGGTCAGAAATTTTTATTATTTTCTCTATGTTTTACTCGTTCTACACTCTGCTTCAACACTTGATGCTGAAGAACTGATAGCTATCAAGCAGATATCATTGAAATAAGTATATCTGTATTCGTTCAAACTGAATCCTCTCAGATTGGAAAAATATTGTTTTTACTTTCGTAATATTAATGATATTATAAATCGGAAATCTGAGAGTATTTCGATGTTATATGTACAGAGACATTTATTTAAACGATATCTGCCAGATAGCTATCAGTTACTTTATCAGCAAATGGTGAAATAGACGAATCGGCACAAAGAACATTAGCCAGAGCTCATAGAGAATACTGAGAGCTATGTTATCGTTCTGACTATAAATTGGAAACAAATGGACATAATTTTAGGACTTTTAAAAGTTTAATTTCTAGTTTATTCCAAAATATTTATGAAATTAACTTTAGTTTCACTACAATAAAGTATTGTTATATGAGGGCATATGTGTTTACCTACTCGTTCTAAGCTTTCTTTCACCACTTGATGCTAAAGTAGTGATAGCTATCTAGCTGATATCATTGGAATAAGTGTATCTGTAACTATTCATTCAAACTGAAATCAGTTTTTCAGTAATGTGTAGGGCGTAAAGATTTTCGAATATTTGAAACTACTTCATTTTCCCTTCAAACGATACCCCAGTGAAATAAAAATATTTTAAAATAATTTTTCATCATTTACGATGAAAAAGTATTCTATGAATCGTGGCGCATTCGCCATTTTGCGATTTATGATGAAATGTTTTTGGTGTCCTATGATAGTCAATAACAATGAACAAAAAATCAATACATCAACACAAAAGACACCTTGAAACATCATGAAGAATTTGTCTGTATAAAACCAAGTGGATATACCACAAATGATTTTACGTAGATTTTACACTTAAACATTTCAAGAAAAGCCAGGAGCTTTTGAGCGCTCGTTCTAGGCTGGTGCAACAAGAACATTACCCAAAATTTTATATGGGGCTTGATATTGATACCAAATATGTAAATGCAGAATCTCACCACAATCGGAATTATATTCTGGAATCCTTCAGAAAATGAAATATGTAAAAAATGAATAATTAAAAAAAATTAAATTCTATGGTTCTGATGATGCGATCCTTTTTTAATTTTGCATGTACATTCTGTATATCAATAATCTACATTCACAAAGTGAATTTCTTTCGAATCGGATATCCAGTTATGAAAATATAAAGATTCTTCTTATCAATATTCCAATTGAATTTTCTATGGTTCTGTTTACGCTATGGTCACAAAATTTTGCATGAGGCTTTTATTAGAGTCTTGCATGTGGCCGCAATATTTCATTCCAATTGGTTTCGTTTTGTCCGAGATATCGATGAACAAAAATTTTCAATGGCCATATTTTGTGGAACACCCTTACGATTAAGCTGGTTGACGAACTTAACCGAGGCATTTAGGTAACGAACTCACTCTGAAAACCTCAAATCTGTAGGACAATTCTTTTGCAAGTTATCATGCTAACGGACGGACAGAGTCGCTTTGAGCACGAATTCGTTATCAGGTAGTAGAATCCTTTCATTGAGACCATTTTCGGCTCAGAGATAGAAAATTCCAGAAATTTGGGCAAAACGATATAGCACTCGTTCAACTAGAACGTGCGTTCAACCATAGCTATAAACGGCGGCGCATTCGCCATTTTGCGATTGAATATATTTTTGTTGTCCTACGATAGTCGATAAAAATGAACAAAATCAACACAAAAGAGACCTTGAAATATAATGAAGAATTTTTCTGAATAAAACAAATTGGATACCGCACAAATCATTTTACATATATTTAACCCTTAAAAATGATAATTTTAATCTAGTAAATACCTGTGAGCCTCGTATTCGATATTGTTGATCATGTGCCATAGTCTTGAAATGTCACGAACCAAATCTATACTTATAATCTTTGGTCGCGTAATCACGTTTTCTGCACTGCAATATTCGATCGCTAAAGGTGGAGATCATAAGACGAGCGAACTCCCCAATTCCGTTTCAAGAATTCTCGCACATTCAACGAATTCTGTTTCCCGGAAGTTTTCAGTGAGCTAACTTATCTGTGGATTCTCTCGGAAATATCTCAGAAGCCAATATTCTGCATTCCAATCGTTCAAGATGAGCCTCGAATAATTATACTTGAGAAATGCAAACGTTACCTAATTATTGAAGCATTATTATTATTGAAATATGAAAGTAGAGAATAATGTTAATCGATAAAAATCAACAAATATCATACCTACTCATATTTCGGAGCTAATCTCGTCAACTTTTGGAGGGATGAATATTTTTTATTCTTTTGACGGTATTTGGTACAAGTCAATGTTGACTTGAGATGTGCGTAAAAGTCGGTGGAAAGAATTGAGACGCCAGGCGCCGCGGCGCTATCAAAAATTTTCTCCAGGAACATACATTTATTATTGTGTCATTCGAAAGATAATTTAATTCTGAATGTTTCTTCTGAATACCATTTTTTCTATTTCTTACGCCTGCAGCGTGTTTTATGTTAATTCTATTCCAATAACTTTTATCTGTATTGTGACGGTATGCCTCATGGGCGTATTTACGGGGGGGATGTACCCCCCAGAAGAAAATTTGCAATACCCCTCCTAGAAGAACACTTAAGCCGGGTTTCACAAAAACCCCGATCACGTTGATTGACGAAGTGTCATATTTCTGTGCAAATTTCAGTTCATTTTTGACGTAAACCATCGAAATGTTCTCAAAATCAACGATTTGATTGCCAATCAAGCTTTGTGAAATCCGCGGTTAATCTTCGAATTTAATTGAGAATAAAAATATATTAATATTTTTTTGAATAAAAATGTTATGAATGAGATTCGATCAATCAACATTGTTTTATCAAGTAGGTACTGGAGAGAAAAAACCAATCTGATCTAGCTGTCAAGGTCACCTGATCTGTCTATATTAGACTTTTCTCTTGAGAAATAAAATATACAGTAGAAGACACAAACAGTCCCGAATTCCGTGCATCAACAGAGGCTGTTTTCCATGATTTACCAAACCGCCCTTTTATGATATTAAATGCACTCAGGCGTATTGAAAAGGTTTTTCAATTATGTATTAGGGAAAATGGACAGCAATTTGAGAAATTTAATCCGTAAGATATTATGCAATGTTTTGTTGCTATTAGGTATAGGTATAATCCGTTCACGAAAGGTTGAGCACATAGTAGGCGTTTCTTTATTTATCTGAAGTTGGCAGTATTTGCTGTCATAACGTAGAATAAAGTCAACGTTGCCGAATGTACCCGGCCCCGTCCGACGAGCTTGCGAGTTATCAGACAACTCTATGCAATATTGACAACATTGCGTATCAATCTGACAAGAAAATAAACATCATAACCTAAAATTTTAATATACACAGTGGAATATGTCAAATTATCATGGCCAACCGACGGCTCAACCTTTCGTGAACGGACTATACCTAAAGTCCGTTCACGAAAGTTTGAGCGCATAGTAGGCGTTTGTTTATTTATCTGGAATTGGCAGTATTTGCTGTCATAACGTAAAATAAAGTTAACGTTGCCGAATGTACCCGGCCTCGTCCGACGAGCTTGCGAGTCATCAGAGAACTCTATGCAATATTGACAACATTGCGTATCAATCTGACAGGAAAACAAAGAACATAACCTAAAATTTTAATATACACAGTGAAATATGCCAAATTTCCATGGCCAACCGACAGCTCAACCTTTCGTGAACGGACTATACGTTTTGTTTTTCATGTTAGTGATGAGTGTATTTTCTTTGTTTGCTCACTCAATTATATATAAAAATCACAAATGAAAATTATCAATTGATTATTTTTCAAATGGGAAATCCGTTGCTCATTATCAAAAAATCATAATTATAATTTCATGTTTTTTTAGAATTTCTGAACATCCTACCTACATAGTGTAAAACATCATTTTGAAGGGAAAAAAATAACGAATTCAACGAAGTAATAATATGTAGGGTGTTCCATTAAAAAAATATAGGTTTACACCGAAAAAAATTCCGTGCTACGCGGACTTCTGATTCAGATGTAGTTTTCAGCTCAGCACTAGTTCTAATATAACTTCGGAAAGTATCAATTTCCAGAATCATCCTGTATCTCTTGAACGGAAACAGTTATGCAAAATCTGATAAGACCAATTTGAGTTCACGAAAAAGTCGGACAGGAACGTGAAAACCGCGATGCTCTATCTAAAAAAACAAGCGAGAAACCTGGCTGTCTCACCCAAAATGGGATGCACTGTACATTAGTTTTTTCTTACAGCTCTTCGCCATCATAGTATTCGGGTGTATATCGTCGAAAGGATGGTATACCAGAGGAAACCAAGATGAGTGCCTCTTCAACAAGGATGCTAGTGCATGTAATTATGGTGTTGGAATAAGCGTTATTGCTTTCTTGGCCAGCATGGGATTTTTGGCAGGAGAATATTTCTTTGAACAAATGTCTTCTGTTAAAACGAGAAGACACTACGTGCTTGCAGACTTAGGATTTTCCGGTAATTATAACAATTCTGAGTTTCAATGAACTTTTGTCTTTGATCAAGGACCAAAAAGTTTTCATCATAAATTTTGGAAATCGAGGACAACTTATCTAAATTCCAATATGAATACACCAAAATTCAATACATTTCATAGGTATTTTCTGACCAAACTGTGTGAGCTGATAATTTGTTTTTTCAGGGTGTTGGTCGTTCTTATATTTTGTCGGATTTTGGTATCTTGCGAGTCAATGGGGAAGTACGGAAACTGAATATCCCACTGGTTCTAGCAACGTTAAAGCTGCCATTGCCTTCTCTTTTTTCTCCATTTTCACTTGGGTAAGTTTGAAGAATTACGACTCTCATTTCACATACAAAAAAGGCGGGTGCTTACTAAGAGACGCACATCGTTTCATGCTTTGCTCGATAAAGATGCTGTCATTCAATTTTACGCACTACCATATACTAACAGATACATCACTCACTACGCGAAGGAAACCAACAACGAAACAGAATTGAGTCAAAAACTTCCAGAAGCGGGATAAAAAATAAACAAGAAAATTCGACTAGCAGCTTC
Source organism: Propylea japonica (assembly GCA_013421045.1). NCBI lineage: Eukaryota > Metazoa > Arthropoda > Insecta > Coleoptera > Coccinellidae > Propylea > Propylea japonica. The sequence goes on from CM024240.1 coordinate 14,306,831, forward strand.
AGGCAATTGGCACCCCAATTTTTAGAACGTTTTCGATGATGTATTCAAATTGGAGGCACGGATTTGAAAAATTATTGAAGTGAATAGTGATTTTTCTCTGCGACGGGTTGAACGATGGTGCTTGAAAAAAGAGCTCTCGGTAAATCCTAGTAAGACAGAGATGGTTCTCTTTACTAGAAAGAGGGTGCCTAGCAACTTACGACTTTCCAGTCTGTTTGGAGTTGGGCTCACTCTATCCGAAACAAGTTCGGTATCTGGGGTGATATTGGACCGCAAAACTTTGTGGAACAAACACGTTGAGACTCAAACGAATAAGGCCAATGTTATATTCTGGTCTACTCGGAGGGTGCTGGGTAATGGATGGGGCTTCAAACCGCACGTTATGCACTGGTTGTATACTGCCGTGGTGCGGCCTATCCTAACCGATGCCTCTATGGTGTGGTGGCCTTCTATGGAGAGGGCAGTCAACCAGAAAATTATGACTAAATGCCAGAGGAAAGCTGTTTAAGTATTACAGGCGCTCTGAGGTCTACCCCTACAGCAGCGATGGAATGTCTGCTGGGTCTCCCTCCTTTGCACCTAGTTGTGAAGGAGGTGGCTATGAAGACAGCTCTAGGAATCTGGGAACGGGGACAATGGCGCGATGGAGGACTCAATCAGGCTATCCCTTGTTCCATGTGCAGGCTGAGCTATTTGCGGTTATTGCATGCGCACTAGAAAATATTCGTAGAGGATACTCTGGCCAGCACATTTACATAATATGTTGCGACAGCCAGGGAACTCTGAAATCTCTATCCGACGTTAGAGTTGATTCTCTTTTGGTAGAAGAATGCAGGAAAGCTCTGCGTGGGCTGGGCTCTGATAACTTTTTGAAAGTAATCTGGTGACCGGCTCACGCGGATATACCTGGTAACGTTAAGGCAGATGAATGGCTAGGCGGGGAGCCGGATTAGCATTTGTTGGTCCGGAGCCTGCGCTGCCAATCTGTCGCACATCTGTCAGAAGTTTCTTCAGGAACTGGCTGAACAGGGAATTTTCCTCGGAATGGAGCGCAGGGGTGGGCCTGAGGTGGTCGAGGATTCTCATTGAGAGACCGTCCCCTCGCGATCTGAGGTCAATAGGCTTTCTGCTGCTGGAGAGGAAACAACTCGGTCTGGTGACTGGTGCATGACTGGTCATCTGTTTAACAAGCATTTGAAGAGAATGGGATTGACGAGCTGCTCCCTATGCCGGTGGTGCAGGAGCACTGATGAAACGGTTGAGCATATTTTGTTCAACTGTGGGAACCTTAATGAGTTAAGGTCAACACACCTAGGAAATCCAACACCTTCTATCCCTATGGTGAGAGGACCACTCCTGGCAGTCTCTCGACATTTCTGTCTTCGTGTCTGAGTCTCTATATAGAACGATGCGGGTGAACAATGGGCCACTAGGCCCCAGTTCGGCCGGAAAGGCACCGCACAGAGAAGAAGAAGAATAGTGACTTTTAGTAATATTGCCTTCATATTCTATTCCAAAACAGGTAAATTCACAACTGGCAATTCTGACGAATGTAAACATTTTCCATCAGTGGTGGGACCAAAATTATTGTATGAATTACACGACCTACATTTGTTTCACAGGAATTTCAATTGAAATCAATTTAAAATCCCATTTTAAGTTAATCTACCATAAGAATGAAAAAAGAATGCAGTGATTTTCAAAAATCTGAATATTTTTTTATTGAAGCAAATTCAGGACGACACGTTAAAAAAAATAAAGCTGCAAAATACTTACTGCATAGGAAGATATGATTTTTTCAAACCTAGCTGGCAAAATAACATTAAAAAACACTCAAAAAATCATAAGTCGAGAACTACAAAAAATCGCATAACAAACATGGGGTATTTTTGCATACCTATAGGTCTGAGGTAACCAAAAATATTTATTGGCGTCAATCGACTGGACACCCGGTATACTTATTAATCACCAAACATTTTTTTAGGCCGGATGTGCCTTTTTCGCATTCCAACGTTTCGCCAGGGAGCGGGAGCAGCATTCGCCACTAATTATGAAGCAGATGTCACCATGCCTTCAACTTACACTTCATACCCTGGAGGTCCAGATTCAGATCAGAATTATCAGGATCCACCATTTCAGGATGAATCAGAGGGGTAAGTTTCAAGATAAAAGTCAGAGGGGTAAGTTTCAAGATAAAGAAAAGTCCTCATCATGGGTGCATGATTAATATAAATACTATAAAGAGTGAGATCTGAGATACCTGCGCAAAAAAATTAATTAACGCACATCTGAAAATCTCAATTTTAATGAAAAATAACTCTCATTGACTTTATAATTTATTTTTATGTTCTCGTGAAGATCTTGAACGAAACAAGACAAATATGGAAGAAAAATTCAGGATTTCACCGAATCTTTATGTGAAGAAGATAAACAAACAATTTTCCAAATTCAGGAATGCTGGAATGTGATTTAATACTTGGTATTTCCACCCCTTGCATTAATTAAGCTCGGCAATGATGGTTCATACTCAAAATGAGTGATCTTTAATGTTCTGATCTAATCCTTCCCAGATTTCTCTGAGTGGATTCCTAAGTCATTAAGAGTAGCTGGATGATTTTCTGAACTTCTCAGCCTTCTATTGAGGTTGTCCCAAACCTGCTCAATAGGTTGAGATCTAGACTTCTTGCTGGCTATTTCATTCGAGAGACTTCAACCTCTTCAAGGTACTCCTAAATGATGCGAGCACGATGGGGTCTGGCATTATCGTCCATAAAAATGAAATTTTCACCAATGTATGGGGCAAATGGCACTACATGTTCCTCAAGAATGTTCCTTATATACCTAACAGCATTCATAGCTCCATTATCAACGACCACTAGGTCTGTGCGAGCAGATATTCCACCCCATACCATAATCGATCCTCCCCGAAACCAGTAGTATTCAGGAAATTGCACTGAGCAGATGGTAGAGGTAGAGCAGAATGAGACTCATCTGTGAAGATAACTCTTTCCAAATCAGCCTCTTCCAATGGATATGCTCTCTCGCAAAATCCAAACGCACCCTTCGATGCTTGGGCCTCTTATCGCGACACGAGACCTTAAATCATATACTCTGAGGCGATTTCTTATTGTCTGAGTGCTAATTTGCGCCCCATGAGTTGCTCAAGCTGATTTTGAGGAGGCGAGGCGAGGTTGCAATCCGTTGTCTCAAAAGAAGAAACTGTCAAGTAACGTTCTTGAATGGTAGTTGCTACCCGTAGTCTACCCTGTCCTGGTCTTCGGACATTCATACCTGTCTCCCTGAATCGCTGCAACATTCTGGACACACTTGTATGGGAAACTCCAAACCTTTCTGCAATTCTTGTGTATGTCCACCTTTCTTCTCGCAAAACTACCGCTTGGCTTGGGCACATTCCTCTTGGGTCAAATTGCGTGTTTCGCGTTGCATAGCGATCGAGTGTAGAAAATCAAAAAGAAAGAAAAAACTATTGATCACTAGAATTGATCGAGAACAACTGATTTCAGAATGGAGCCAATACATTCAAAATATGATAATTCATCTTTTTTATTCCTGCTGGGAAAAAACATCTGTATTGAAGAAAAACGTTGAAAGTGGATAACATATGCATGCATAATTCTGATAAAAATAATTATTATTGAGACAACACCTTAGTTGTAGAATAAATTGGAGATTTCATAATGTGCGTTAATTTTTTTGCGCAGTGTATTTTGATTAAGAACGACATAACGTATGATTAAGCTTACTCTGTGAATCATGCACTGCGACCCATGGACCTATAATACTAACTGGACGTCGAACTTCCTTACTGTCACGTAGAAAAAAGTGAGGCAAATCGCCGCCATTTGCAGTTTGAGTGAACCACAATATTTTGATGTTTTATGCCATAGTGCTCGAATTTTGATTGAAACATAGACGTTCTTTTAAAGAAATGATGATGAAAAACGAACTCTGTATATTAGTGTTCTGTGAACACTGACATTTCGGTCTATATCAAATAAAAATTTTTTTCGTTCGTGTGATTAGTTATTAAAATAATGTACCATTATGATGATTATACACAATAGATTCCTCAAAAACGGTATAACCTCGCTAATCTAATATTTCAGATCGTTGAAAAATTGACAACTCTCAAATTAGTCAATTTCACTCCAAACTGCAAATGGCCGCCGTTTGCCTCAAAATTTTGACATGTTCGCTATCTAGTTAGTATTATAAATCTATGCTGCGACCTTCTGATCTTTTGTGATCTTTTTCTCAGCTGATTGGACATTTCCCTGCGGGTGTCAATCTTGGGATCACTCGTTCGACGAACGTATACGTTGTGATATTGTGAACATAGATTTTCGGAAATTGTAATAATATATCCGATATTATCGAACATATCGTCAACTACTGGTTCCGACGAAAGTTTATGTTCATTTCGAACGGATATAATACAGTAGAGACTCGATAATCCGAATCAATTAATGCAAGGGGATGATCCGGATTAATGAGGAATCCGGAATACCGCGTCTTACAATTTAGTAAAGATGCAATTTAAAAAAACGGTTGAAATAATATAGGCTTTATTATCAAACCATAAAACAAATATATATTGGAATAATTAGATATTTTACGTTTCTACTGTAAGGGAAAAAGAATGCTGAACATAGCTTTCTCCTGTATATCTTTCAGAAGCTGAATATCAGTAATTGCATTGAGTTATGGAATAACAGACTGCATCGATTGATCTATGCTCTAAATGCATTTGCTAACATTATCCCTGTCTTCGAGGATCGAAAAAATATGTGCTAAAAGGCCTTTTCGGTATTTCAGTTTTGTTAATTAATATCATTATGATCCATATGCTGTATCAAAGCTGTATGGTTTGGAGTAGAGAACATTCCATTCCATTTCGCTAATTAATTATTCTTGTCTGACTTTTTTGTCCTTATACCATTGTGCACTATTATATACCAAAAGAACGCCCGATCGTCGTCATAGAAATTGAGTTACGACAAGTTAGAACCGAAAACCACGTATGCAACGATCGGAAATTCGGATTGTTGAGTCTTGCACGCCAATCCGGATTATAAGGACATAATAACAATCTTGACGGCAATCCGGACTAGTAAATATCCGGATTATCGAGTCTCTACTGTACTTCCATTCCCAAAAAATCTAAGTAACAAAAAATTTCACAAAAAAAAACCAAGAAAATCCAAAACCTTCTGAGTTTTTCAGTTTCTTGACAGTTAATACCTAAACCTCATATAAGGAAGTACAAAATCCAATATCGATAAATTTCATTTGATTTTTTCAGGACCGACAGATTTCCAGGCTCCAGCATATTGAATATAAATAGTATTATCTAGCCATTTCCACATCGTCGTGATACAAAATCAAAAGGAATGGAATTAAGCCTCAAAGTAAATGGAAAGTGACATTATCCGCAATGAAAAGCCGTTCTGAATTTCATCTGCAATACTAGTAACATTTAACAGATCAAGATGTAATTGAACTTAGTACCTCATATCAACGTTTGCAGCTACAATAATATTATATCTAGGTACAGATTAAGTATGATCTTAAATATAAAGGCGTAAGGATAATAAATAGAAATCTCGATGTACAAGTATTGATAACCTGCTTTTAGAAGTTTTGAAAGATATAGCATTGTGATAGGAGAATTCTTCATGAATAGCTGTAAATTCATCTTCATTTTTTGTTAGGATAAATGCCGTCACTCAGTTTCATTAATATACTTTAGATGTCGCAAATTGAGATGGAAGTGAATTATCTACCCGAAAGTTATTACTACACTAATACTACTATTCCACACTAGAGAGAATGAAAAAAATTTCGAATCTACCACGCAAAAAATTTGAAAATGATGAGAGCATATCGTATAAAATATTTTCACATTTCACATAAGATATATGTTGAAGTATATAAATATCAGAAGAGAAGTAATACAAACAAACAAAGAGAATTATAAAGAAACACCTACCAATTTGCATATGTACTCATGAAAAACATTAGTATATAATTAAAAGTGCTCTGTAGGAGAATTGCCAAACCTAATGTGAACTGTTATTAATGATAGCGGTGTTGTTCAATCTCTCTATTTATTTCACTTATTGTACCAAAAAACACTGTTTCCTTTCCATCAATCTTTCTAAGATTGGTTAGGAAGGTTGAATAGGAATTTGCATTTTTGGTAGAGGTTATCAAATGTTAGTCATAACATAAAAAACGTGGTGGATATTTGTAGATACTTGTGTTGCGGATAATAATAATAATAGATTGCAATAAACTATAATTACGTTTTTTTGTCAAATAGTGTACAACTTATACTTATATGGGTTATTTTTATAACGAAATATAATGTTTCAATGTATTAAATTATTATTTTTATGTTAATGGGTTACAAATAAATGTTTATCTTTGACTATCGGTATTTGTTATTGAAAATAAGGAAAGAAAAGAGATTTCTTACAAAATTTTATTTAAAAACTAAACATTTCAATACAAGCTGTCTTATACTAAATAGAAAGATCTCTTCATGACAAAAATGAGATTTTAAGGCACTTTAATATCACAGGCACGATTTAACATTACGAAATTCTGATAATTATTATCTAAGCTGAGAAAAACATAATTCGTTTGTTCGGATTGGAAGATTTCAGTAAACTATTTTGACAGAGGGTCTTATTTTAAACATTGTCTTTTTTATGATGATTTATACATAATATCCAGGCATTGTCCAATTTGTTTCATTGAGATGCATCAATTAGAAGAACTATCACTTTTATTTCTACAAATATGAATGAAAAATTTTCAACATCAAATAAATCAATCTACCAAGTAACTGACCAATGATCGAAAATCTTCATAAACGAGAATATCCTCAAAGTTATACCGAATTATAATAGAAGTGCCCTCTTTCAAATTTTCCATTTAATTCAGTGAATTCACCTAGAATTTTTACGTTCGAAATATTTCAGTATAATAAATAAAATTTTAATAAAGCAAAAAAATATACAGTACTATGCTGCCTTGAAGCTAAAACAATTACTGACTAAGCAAAAATGAGACCAACAAAAAATAAAACTTAAAACTAGGAACATGGCAAATGTCTATAGAGGCCGGAAATATATACCTATTTTTGATTGTAATGGATATTGCACTCAGCCCTTTGAATATGAAGTTTTATTTATGTGAAGACCCAATACACTTAATTCATTACTGGAGTTGGAAGTTAACTAGAACTGAAATGAATATTGAAAAAACGAAAAAAAGGGGGACAATAATGTCATAATCCTATCGAAAGATCCTAATTAATTAACTAATTACTCCATAAGAAACGAGGAGGAAGCAATATCCCTCCTACCCGTCACAACTACGATAGCTGTATCGAAAAATCTTAATGAAATAATTAGGTTATTGATGGATAAATAAAACAGAAGAATAAAAGTGTTGATATGTATTAGAATTTTTCAATCTGGCGGTTGTCGGATCAGGAATCTCAACATAAAACACACAAAAAATATTAAAAAGTTAAAAAGATGTAAACTCTAGGATCAAATCGCTTTGATCCGTACAAATACACGAGCGAAAAGATCGTCATCCGATTGCTCAGATTTATTTGCCGAAAGGTCCAGATGTGTACTCCCCTCAATCTTGATGTAATAAACGAACGGTTCAGAGCGATCCGACGAGTTCGATGTAATTGCCGAACGCCCCTATAGGTATAGGGCTCAGATTACTAGGGACATTGAAATTCAATTATTAATTTGATCGTTGATAAATGAATGAATACTC